>JAJJWX010004804.1:6600000-6943922 GCA_023529315.1 Papaver bracteatum | reverse complement strand
TACATATAACAATGGTGTTCATTCATGCTAACATCAACGTTAGGAATATCATATACTTAAATTTTGCATTTAATGAAAGCTGATGATTCTAGGATAAGTATTGTAGATAATTTTTGCAGCTTCATTTGGTATAATTTGGCAGTGCGTATATGCTGCACTGCTGAAAATTCATAGTGTATATATGCTACACTGACGAAAAATCAGTGTATAAATGTTGCACTCTGTAAAAATCATAGTCTACACTTCATAGAACATCACCGTAATTACTGGTTTTTTTCTCCATAATTATTATTCTGCACTAAGCATAACCAAGTAATCTGCTTACAGTTTTTATACACTTTCTGATCATCTCAGTTGGTCACTCAACAGGGGGATCGAACAATACGTGCTTGTTGATATGGTTGCATAAAGTCATTCTTACAAGAGCGATTGGTACACCTTATCAACATAACTCCGTAAGACTCTTGATTAAGTTTCTTTTTAGAGGAATACCAACAAAAAACTTTTAAACATTTTATATCCTTGCTATACCTTTTCTCTCTTAGTATACTAGCACCATCGTCGATCCCCTGGATAACACATAACGATTTTAGTTTCAATTTTTAAGTATATTCACTTTATAATTACCCAAGTTGGACTAAGTGAAGTATTGTTCATTATGGGGACATTGATAGGATCATGTACATATTGACTGCACATTCATTGTTATTTTCATCTACAAGCTTTTAGAGAATTATCAAGGATCCTTGTTTGAAATTATAAAGAAACCAAGGATGTGTATTCTCTAGATTATAACTTGTTTAAATTTAGTTTCTTCTCGTAGCATATGACACAATTTGGTTTTAAATATGATTGTTTGAATGTTATTTGAAGATCCAAAGTAATTCAGGTGAATACAATGATGCTTAAAATCCACTGAAAATAAGATGGAATTATCTTTTCAAATGTAATCCATGTTATGATGATTAAAATCCACTGAAATTATGAGTTTAGCCAATATGTACTGACAAAATTGTGATGAAAAAATTGCTTTATTAGCAGTATGCATAGGTTTTGGATGGAATTAGCTGCCTTTTCGAATTAAATCCCCGTTATTATGCTTAAAATCCACTGAAAATATGAGTGTAGCCAATATGTACCGACAGTTGTGAATCGAAGACTTGCCTTTCTTAGCATTATACATAGGTTTAGATGGAATTAGTTGTCTTTTGTAATGCAATCCCTGTCACGGTGCTTAAAATCCGCTAAAAATATGAGTGTAGCCAATATGTACTTAGGCTCACACGAGTTTACTTGTTTTTGTTCCCCACCCTAAATGGAATATATATACTAGATGAGAAACCTAATTGTGACACTTAGGCTCACACGAGTTTACTTGTTTTTGTTCCCCACCACACACGATCGAACCAAAGAAAAATACACCAACTTGTTTCCTGATTACTATTTACATTTTAGTCAAGCCCACTCAACAAACAATGGCCCAAAGTAGAGTGTCCAATACCAAATTAACAATTCACCTAATCTTATTCTTTCCCCATAATTAGATCTTTAATCAAAGTCAACAATTCTATCTTCCTCTAAAATTATGCAGTAATCTTATTTTTTTTTTGTATCCATAAAAATACTATCACACATGTCATCTATATTTGACTAATCCGAGTTTAATTATGTGCACACTCCTTTAAAGAGTGTATATTTGACACATACTAGTATACACTCCTTTAAAGAGTGTATACTAGTATAACACGCATGCGCTATGCGCATGCCGCTTCCTGTTATTCAATTAAAAAAAATAGAAAACATAATCATAGGCACATGCGACACATATAACAGTTCCAAAAGAAGCACAATTTCATTGCATTCACTTGTTCCGGGCTGATAACCATCAAAATTCAAGACTTATGAATCAAACTTTTCATTCACTAAGATCTGAATTTAAAAGTTGATACTTGTAAAGCATCAAGTGGGTTATCCAACTACAAAAAATAAATTAAGTACATGTTTCATTGCACGTTCACATACACCTTTCTGTCAAGATCACCTTCTTCATTTGTGATATTTAATTGCAATCAACCACAGTTGTGCGGCCTGGAATGAGTTCTTTGAGATGAAAATTCAGTTTATTTTTTTCCAGCTTGTCGAGAAGATCTTTGCTACCAATTTCCACTGCAAACTAAAGTGTGGAGTGCAATCGTGTCCATCCAAAAATTTCTTTTACCGTAAACATTACACTCCTCTCCCTGTCTTTAGAGTAAATGTCTTTGCAAACAGTAAATATTTTTTACTGTGTTCAAACCTGGTTTCCTAGATACTTGTAACCAAAAATCTAGCCCAATTGTCTAACATTTTCCACAAATATTTTTCAACAGGGAGGAGTCCTCAATCATTAACATTCCAATTGAAAAATTACCTAAACATCATAATATTCGATGGCTAGATATGCTTGAAATTTACTATATGTAACTTGTAATTGCAGGTTTTCCTACAACACACCCCTTATCATATCTTGATAACAATTTCTAGATCTAAATATAAAAATGGTGATAAAAATACTAAAATTTTAAATAGACACCAAGATTTTTTACGTGGTTCGATCAATGTGATCTACATTCACGGTTCTTCACTATGATAATTTGTAGCTACATCAATTTACATTTACAATCTCCATTAATGGAGTTCTTGGAAGAATTCTAAATCTAGTTTTGGGGAAGAAGATGATAAAGAGAATACATTTTCTCTCTCTAAATATCTTTCTCTCTCTTCCTAAAATTCTCCTCCTTTTTATCTCTCCTGCTCTCTTCTTTATATAGGTAATTACATAGTGGATGACAGCTCATGACAGCTCATTTACAACTAAGCTTTCCCTTAATTTCGGATCTGAGTTCTGCGGTAATATCTTTCGCAAGCTTTCCTCATTTCTCTCAAGTTTCTGTTACATTTCCCTCAAGTCTCTCAATGTCTCGCAGGATTCTTCCTTCTTGCTACATTTCTTGCGAACTATCACCTTATTCTTGCGAGTAATGATAAAATCTTCACATATTTCGTCATTTCTTATAATTATTTGCGACACTTGCCATGTGTGGCAGAAATCCTTGCAAGAGCGTTGTTTTTGCGAGATTATGCTCCTACATAACTTTAGTTTTACCTTGTAGTGATGGAAGAAATAGGCATTATACTACGGGTGTCGCTTTGCATGCTTCTAGACCCCTGAACAAAAGTGACACTTCCTCCTTTATTTACCTAGCTGTTTTCTGCAGTGACTTGAATCTCAAGATGCAATAAAGCTTTTGTAAGGGAATGAACACAAATGGAGCAGAGACAACAATCTGTGCACAAAAATATTCCCAACCACATTTTTATATATACTCCAAATATAAGAGCCATAAAGGAAGTTGCTAGATTTTTCCATAATCTAGAGATCTTGGAGTTGCATTGGACACACCAAATTTGTTTAACAGAAACATGTGTGATTATTTAGCTTATTATAAATGTGGTTACCGTATATCTTAATCAATCGCAAACTTCAATTTGATCATTAACCATATCCCTTCTTGAAAAGTTGCTTATAAATTACTTTACTCATCCTTGGATAGCCTTAAGCATTCCCAAGTTGTACTATGTATTCCTCATGTGCACCACATGTTAATATTTTACCCTTCCCAATTAGATGCACAGGCATGTAATTACATTGTTTTATTTCTAAACACAAAGTCAACCTTGTAGACTCATTGGCCATACAAATTGGTTACATTTTCATTCAGGCATTTCTTCAAACAATGAACAGTAAACTACATGGTTCACAAATTGGCAATGTGAGTGGCTTCTTGAAAAATGAGGTTTTATTTCTCTTTGAATCAAATTTTCAATCTTGAGGACATAAGATTAGCTTCTAGTCATGCTATCAACCCATTAAGTAGAAACCAAATGTGACTACTAAATTTATCTATCAAATTATCCACATGACAAAATTTCTAAACTAATCCATCAAAACTCATTTCTCAGAAGCGCAAAAATTCTCACAATAAAGAAAGCAGATGTGGATTTTTTACAAACAATTTACAGATAAACGAATTGAACACATAATTAAGAAAGGCAAACACCCCAAAATCATCTCAATTTTTGAGCATGAAAATTAAGAACCAACATTTCAGACTTATGATCAAAGAAAAATCATCTGAAGTATACAATACCTTTGTGAGGTTGTTTCTTTGCTTGAAATTTGGGTCGAGTATAGGTTATGGATATCTTTGATCAATACATTTGTTCGTCTATATTAAGACAAAAACAGAACAGAAATTGAAGTCGAAGAAAATGTAGCCCTAAATGGAATTTATTTTTTCTTCAAAACCCCAAAATTGTTAATCTCTGAATTACCTAAATTGAAACTCTAAGAAAATTGTGAAGAAAAAACAAATTCCATTCTGTAAAATCAGTGTAGTCGATTTGGGAAGTAATATTAGGGGAGAAAACACACGATTTAGATTCTAGAGATGTTATTTACATTTTGCATGATGACGCATGTACCCATCATTTGATTGAAAACTACGGAAAAGAAGGCGTGGAAAAAAAACACAAAAGGGTATGCTGGTAAATTCCTGGCGGACGTGTGAAAAACACCTCTTTTCTTTATATAAGTTAGATTATACATAGGTTTAGATGGAATTAGTTGTCTTTTGTAATGCAATCCCTGTCACGGTGCTTAAAATCCGCTAAAAATATGAGTGTAGCCAATATGTACTGACAGTTATGAAAGGAAGAATTTTGTTTCTTAGCATTATGCATTGCTTATATGATCTGTTTGGTTTGGTAATGGGTTTGATTTATTAAGAAGTTTATGTGTCAGTTCTAGAACAATTTTTTTTGTATTATACAGTGTGGATTGGGTTTATTCAAGGATGATTTTTGTAGATGTAAAACATGAACTGAGTGTAGGTATACTGTCAATAAATTGGGTGTATAAGTACTGTCAAGAAATAGTTATTTGTTGCCTTCAAAAGAAAAAAGGACTGAATAAATTGAGTGTAGATGTATTGTTAAGAAATTGAGTACATCATTTATAGACTGGAAAACATTTTGCAGGATTATTACTATTCGTTAGCTGGTATGGTTTTCTAAACGCCTACACGTCTTAAGAGTTTTCATTGGAAATGGGAAGTCAAAGGCAGTACTTGTGGGATGGTATTGAACATTACATAGCATATATATATATCACTAATTTCAGGAGTAATGGCATATGTTTGGTAGTTAATGGGATGTATGAATTCTCTAAACTAGTTTTCATTGTGGCTACTTATGATGCCAAAATTCAAGTATGTATTATTTTGTCTAGTTTTGACCTATAGGTTCATTTCTGAATGTATGAACTCTAGGTAATGTGCGAAATTATGTTTTTATATTATATTATGAATGCAAAATTTAGAAATAAAGTTGAGTATTTGGATCTTGGTGAGTATATATTTCATGTACAGAGACTTCTCACTTCTCAATATTATGATAATGATACAAAATCATAATTAATACGTTTTTGACTATCGAAATGGTAACTTGTGCATAGGTAGCCATTGTAGATGGTGGATTAGAATCAACAGAATATGGTTGCTAAGTAATTTTATCGGTGTATAGTCGTTGCACTTCATAAAAATCAGTGTATAAACGATGTACGATGCTTCAGCGTATAAAGGCTACACTTCAGAAAATGTCAGTCTATAAGCGCTGCTCTCCAGAAAAATTCAGTGTATAAACGTTGTACTGCATTATTTGTCAATGTAATTTTGGTAATTTGGTGATTTGGTAACCTTGCATTCTGAATTTGTTATGTGTTTATTTTTTGTTACTAGGTTTGATCATTTTAGTTTCATACTGTTGGTTTTAGGTTTGGTTCTGAGATGATATTACAATGGATGGGTGTATCAGGCAGGAAAGTTACAAATGAAGTTGGTTTCTACAAATGAAGATTCAAACTAGCTTTTGGTATGATCTTTTTTCTTACTTTTTGAAGGCATTGTTGACTCAGAAGACTTCAACGTCGATCCAATGTTGAGGAATTTAGGTACTCAACTAGCAGTGCTCAAATTGGTAAGTAGTGTAGCGCATATGTACTCAATATTGCACCTGAAATCCAATGTTGAAGTCTCGACAGACCCTTTTGGTTGCTTACACAGGCTTGAACTTGGCATATTGGTTAAATTCTTGAATTTCCATTTTTCTTCTTCTTTTGAAACATGTCATTTTTTATTCATCCTAAACACTTTGAATTAGTAAAGGAAAGGGAAAAGTAAGGGGAGTTCCCTCGATGTTCCAAGCCGTCAAGTAGAAATACCAATATTTCCAGGCAGTTGATAATGTCGATTTTAGTTAGTTTGTTTTTTCCGGTATAGCCATTATGTACTCGACAAGTTTATAATAAATTTATTAATTATTTTCAGTTGATAATGTCAAATTCGATCTAGTTTTTATCAACATTAATCATTTTTTTTTCCTGATCAGTTGATAATGTCAAGATCGATTTGTTTATAGTACAACCAAATATGTGCTGACATTTGGTCATGTGAAATTTGACAGTATTTTTTTAGTACAACCAATATATACTTCCAATACAACATATATGTATGTAAGAATCGTAGTTTTTGTTTATGTTAGCCCTAACATGCTAATAGAACCAAAATCCATAGACTTGTTATTGAACCAATTATTTTTTCAGTGCATCACAGATGTACTGTTGAATCGTACTGTAAAATTCAACTGCAATGTCAATGAAATGATGATTTATGAACATAACAAGATTGGACCAGTTTTTTTTAGTACAACATAAATACTTCTAGATCATAATGTAAAGATCAAATTGCATGAAAAAATAAGCGACAAATCTATTAATATAACAAAATCCGATCCGTTTTTTTTTTGGTACAACATATATGCACTGCTGGATCATATCCACAAACACCATATTTGTTGTTTGTGATTCTTCAGAATGGTCTTCTTCTACTGATTTAGTAATTCGTTCTTTTTTGCCAAGATTTTTTTTTTGCTTTTTCTTCTTTAGATCTATGATTGGTTTTCTTAATTGGTTTACAGTTTGAATTCGAATATCTAGCGTTTCTAGTTTTTTTAGTATTCAGTAGGTTTTGAAACCCAATTCTATGTTTAATTAAAAAATTACGATGGATCTAAAGACGAATATGTAACAATGACTAATCTAAAGATGTTTGCAGTACCCGTTCACTTTCTGCTACGTATTCGTTACATTTAATCCTCCATCGCCGGTTTGCAACACCGAGAGGAAGAAAGAAAGACAAGAGAGATAATGGAGATTGTTATGCCGCACGTATAAAGATAGGGATAATTAGGTAAATGATCATGTATTAAACATATTTGGACCCTAGACTAACATATATTTCTGGTTGGACCCTACTATAACTATTTATTTGGGTTTAGGACCAAATAAAAAAAATTCCATTAAGAATTCACCTAATCTTATTATTTCCCCATAATCCGACCTTTAATCAAAGTCAACAATTCTATGTTTCTCTAAAATTATGCAGTAATCCCTTATTTATTTTTGTATCCCCAAAAATATTATCACACATGTCATCTATGTTTGACTAATCCAATCAGAAAATATAGCCGACACATGGCACTCAAATGCCAAACTTTAGCTAGGAAAATTATTTTTACTTCTCCAACCAAATGGCACTCAAATGCCAAACGTTTTTATATATATACTAAATATGTCCCATGCCGTAACAGCCCGGGATTCGGTATGTCTAATTTGGTGGAATGCCGATTTGTAAATCAATATTGTAGAGTAAAATATTGTTATTTGCATTACCCTGCAATAAGTAGGAATCTTTGTCGTTCATGTTTGAATATTATTTCTTACATCTTTACTGTGAGAGTTTATCCTCAATGAATGATAAGGTGCTTTGTCAACGCATGCCTTGCAAAGGTGTGAGCCTGCCAGCGCCTAATGTTTTTTCATAAATGATCCTAGACTCATGTTTTTTTTTTGTGTTAGAAAAACCTACTTTCAAACATCATCTTTCTCGGTAGTATGTAGAAACCTAGGTCCTATATTTCTTCCATGGGAATTCCATTACTTGGGATTCAATGTTCAAGGTGATGGATAAAACATGGTTTCTCCTGCAGTTCCCTTCTTAAAGGGATTGCGACCCCCATTATTCAACATATGTTTCAGTGTTCTTCACCTCTGAGTTGTTTATGAGATAGGTCATGTAGACATTTTTTACTCATTGTTACCGTTATCTTCTATTTATTTCCGGTCAGACACATAGATGAACTTACTTCTCTAAATTAAATTTAAAAAAAAATCAGCCTTTTTTTTAATATGTACCAAATATACAAAAAAAAATAAGATAGAGCAAGAGGATAAATTATTGACAATGAGGATTAAAAAAAAAAAAATTACAAAAGAAAGGCAATGATGAGTAGAAAGTAAAACAGATGCTAACGGTAAAGGAGATACATTTTAATTTAGCTATTTATTTATTTAGATATCGTAATTATTTATTTAAAGATTGTAATTAACCTATGGTTTTGTCTGATTTAAACTTTTTAGCCTTGAAGAAAAAATACAAAACAAAATAAAAGCTACAGTAATATTTATTTTTACCAAGATAAAACTTAATCTCAAAAGTAGTTTTCCATTTACAAAAAGTGCCTTGTATTCTTGACGTTGTCCAGCATCTCGTCCCATCTAATTGTGGAAACTCCTTGGACAACCCAGATCAGGCATGGATGAATTCTTTCCAGTCGCTAGGATTGTAATTGTGGAAACTCCTTGGACAAAGTAAGCTTCTTTTTGTTTCCTCCCATTCTTCTTACAGTACCGTTACCATCGCAATTTGTTCCTAAAATCCCTTTAGACTTGATAAGAATATGATCATATTATCAACACAGAAACAAAGCACTGAAACATCAACAAATGGTAATTGCACTATCTTCCATCTACATTGCAAATAAAATAAGAAACAAAACGGGTACCTTGCTACTATATAAGGGTACCCATTAGGATTCACTACAGGTGGAATTCCCTGAATGCCAGCAACAACATAGCCATAAGTCATGTTTCTAACTATTTCAGTATTGTTTTACATTTCCCCCACTAAGAATCCCTAGCACCCTGTCACAATCGATACGTTACTTATCAATTTCCTCACAATTATAAACATTTTGCAGCTACACATGTGTCCACACAGGTATACCTTCTGGAACTAAAACCATAATGTTCAATAACCATCCCATAGCTTTATTTAACTCTCTAAAACTATCTAAAATGATGACCCATTTATCGAAACAAAATACGAAGAATATTACCTCGAAAGTGATTCATGTACTTTGCACAAATGTGATCCAATATAATATTAGAAGTTGTTGTACTGAAAGTTCTTAAATAAAAACATGATCCAACTAAACCAAATAAATTTGATCGCCAAGAGCTTTAAGAATTTATTCTTGTTAAGAAAAACACACCCCATTCTATAATTTTACACATACACTACATGATTTGTATACGATATAAAAATCTTTTGAGAGAAAAATAATTTTCAATATGCCAACTCACAGTATATGCAAAAGATTCCTTGCCACCTCCAAAATAAACTTCTTTTATGTGGTTCAAGTTGTCCACCAGTAACATGTTATACCACCCACCCCTACTATCTAATGTGTCTGTACAACTTTCTCTTATTCTGCGTTTTAACAAAGTTGATCATAAACCAAAAAGCAAACTTTGCTATGAATTTTGTCACAAATATTCAAGCATAAATTATCCGAAATCTAAAAATTAAATTCAGAAACCCTGTTACAAAAATACCAATCATGTTATAGTGGGTTATTAAGCCAACGAAATATAGTGCAACAACAGTTAGTTGGAATAGATACCTCCGATGTAACCAACAACAAATCCAAGTACACTACATACTCATAGAAAGTGGGATCATTAGAAGTAAGCTTCATAGACTGGTACGAAAATCAAACAAATTTGGTTACGTATGAAATGATCTTGCAAAATAGGACGTACTTAGATGAAGACATTGGCATACCTCTACTTGGTTCTGTAGGGAAGGAACCTAATTGATTATCTCATGCAACATAGTATGGGTGAGATAATCGATTAGGTTGCATGAGATAATCGATTACTTTCTTTCCCAGTCTCCGTATAACCATTAGAAAATCCAATCTAATTTTGGCAATAGGGTTTGGGTGTTTGTACCCCAAACTGTAACTTACCTTGAAATCACTATTATGAGAAAAAAAACTTATTTGTACGAGGTTTTCATATGTAGTAAACAAAAATAATAAAAATCTATCACATTACTTTTTGATGCAAGGATTGTTATCCGCACTAACCATGACTATGTGATGGAAGTTTTTCAATAAATGTGGGACCAGCTATAATTGATCGGTTTACATATATTTTCAAGTTTTTTTTCATACACCACTTCCTTCAAATTCTTTAATCTCCATTTTTTGATGGAGATCAATGTCTTGAACACTAAAAACGATAGTAAAGTGATGCATATATGAATGTATGTAACTAAGACATTAATGTTAGTTTTCCCTAAGATCGACTTACTTTCCACTTTTACAAATCATGATTGCATCAGGAGTTTCTGTTTCATTTTTGACGTCAAAATTCAACCATATAGCAGCTTACAGGTCTTTTTTAGGGCTTGGGAGTTAAAATTTCTTGTGAAGCGGACGAAATCCAAGTTGGTCAGAGTCCAAGTTTTAGGATTTGGTGACTACTCTATTTGCTTTGCAAAGTATGATACCCTGGACTATCACCTTTATAAATAGATAGGCTATGCAGTCTTCTTACCATGAAGGCATGAAGTACAATTGCATTTTCCATCATGTTACCAAGAGACATTGACAGTTAAAAGTGGTAGTACTGAGTTTGTGTGCGTTTTTTTTTTTTGGCTTTGATGATTTCCCAGGCACTACAAATTGGAAGTATATTTTGGTTCCTCGCTTATGCTATTACATCCTATAATTTTCAGGGAGAAACTTTCATATGGAAGAGTGTTGTTTGTACAAGAAAGAGTGTTGTTTGTACAAACCTTTATATCAAATCACCGTCAACCCTTAAAGCACAGTCATTTCTTTCCATCCACATGGTGATTAAATCAGACATGTTTCCGCCAGACCAAGATTGCCTACATTTCGTTCTTGAGGTAATAAGACATATGTACAGGATACACTTCGGAAGTTTACCGAAAACTTGTAACGCTGTCGTAACATTTATCCCTTAATACAAGTGACTTGAGTAGTTGATATTTTCTTTGGATAGTTGAAGGTTTTGGGGCAAAATGATTGTAGTTGGTCTTAAAAAGATAAAGATTTTATATGTGTCCCAAAGTTTAAATGGTAATTGACGACTTATATGTGTATTCTTAATTATAATTTTGTTATTAATTCATAAATTTGAGTGTGTGAACTTTGTAATTTATGTGTTCGTATAAGTATTATCCAATTGTAGACAGAGTCAAGTGAACTGAAAATAAGTTAAATATCTTGAATACCAACCAAACAAAACTTTGAATAGTCACCACAATTTGGAGTAACAATCCAAAGACCGGGCCATTGCAGCACGGGTCATATACTAGAAATAACAAAGTCTGAAACAAAATGAACATATCATATAATTGATAGTTCCAAAATGACCTAAAAACAGAAATCTCATATTTCATGTGCCATAAATTTCATAGGATGCTAATGTTTATATTCATATTAATACTCGTCTGATTTCTGAAACTGTAATTGGCCCCTCGACCTTATTTTCGAGGATATCTCCTTGCGTGTTTTTCTTGAGTAGTATCATAAACATCCTACTGGATTTTTCATGCATCCTGTAGTAATCCTATAATTAGTCTTTTATTTGTTGATTTATCAAGTCATAATTAATAATGATTGTGTCATTAATATTTCAATCTTCTTGGGGGCCAACCATGCGGTTGTATAGTCTTCACGTAGTATAATTATTTTTACTGCTAGGATGCTTTGTGTGTCACTGTGTACGTGTCTTGTTTGGGGTTAAATTAGCCTTATTATATTAGGGATTTTGTGACAATCAGAAATGTTTTGGGCGGAGTCTACAAATTTTAGAGACATGGTTATTTTTTATCTCGACACATATGGTCTCTATGTTAAGGATGTGTCTGGATAGTAAAGGAAAGAAAGACCATTAAAACTCTTGAACCTATCTTCTACTTGTATTCTTATCTCATCACCTTAGTAGAAAAAAAAAGAAGAAGAGAAGTATCAGAAGAACAACAAAATCAGCGTGAATCCCATGTTTAATTATTGAGTTCAAATCTTGTAATGGAGAGTGGTACCCGCTGGAGTTAGGGAGTAGGCAGACAAAGAGATTTTGTGTTTCCCTTGGTACGAGTTAGAGGTATGATTCAAATTCGTACTTAATTTCATTTTTCTTCTTGATTCCGTCAATTGAAAATGCTTATTCCAACGAACCAACGATCACCCATGTTATCAATTCTTGTTAATTTGGATATGAATTACTTAGGGTTGTATTTGAAACCAAATTAATTTAATCTCTCATACTATTGATTCATGAAAGTGGTAGAATTAGATATTTTGGGATTTCACATGTCACTATAAATCTTAGATTTCATATGAAAATTTGTTGAACTGAAATAAACAGCATCACTTCAGAACTTAAACCGGTGGCAGATAACATTTTGGCCGTTTTAAAGCACTATAGGATTTGAATGGGATTAAAATTCCTTCCTTTGAGAAGTAGAACTCCGAATGACGATGGAAATTATGGTGTTAACTGCTCCACTCTGTTTTGTACGTTGTGAGATGTATCAATTTTAGAGATTGTTGTTTTGCACCTACGGCAGTTGAATTTCCAACGAATGGGACATATACACATCATGAAATAACCTTATGATTTTATTGATAATTCGAGGATTACTCCAATGTTCCAGTTTGGCATTAAGTGCTACTGTCTGATATTTGCAGGCTGTAATTAAGAGTTAGATCAGTTGTAGTGTTCTGTTTAGGTCTGTTTCGGCTGAATTGTTCTGTTTTTCTAACTCATCTTCTATGTACTTAAGGTGCCTTTGGATTCAATAGGCGGGATACAACGGTGAAGGTTTGAGTTGTGAGTTGAGGTGGGAATTTATATTGTTTTCTTGTAACCATTGATGACTCTTTACAAAACTGTGTTGATGTGTTTTTATCAAATTCATGCATTTAATCTTTTAAACTTTCCATTGATTGGAAAGGATCTGAAGTGTGTTTGCTTGAATGTTATGGGAAATGAAAATTTCCGTCTGTGGTATATTGGATGTACTCCTTCCCGTTTTCTTATATCTAATTTTAAGCACTATGGCTAGGGCGATACACCGCACTATTACTAATCTGTGTGGAATTGGCATCAATATTACTATTCAAAGAAGGGGTTTGTCCATATACATGATTGTGCATTTTCTGTGATTTGAATGTTGTGTTGTGGTTTGAGGAAAGCTTGCACTCTTTTAAATTCAACTTCGATGATTACATTAAAGTAGTGTAAAATCCATTGAGCTTGTTTAGCTCACTTTTTCCATTAACTTTTAGTGGCAGGCAACTTCGATACAAGTGGTGTTGATTTGGGCGAAGGAGAGATTCGCGGTTGGGTCGAGTGAAGGGTCTCGGTTGTGCATAGTGAGGTAGATGCCAGTTTCTTTTGGCAGTCCTGTGTATGTAGTTTTTTTTGAAGGTGATGTGTTTAATTTAGACTAACTTTTGTAAATTGTGTATATATACTTATCTATCACAAACTTATTGTATCTGTATGTGCAGTAAACGTATGTATGTAAATTATTCCAAACAAAATTTTCAGTTGAATAAGTTTAAAATGCCTACTCTTTTTTTTTTTAAATTGTTCTCCATTAGTAAGGATTAAATTAGTGCGTTTGGTATCGTATCTCAGCAGGCTAAATACTTTCTGACTTTCCTTGTAGATTTTCCTTTTTGTTATTTATTCTTTACTTTGATTTACGCAACCTAGTCATACCAATCTAGTCAGATTAGTACTTTAAGTTCTGGGTTTGTGCACAAATTACGGTTTTCTGAAAATGGGGTGCTACAGAGTTGGTATCAGAGCCCATGAGTAGGTCTTATATAGGCGTTTAGTAAAAGTTTTTGATTTAAAAGACATCAAGAATAAAAATCATAATGGTTATAGAAGTGGTTAATCCCTGTTGTGTGTGTAATGTACTTATAATAAGTCTTGTAAAACTTTAGATATTAAGATTCGTGTTCTTGTTGCTTGGACAGAGAATGGCAGATAATACCGAAAATCAGGGATCGGAGAGTGGCTCTGGTCAGGAAGTAGAGATTGGTAATATGGAAACTATAATGAAATCAATAGCAGATATGAGACAACACCAACAGTTATTAGAAGAAAGGCTGGGAATTTCATCTCCAAGGCTCAACTCAGCGGACGCAGGTCATAATTCAAGGCAAGGAGGTATTACCATGCCAGCACGAAACCATAATCAACCTGACAAGTTACTTGAAACAGTATTTAAAACTCTCTTCAGAATTATTCAGTGGCAGTCCTCCAGATCCTGAGAAGGCGGAAGAATGGTTACAAAATGCGGAACATGTTTTGGAACATGTAACCAATGATAGAAGTGCTTGGTTTAATTTGGTTACCTTCAAATTTCGAGAGTCTTCACGGGATTGGTGGAATTCTGTAATGAAAGTGGAAGGTGGGACAATGACCTGGAATAGGTTTAAGGAGTTGTTCTTAAGCAAGTATGTACCTGATGCCGCAAGAGATAGAAAATTTTATGAGTTCATGGCCTTAACGAAGGGTGGCATGTCAGTTAGCGCTTATAATGATAGATTTACAAGATTGTCGCTATGGAGCAGAGTTGATAGCTATTTTTTAGGCTAAAGCGAAGAAATTTATCAGGGGATTGAATCCCGAGATGCGAACACAACTTTCATGTCTTCGAATCAGGATTTATGAGGATGTTTTGAATCGGTCTCTGGATTATGAAAAAGAAATGGAAGATCAACTTGCAACATGGATTAGAGAAAGGCCACAACAATTTTCAGCAAGACAAGATCCAGCAAAGCGGACAATGTTATCAGCTCCTAATCTGACAAATTTCAGGCCATCAGTTAGACCTTGGTCAACGGGATCAGCATCAGTACCACCTACAACACGTCCACCTGCAGTTAGACCTCAAGGGAGATTTGTACATTTTCAGCAGGTACGTCCAACTATATCAACAAGTTCTGGTTTGAGTTCCTACAGATGTTATACCTGCGGTGACGTGGGTCACTTTAGAAAGGATTTCCCAAAGAACCCATCAACATGGTTAACTCAACAAGAAAAAATATATGCAATGAAACCGGTAATAACTCCTAATCAGGAAACATCAGAAGAGAATCAAGTGCTTTACACAATGGTAGAAGGTGATGGCTCTGCGACCGATCAAGTGGTAGAAGGTAAAATACTATTATTCAATCATCTTGTTCATGTATTGATTGACACTGGTTCTACACAATCGTTTATTAATTTGAACATAGTAACTGAATTGGAGTTAGATATGGCGTGTAACAACAAAACATTAGCGTTAGCTACACCATTAGGGAGAAAAACCTTTCTTTTTCGAATTTGCAATAAATGTGTGATGATGGTTAATGACCAAGAGTTAACTGCATATTTGATAGTGCTAGAAATATGTGGTTTTGATGTCATACTAGGTATGGATTGGTTAGCTAAATATCACGCTAGTGTGGATTGTTTTGCTAAAGTAGTTACATTTTTCTTGCCTGGTAAATCTCCGTTTGTGTTTGTGGGTTCGTAAAGCCACAGAGTTTGTTTCAGAAACTGAAAAAGGCTGGTGGTAATTATGGGTTTGGTTTTCTTGCTTGTGTCACTGAGGATACGGTGACAGTTGAGTCAATTCATGTAGTGCGTGATTTTAAGGATGTGTTTCCATATGTTCTGCGAGGGTTACCACCAAAGAGAGAGATAGATTTTAGTATTGATTTATTGCCGGGAACTTCTCCAATTTCGAAAAATCCTTACCGTATGGCTCCGTGTGAAAAGAAAGAATTAAATTCACAGATAGAAGAGTTATTAAGGTTAGGATTCATTCAACCTAGTTTTTCTCCGTGGGGTGCTCTTGTTTTTTTTTGTGAAAAAGAAGGATAATAAGTTTAGGTTATGTGTTGATTACAGGGGGTTGAATAAAGTCACTATTAAGAACAAGTATCTACTTCCAAGGATTGATGATTTGTTTGATCAGTTAAAAGATTGCATTTTTTTTGCTAAGATCGATCTTAGGACGGGTTATCATCAGATGACAATCAAGGAAGGATACATTTCAAAAAAAATGCTTTTAGGACAACGCTAGGACACTATGAATACCTTGTTATGCCTTTTGGGTTGTCTAACGCTCCTGCGACATTCATGGATTTGATGCACATGGTACTTTGGCCATATTTGAATGAATGTGTGATTGTATTTATTGATGATATTATGATTTATTCGAAGACTCGTGAAGAACATGAATTACATTTGCGGAATGTCCTTCAAACTTTGCGTGAAAATCAGCTCTATGCAAAGTTTAGTAAATATGAGTTTTGGTTGAATGAAGTTAAGTTTCTTGGCCATGTGGTTTCAAGTGAGGGAATTGCAGTAGATCCTTCCAAGATCGATAGTGTTTTGAATTGGCAGCAACCAAGGACAGTTTCAAAAATCCGAAGTTTCTTAGGGTTGGCAGGCTACTACCGTCGGTTTGTGCCGGGGTTCTCCAAGATTGCATCTCCAATAAGTCGATTAACACAGAAAGGGGTTAAATTTGAATGGTCAGCTGAGTGTGAATCTGCTTTTCAAGAATTGAAGAACCGTTTAACTTCATCACCGGTGTTAACAGTACCAACTTCAGGGGCAGTGTACGATGTGTACACAGACGCTTCTACTATCGGGCTTGGGTGTGTGTTAATGCAGAATAGACGGGTTATCGCTTATGCATCTAGGAAATTGAAGATTCATGAGAAGAATTATCCTACACATGATCTAGAGCTGGCGGATATTGTGTTTGCTTTGAAGATTTGGAGACATTACTTATATGGTTAGAAATTTAACCCGTATTCTGATCATAAAAGTTTGCAGTACTTGTTCTCACAGAAAGAATTGAACATGAGACAGAGGCGTTGGACAGAGTACATGAAGGACTATGAATTTACATTATTATATCATCCGGGTAAGGCAAATGTGGTGGCTGATGCTCTTAGTCGTAAAAAAGAATGGATTCTAGCACAGCTGATTATTAAGGAATGGTTGTTGTTGGGTGAAGCTGCATATTACATATTCCAGGAATTAGAAAATGATAGTATTTGTGAAGGATACTTAGCTCAAATGACAGTACAGTCTACCTTGATTCAAAGGATAGCCACGACTCAAGTTGAGAGTCAATATTTTGTAAAATACTTAGACATGGATAATGACAAAGACAACAAGGACTGGAAGTTACATTCTGATGAGACTCTTCGATTCAGGGATCATTTATGGGTGCCGAAGAAAACGGGTTTAGAACTGAGGAATGAAATATTAAATGAGGCGCATCGATCTCATTATACTATTCACCCAGGGGCACTAAGATGTACAAAAATTTAAGAAGAAATTTTTGGTGGCCTGGAATGAAAAATTCTATTGCTGAATTTGTGAAGAAATGCTTGACATGCCAGTAGGTAAAAGCTGAAAACAAGTTACCAGGGGGTCTTCTTCATCCTATACTTGTTCCATATTGGAAGTGGGAACATGTTACAATGGATTTTGTTAGTGGGTTTCCTAGAACTAGTGATGGAATGGATTCTATATGGGTTGTAGTGGACAGATTAACAAAGATAGCTCATTTTATACCAGTCAAAACTACATATTCATTTGATAAATTATCACAGGTGTATGTTTCTAAAGTTGTTCGATTACATAGTGTTCCGTTATCAATCATATCAGATAAGGGTGCTCAGTTTACGTCGGATTTTTGGAAGGTTCTTCACAGAGCATTTGGTACCAATATTAATCTTAGCTTGGCATTTCACCCGAAGTCATATGGACAGTCTGAACGGGTTATTCATATACTAGAAGATATGCTTAGGGCATGCGTGCTGGATTTTCAAGGTAGTTGGAAGAGTCATTTGCCGTTAGCTGAATTTGCTTACAACAATAGTTTTCAGGAAAGTATTGGTATGGCACCGTTTGAAGCTTTGTATGGGCGACCGTGTAGATCACCGATATGTTGGACTGAGGTTGGGGACAGTTTGTTGACGGGGCCAACAATAATTGCAGAGACCACAGAGAATATTAGAACCATTCAAGAACGTCTGCGGGCAGCTCAGAGTAGGAAAAAGAGTTATGCAGATCATGGTCAACGTCCTTTGTAGTTTGAAATTGGGAAGTATGTGATGTTACGAGTATCTCCAAGAAAGGGTGTTACTAGATTTGGGTTGAAGGGAAAACTCGCACCACGGTTTATTGGCCCATTTCAGATTATTCAGAAAATTGGCGAAGTAGCTTACATGGTTGCATTACCAGCAAGTATGGGTCAGGTATACGATGTTTTTCATGTTTCTATGTTACGTGGGTACGAATCGGATCCTTCACATGTGTTGGATTGGCAGTCTCTACCGTTAGAAGATAATGGTTCTTATAAGGAAGGGCCGGTGGAAATTCTGGACTATAAAGAGAAAATTTTGAGGAACAAAGTTATTTGTTTGGTGAAAGTGCGATGGATTCATAATAACACCGAAGAGGCTACTTGGTAGAAGTAATCAGACATGAGAACTCAATATCCAGATTTATTTCACTGAGGTATGTTAGTTTTCTTTTCGAGGACGAAAGGTTATGTAGGTTGGGTGATTGTAGTAATCCTATAATTAGTCTTTTATTTGATAATTTATCAAGGCATAATTAATGTGTCATTAATATTTCAATCTTCTTGGGGTCCAACCATGCAGTTGGATAATCTTCACGTAGTATAATTATTTTTACTGCTAGGATGCTTTGTGTGTCACTGTGTACGTGTCTTGTTTGGGGTTAAATTAGCCTTATTATATTAGGGATTTTGTGATAATCAGAAATGTTTTGGGATGAGTCTACAAATTTTAGAGACGTGGTGATTTTCTATCTCGACACATAGGGTCTCTGTGTTGAGGATGTGTTTGGATAGTAAAGGAAAGAAAGACCATTAAAACTCTTGAACCTATCTTCTACTTGTATTCTTATCTCATCACCTGTAGTGGGGATTAGTAGAAAAAAAAAGAGATAAGTATCAGAAGAACAAAAAAATCAGTGTGAATCCCATGTTTAATTATTGAGTTCAAATCTTGTAATGGATAGTGGTACCCGCTGGAGTTAGGGAGTTGGCAGACAAAGATATTTTGTGTTTCCCTTGGTACGAGTTAGAGGTATGATTCGAATTCGTACTTAATTTCATTTTTCTTCTTGATTCCGTCAATTGAAAATGCTTATTCCAGCGAACCAACGATCACCCATGTTATCAATTCTTGTTAATTTGGATATGAATTACTTAGGGTTGTATTTGAAACCAATTTAATTTAATCTCTCATATTATTGATTCATGAAAGGGGTAGAATTCTGCTAGGGTTTGGAATTAGATATTTTGTGATTTCACATGTCACTATAAATCTTAGATTTCATATGAAAATTTGTTGAACTGAAATAAATAGCATCACTTCAGAACTTAAATCGGTGGAAGATAACATTTTGGCCGTTTTAAAGCACTATAGGATTTGAATGGGATTAAAATTCCTTCCTTTGAGAAGTAGGACTCCGAATGACGATGGAAATTATGGTGTTAACCGCTCCCCTTTGTTTTGTACGTTTTGAGATGTATCAATTTTAGAGATTGTTGTTTTGCACCTACGGCAGTTGAATTTCCAACGAATGGGACATATACACATCATGAAATAACCTTATGATTTTACTGATAATTCGAGGATTACTCCAATTTTCCAGTTTGGCATTAAGTGCTACTGTCCGATATTTGCAGGCTGTAATTTAGAGTTAGATCAGTTGTAGTGTTCTGTTTAGGTCTGTTTCGGCTGAATTTTTCTGTTTTTCTAACTCATCTTCTATGTAATTAAGGTGCCTTTGGATTCAATAGGCGGGATACAACGGTGAAGGTTTGAGTTGTGAGTTGATGTGGGAATTTACATTGTTTTCTTGTAACCATTGATGACTCTTTACAAAACTGTGTTGATGTGTTTTTATCAAATTCATGCATTTAATCTTTTAAACTTTCCATTGATTGGAAAGGATCTGAAGTGTGTTTGCTTGACTGTTATGGGAAATGAAAATTTTCGTCTGTGGTATATTGGACGTACTCCTTCCCGTTTTCTTATATCTAATTTTAAGCACTATGTCTAGGGCGATACACCGCACTATTACTAATCTGTGTGGAATTGGCATCAATATTACTATTCAAAGAAGGGGTTTGTCCATATACATGATTGTGCATTTTCTGTGATTTGAATGTTGTGTTGTGGTTCGAGGAAAGCTTGCACTCTTTTAAATTCAACTTCGATGATTACATTAGAGTAGTGTAAAATCCATTGAGCTTGTTTAGCTCACTTTTTCCATTAACTTTTAGTGGCAGGCAACTTCGATACAAGTGGTGTTGATTTGGGCGAAGGAGAGATTCGCGGTTGGGTCGAGTGAAGGGTCTCGGTTGTGCATAGTGAGGTAGCTGCCGGTTTCTTTTGGCAGTCCTGTGTATGTAGTTTCTTTTGGCAGTCCTGTGTATGTAGTTTTTTTTGAAGTTGATGTGTTTAATTTAGACTAACTTTTGTAAATTGTGTATATATACTTATCTATCACAAACTTATTGTATCTGTATGTGCAGTAAACGTATGTATGTAAATTATTACAAACAAAATTTTCAGTTGAATAAGTTTAAAATGCCTACTCTTTTTTTTTTTAAATTGTTCTCCATTAGTAAGGATTAAATTAGTGCGTTTGGCATCGTATCTCAGCAGGCGAAATACTTGCTGACTTTCCTTGTAGATTTTCCTTTTTGTTATTTATTCTTTACTTTGATTTACGCAACCTAGTCATACCAATCTAGTCAGATTAGTACTTTAAGTTCTGGGTTTGTGCGAAAATTGCGGTTTTCTGAAAATGGGGTGCTACAGAGTTGGTATCAGAGCCCATGAGTAGGTCTTATATGGGCAATTAGTAAAAGTTTTTGATTTAAAAGACATCAAGAATAAAAATCATATTGGTTATAGAAGTGGTTAATTGGTGTTGTGTGTGTGTAATGTACTTATAATAAGTCTTGTAAAACTTTAGATATTAAGATTCGTGTTCTTGTTGCTTGGACAGAGAATGGCAGATAATACCGAAAATCAGGGATCGGAGAGTGGATCTGGTCAGGAAGTAGAGATTGGTAATATGGAAACTATAATGAAATCAATAGCAGATATGAGACAACACCAACAGTTATTAGAAGAAAGGCTGGGAATTTCATCTCCAAGGCTCAACTCAGCGGACGTATGTCATACTTCAAGGCAAGGAGGTATTACCATGCCAGCACGAAACCATAATCAACCTGGACAGTTACTTCAGCAGTATTTAAAACTCTCTTCAGAATTATTCAGTGGCAGTCCTCCAGATCCTGAGAAGGCGGAAGAATGGTTACAAAATGCGGAACATGTTTTGGAACATGTAACCAATGATAGAAGTGCTTGGGTTAATTTGGTTACCTTCAAATTTCGAGAATCTTCACGGGATTGGTGGAATGCAGTAATGAAAGTGGAAGGTGGGACAATGACCTGGAATAGGTTTAAGGAGTTGTTCTTAAGCAAGTATGTACCTGATGCCGCAAGAGATAGAAAATTTTATGAGTTCATGGCCTTAACGAAGGGTGGCATGTCAGTTAGCGCTTATAATGATAGATTTACAAGATTGTCGCGCTATGGAGCAGAGTTGATAGCTATTGATGAGGCTAAAGCGAAGAAATTTATCAGGGGATTGAATCCCGAGATGCGAACACAACTTTCATGTCTTCGAATCAGAACTTATGAGGATGCTTTGAATCGGTCTCTGGATTATGAAAAAGAAATGGAAGATCAACTTGCAACACAGATTTGAGAAAGGCCACAACAATTTTCAACAAGACAATATCCAGCAAAGCGGCCAATGTTATCAGCTCCTAATATGACAAATTTCAAGCCATCAGTTAGACCTTGGTCAACGGGATCAGCATCAGTACCACCTACAACACGTCCACCTGCAGTTAGACCTCAAGGGAGATTTGTACGTTTTCAGCAAGTACGTCCAACTATATCAACAAGTTCTGGTTTGAGTTCCTACAAATGTTATACCTGCGGTGACGTGGGTCACTTTAGAAAGGATTGCCCAAAGAACCCATCAACAGGGTTAACTCAACAAGGAAAAATATATGCAATGGAACCAGTAATAACTCCTAATAAGGAAACATCAGAAGGGAATCAAGTGCTTTACACAATGGTAGAAGGTGATGGCTCTGCGACCGATCAAGTGGTAGAAGGTAAAATACTATTATTCAATCATCTTGTTCATGTATTGATTGACACTGGTTCTACACAATCGTTTATTAATTTGAACATAGTAACTGAATTGGAGTTAGATATGGCGTGTAATAACAAAACATTAGCGTTAGCTACACCATTAGGGAGAAAAACCTTTCCTTTTCGAATTTGCAAGAAATGTGTGATGATGGTTAATGACCAAGAGTTAACTGCAGATTTGATAGTGCTAGAAATATGTGGTTTTTATGTCATACTAGGTATGGATTGGTTAGCTAAATATCACGCTAGTGTGGATTGTTTTGCTAAAGTAGTTACATTTTCTTGCCTGGTAAATCTCTGTTTGTGTTTGTGGGTTCCGTAAAGCCACAGAGTTTGTTTCAGAAACTGAAAAAGGCTGGTGGTAATTATGGGTTTGGTTTGCTTGCTTGTGTCACTAAGGATACGGTGACAGTTGAGTCAATTCATGTAGTGCGTGATTTTAAGGATGTGTTTCCAGATGTTCTGCCAGGGTTACCACCAAAGAGAGAGATAGATTTTAGTATTGATTTATTTCCTCGAACTTCTCCAATTTCGAAAAATCCTTACCGTATGGCTCCGTGTGAAAAGAAAGAATTAAAGTCACAGATAGAAGAGTTATTAAGGTTAGGATTCATTCAACCTAGTTTTTCTCCGTGGGGTGCTCCTGTTTTTTTTGTGAAAAAGAAGGATAATACGTTTAGGTTATGTGTTGATTATAGGGGGTTAAATAAAGTCACTATTAAGAACAAGTATCTACTTCCAAGGATTGATGATTTGTTTGATCAGTTAAAAGATTGCATTTTTTTTGATAAGATCGATCTTAGGACGGGTTATCATCAGATGAGAATCAAGGAAGGAAGGATTTTCCGTTGTACCGCTTTCGTAATATGTAATTTGTTGTTGAGTTGGTTTTTGTTTTGGTCTTTGTTTTCTTTTCCTTTTTTCTTCTTTCTCCTGTTCTTGGAGGTCAGGCATAGCCCCCCTCCTTCTTTTGTTCCTTTTTAATAAAATGGAGTTTGTTTAAAAAAAAAAAAAGATAATCAAGGAAGGAGACATTTCAAAAAAAAAAATGCTTTTAGGACAGCGCTAGGATACTATGAATACCTTGTTATGCCTTTTGGGTTGTCTAACGCTCCTGCAGCATTCATGGATTTGATGTACAGGGTACTTTGGCCATATTTGAATGAATGTGTGATTGTATTTATTGATGATATTCTGATTTATTCGAAGACTCGTGAAGAACATGAATTACATTTGCGGAATTTCCTTCAAACTTTGCGTGAAAATCATCTCTATGCAAAGTTTAGTAAATGTGAGTTTTGGTTGAATGAAGTTAAGTTTCTTGGCCATGTGGTTTCAAGTGAGGGGATTGCAGTAGATCCTTCCAAGATCGATAGTGCTTTGAATTGGCAGCAACCAAGGACAGTTTCAGAAATCCGAAGTTTCTTAGGGTTGGCATGCTACTACCTCGGTTTGTGCCGGGGTTCTCCAAGATTGCATCTCCAATAAGTCGATTAACACAGAAAGGGGTTAAATTTGAATGGTCAGCTGAGTGTGAATATGCTTTTCAAGAATTTAAGAACCGTTTAACTTCATCACCGGTGTTAACAGTACCAACTTCAGGGGCAGTGTACGATGTATACACAGACGCTTCTACTATCGGGCTTGGGTGCGTGTTAATGCAGAATAGACGGGTTATCGCTTATGCATCCAGGAAATTGAAGATTCATCAGAAGAATTATCCTACACATGATCTAGAGCTGGCGTCTATTGTGTTTGCTTTGAATATTTGGAGACATTACTTATATGGTGAGAAATTCAACCTGTATTCTGATCATAAAAGTTTGCAGTACTTGTTCTCGCAGAAAGAATTGAACATGAGACAGAGGCGTTGGACAGAGTACATGAAGTACTATGAATTTACATTATTATATCATCCGGGTAAGGCAAATGTGGTGGCTGATGCTCTTAGTCGTAAAAAAGAAGGGATTCTAGCACAACTGATGATTAAGGAATGGTTGTTGTTGGGTGAAGCTGCATATTACATATTCCAGGAATCATAAAATGATAGTATTTGTGAAGGATACTTAGCTCAAATGACAGTACAGTCTACCTTGATTTAAAGGATAGCCACGGCTCAAGTTGAGAGTTAAGATTTTGTAAAATACTTAGACATGGCTAATGACAAAGACAACAAGGACTGGAAGTTACATTCTGATGAGACTCTTCGATTCAGGGATCGTTTATGGGTGCCGAAGAAAACGGGTTTAGAACTGAGGAATGAAATATTAAATGAGGCGCATCGATCTCATTATACTATTCACCCAGGGGGCACTAAGATGTACAAAAATTTAAGAAGAAATTTTTGGTGGCCTGGAATGAAAAAGTCTATTGCTGAATTTGTGAAGAAATGCTTGACATGCCAGCATGTAAAATATGAAAACAAGTTACCATGGGGTCTTCTTCATCCTATACCTGTTCCATATTGGAAGTGGGAACATGTTACAATGGATTTTGTTAGTGGGTTGCCTAGAACTAGTGATGGAATGGATTCTATATGGGTTGTAGTGGACAGATTAACAAATACAACTCATTTTATACCAGTCAAAACTACATATTCAGTTGACAAATTATCACAGGTGTATGTTTCTGAAGTTTTTCGATTACATGGTGTTCCGTTATCAATCATATAAGATAAGGGTGCTCAGTTTACGTCGGATTTTCGGAAGGTTCTTCACAGAGTATTTGGTACCAATATTAATCTTAGCTCGGAATTTCACCCGCAGTCATATGGACATTCTGAACGGGTTATTCGTATACTAGAAGATATGCTTAGGGCATGCGTGCTGGATTTTCAAGGTAGTTGGAAGAGTCATTTGCCGTTAGCTGAATTTGCTTACAACAATAGTTTTCAGGCAAGTATTGGTATGGCACCGTTTGAATCTTTGTATGGGAGACCGTGTAGATCACCGATATGTTGGAATGAGGTTGGGGACAGTTTGTTGACAGGGCCAACAATAATTGCAGAGACCACAGATAATATTAGAACCATTCAAGAACGTCTGCGGGCAGCTCAGAGTAGGCAGAAGAGTTATGTAGATCATGGTCAACGTCCTTTGCAGTTTGAAATTGGGAAGTATGTGATGTTACGAGTATCGCCAAGAAAGGGTGTTACTAGATTTGGGTTGAATGGAAAAATCGCACCACGGTTTATTGGCCCATTTCAGATTATTCAGAAAATTAGCGAAGTAGCTTACAGGCTTGCATTACCAGCAAGTATGGGTCAGGTACACGATGTTTTTCATGTTTCTATGTTACGTGGGGACGAATCGGATCCTTCACATGTGTTGGATTGGCAGTCTCTACCGTTAGAAGATAATGGTTCTTATAAGGAAGGGCCGGTGGAAATTCTGGACTATAAAGAGAAAATTTTGAGGAACAAAGTTATTTGTTTGGTGAAAGTGCGATGGATTCATCATAACACCGAAGAGGCTACTTGGGAGAAGGAATCATACATGAGAACTCAGTATCCAGATTTATTTCACTGAGGTATGTTAGTTTTCTTTTCGAGGACGAAAAGTTCTGTAGGTAGGGTGATTGTAGTAATCCTTTAATTAGTCTTTTATTTGCTGATTTATCAATGAATAATTAATAATGATTGTGTCATTAATATTTCAATCTTCTTGGGGGCCAACCATGCGGTTGGATAGTCTTCACGTAGTATAATTATTTTTACTGCTAGGATGCTTTGTGTGTCATTGTGTAGTGTCTTGTTTGGGGTTATATTATCCTTATTATATTAGGGATTTTGTGACAATCAGAAATTTTTTGGGCTGAGTCTACAAATTTTAGAGACGTGGTGATTTTTTATCTCGACACATAGGGTCTCTATGTTAAGGATGTGTTTGGATAGTAAAGGAAAGAAAGACCATTAAAACTCTTGAACCTATCTTCTACTTGTATTCTTATCTCATCACCTGTAGTGGGGATTAGTAGAAAAAGAAGAAGAAGAGAAGTATCAGAAGAACAACAAAATCAGCGTGAATCCCATGTTTAATTATTAAGTTCAAATCTTGTAATGGAGAGTGGTACCCGCTGGAGTTAGGGAGTAGGCAGACAAAGAGATTTTGTGTTTCCCTTGGTACGAGTTAGAGGTATGATTCGAATTCGTACTTAATTTCATTTTTCTTCTTGATTCCGTCAATTGAAAATGATTATTCCAGCGAACCAACGATCACCCATGTTATCAATTCTTGTTAATTTGGATATGAATTACTTAGGGTTATATTTGAAACCAATTTAATTTAATCTCTCATACTATTGATTCATGAAAGGGGTAGAATTCTGCTAGGGTTTGGAATTAGATATTTTGGGATTTCACATGTCACTATAAATCTTAGATTTCATATGAAAATTTGTTGAACTGAAATAAACAGCATCACTTCAGAACTTAAACCGGTGGCAGATAACATTTTGGACATTTTAAAGCACTATAAGATTTGAATGGGATTAAAATTTCTTCCTTTGAGAAGTAGGACTCCGAATGACGATGGAAATTATGGTGTTAACTGCTCCACTCTGTTTTGTACGTTGTGAGATGTATCAATTTTAGAGATTGTTGTTTTGCACCTATGGAAGTTGAATTTCCAACGAATGGGACATATACACATCATGAAATAACCTTATGATTTTACTGATAATTCGAGGATTACTCCAATGTTCCAGTTTGTCATTAAGTGCTACTGTCCGATATTTGCAGGCTGTAATTTAGAGTTAGATCAGTTGTAGTGTTCTGTTTAGGTCTGTTTCGGCTAAATTGTTCTGTTTTTCTAACTCATCTTCTATGTACTTAAGGTTCCTTTAGATTCAATAGGCGGGCTACAACGGTGAAGGTTTGAGTTGTGAGTTGAGGTGGGAATTTACATTGTTTTCTTGTAACCATTGATGACTCTTTACAAAATTGTGTTGATGTGTTTTTATCAAATTCATGCATTTAATCTTTTAAACTTTCTATTGATTGGAAAGGATTTGAAGTGTGTTTGCTTGACTGTTATGGGAAATGAAAATTTCCATCTGTGGTATATTGGATGTACTCCTTCCCGTTTTCTTATATCTAATTTTAAGCACTATGGCTAGGGCGATACACCGCACTATTACTAATCGGTGTGGAATTGGCATCAATATTACTATTCAAAGAAGGGGTTTGTCCATATACATGATTATGCATTTTCTGTGATTTGAATGTTGTGTTGTGGTTTGGGGAAAGCTTGCAATCTTTTAAATTCAACTTCGATTATTACATTAAAGTAGTGTAAAATCCATTGAGCTTGTTTAGCTCACTTTTGACATTAATTTTTAGTGGCAGGCAACTTCGATACAAGTGGTGTTGATTTGGGCGAAGGAGAGATTCGCGGTTGGGTCGAGTGAAGGGTCTCGGTTTTGCCTAGTGAGGTAGCTGCCGGTTTCTTTTGGCAGTCCTGTGTATGTAGTTTTCTTTGAAGGTGATGTGTTTAACTTAGACTAACTTTTGTAAATTGTGTATATATACTTATCTATCACAAACTTATTGTATCCGTATGTGCAGTAAACGTATGTATGTAAATTATTCCAAACAAAATTTTCAGTTGAATAAGTTTAAAATGCCTACTCTTTTTTTTTTTAAATTGTTCTCCAATAGTAAGGATTAAATTAGTGTGTTTGGCATCGTATCTCAGCAGGTGAAATACTTGCTGACTTTCCTTGTAGATTTTCCTTTTTGTTATTTATTCTTTACTTTGATTTACGCAACCTAGTCATACCAATCTAGTCAGATTAGTACTTTAAGTTCTGGGTTTGTGCGCTAATTGCGGTTTTCTGAAAATGGGGTGCTACACATCCTGTATTCAAAGAGAAGAAAGGATGAGAAGTTAGTAATGTATTTTTCCCGCATCCTGTACCCAATGCCACTTCGCGAAACATGGTAAAATGACAACCCTATCAGCAGTTACTCATTCCTTTTTTAAGTTCTACATCAGATTCAACATACATATGTGTGTAACACTACATAATTAATTTGATTTGGATGCAAAATATCCTAAAATATGCAAAATATCTTTCAAAAGTGACTGTAGGGAGGCTAATGATGTGGCTCATATATAATCCAAGAATGCTAGTTGGTGTCTTGAATAACACTCTGCCTATGGAGATTGTTATTGTTTGAGATATGATGTTATGCCAAGATTGGTAAGCTTTTTTGTTTTATGTCAAGTTATCCAGGAAAAAAGAACAGCCACGGGTCAACCTATAACTTTAGATAATTGAGGAAGGAGAAGCTAATACAGTGATGTAAAACTGAAAAGACCAAAATGGCTGATTCACATTATACGAAAACTAAATCAGCCCTAACAAAAAAAATACGAAACTTCCAAAATTAATCAAACAATTGAGGAAAAAATGGTACAGTTCTACAATTCCACAAATGATATGAATCAAACAACTGTATGACAGTTAATAAACACCTAAAAATGATATGCATAAACAACCAAGATATGCATCAACAAAGTCACCCACAATATAAATATGCAAGATAATCATTCCATAGTAGTAGTATTTAAAACTGGAAAACACAACAACAACGATGGTTAGTTTAGTTGTGATTCTAGTGATTTACCTGAGATGGATGGCGGCTCTTTTCCCCATATACCATTTCAATTCTGCAACAATACACAAAATTTTTTTTAAGAAAATCCAATCGGTGAACAAACAGATTTAAATACAAATTTAAGAAAAATTTATTCAAACTAAAAGAGTAGTGACCTAGTAGTTTTGAGAGAAATTGGTGAGGCAAAAAATGGAGAACCCTTGGAAGATGAAGACCTCTCTTGAGGTTTATGTAGGGGAACATTTCAAGGGGTTTTTAATGGGTATCTTTGATCAAAAGGATAGTAACGTATGAAATTGATTAGCCAAAATTGAATTGAAGGGATTAAATGTCGAAAAAAATGGTCGCGTTAGTGTATATCAGACGAACAGTAAGAGGAGAATAAGCAGAAGAAAATAATGGCACTATAACGGAAGAAAAGTGAGAGGATAAAAAGAGAAGGAAGCCCTATATTATTCCAAGAAGAGATCACAGCCGTTGGATGATGGCTAAAAACGGGGTGCATTTTCAGCCGAGATTTATCTTTTGCATTTCGTAGCATTTTGAGTGAAACATGAACCATTGATCAGTTAAATTTTTTATCTCTGAACTGTCGGATTGGGAAAAAACTATTTGTTTTTATAGTATGATGAAACTACGAATCAATCATTTTTATTATTTCCAAATCAAATGCAACCAATATGAACAGGAAAAGTGGCAACGAATTAAACCAAGATCTTCCTTATACGGTCAACTCATCTCTCTATATAGCAAGAAGTAACTACTGCACCTATTTATTTACTTTTTATCCTATTCACCGGGTAATTTATTATCTAAATATTAAAATCTAAGTATCAATGGTAAGATGATAAATATCAATATTTACATGCATACAAAGTCCTTTCTTAAATTATCTAGAGCACAAATTTAATAACTTGCCAAATTAGTAAAAATGTTCCATTTCCATTTTTCTTTTACACGGTCAATGCTATCCTTATTATTGTGTTATTTCCTTTTATACCAACCATGTAAAGACATATATTTATATCTAAAATCCTTCTTCAATTATCTAGCAATCAAATCAATTTATTTATATTTTTCTTAAGGCAATAATCTAAAAATATTTAATTAGCACATGCAGTAATAAAAAGAATCCATTTAATTCTCTTGAGAAAAAGAAAACAAATTAAGGAATTATAACATAAGCAGAAATGTTAATTTACTATTTTCGTATGTTACAAAATTACTCTTCTATAAAAGATAAAAAATTACTCAATTTCAAAAATTACCAAAATACCCTTTAATCTAATTACAAAAATGCCCTTGAAATTAGGACGGGCATTACAACCTCACACACTTCAAGAAATTTAGTCCCTAAATTTAAAGTAACACAATGACAAGAAACTTTCAAGCCAGAAATAAAAACACACAACCAATTTTATCGTAACGCAATTAACATTTATTAATTGTTTGCGCAACAACTAGTTCCCGAAGGATCTAATCGCTGCTTTGATACCAAACTGTAACACCCCGATTTTCGGGCCCGGATCTTGCCCAGATCACATGCCCGAAAACCCAAAGTGCTACGTCAATACCATATCCGAAGCCCGGCTACTAAGCCCAAGCTCATTAGATAATTTATGTTCATGTTACTATTTATGTCGCATCGGAAACTTAGAAATTTATTTAGGAAAATATATATGTTGATTTAACCTAATTTTAATTCCTATGGAAACAAAACACATTTTGGTTTTCAAATAAATATATTACCACCGTTCAAGTGTTACAATTTAATTAATAAGTAATGATTTCAACACCAAATTGTATAACTGAAAACAGACCAAGGTAGGTTCCTAGAAGTTAACATGCTTCATATGAGTTCCAAAATTTATGGTAATTATACTGATAAAATATATACTGTAAATATTATAAGGTGTAAATTATTTAGTATTTTCATGTCAGTTGAGTATCATATGACCAAGGTCAAACACATAGTTGACCAGCACTGCATAAAATCAAAACTGTAATTTTCTGTTTTATAAAAATTACTAGGTCTTAACCCATGCCGTAACGGCACAAGCATAATTTTAATTTAGTTATGTATTTTCCGACATATGAATATTAAATATAATATGTATTAATATCAAGTTTACCATTCTTATCGTTCCAAAAGTAAAGGGAAACCCGATAGGTATCTTTATTCTTCACTTCACAAATCCTTTCTAGCATTTTTAGCCTTGACATCCTCCCATACCATGTCTCTCCTTTTTCGAGTTGTATCCTCAAGCCAACAATGAAATTATATCGGAACTAATTTTTGCATATTTTGTTCCAATTTTTTTTTTATTTGATATGTTTTTTAGTTTAAAAAGATATCTTATGGATCTTTTGAAATGGTATTTCATTTTTGCATCTTTCTTATATATTAGTGAATGATGTTAGGATGTTCATGGACAATGGGAACCTACTATGGGCCCGACAACATAGCACCGATGATGTCCCTAATTTTCCACCTTGGGATAAGAGGTGTGGTTTTAATCTAAAAGGCCTAAGTGCTACGTAAGGAGATGCCCAAATTTATTAAGCTCAACATGTACTCCTCTTTCTTCCATGTGGGACTATCCCTAGCTATACTTAAGTGGTTTATCGTGCCAAATATTCCAAAAATATCCACCTTGACGATATTAAACCACTTCATCAGTCCAATCAGACTTCACCATATGATTACCATCTGTATATGCTAATGATTATTGTCACTATGCGCCCTACAATCCTACTTCACCTTAAGTTAATGAGAAGGCAAGCACCATCTCCAGCTTGAGCGTTTCCTTTCACACATAGAACCCAGCTACTTAAGAGTTAATGTGTGATACACTAACTCCACATTGAGCGCCAGTTCAACCTTGAGCATTGCCTTTTCGATCTAGAACCCTGCTCCACCTGAGTTAATGGGTGAGACACTAACTCCACCTTGAGCGCCAGTTCAACTTTGGGCCTTGCCTTCTTCACCTTGAGTCTGATTTCACTTGCGCCCTAAACCGGGTGACATCCACAACCACTTCTACGTTCTAATAGTATCCCCAACCACGGGTTCTGATACCAATTGTTAGGATCTTCATGGACCATCAGACACTACTCAGGGCCCAACCACATTATACCAAACCCTACTTGACCACCTTGGGATAAGAGGTGTGGGGATTTTAACTAAAAATCCCCGGTGCATGTATGGAGATGTCCAAGCTTATTGTATGTTCTTACTATTTCAATGATGATGACATACTTAAAATCTAATTCATTCACTTAAGATATTATACTTTAAAATGTTAAGTAATTTCCGTTGGTAACCATTTTACCCACATACAATATAGTTCTAGTTTTTCAAAATTCCCATATATATTATGTATGTAATTCAATTCGACAGGAAGAGTTAGCCGAATTGAATATAGGTAATGGCTTGTCCTTTCGTAATATTGTGTCCTTTTCAACATATATGGATCCATAGTTGGTAAACATCACTGAATTTATGGGTTCTCGGGCGATAGTAATATATGTATGGGCTACCTCCCAGAAAACTGCTAATGGATGACCACATCAGTTTTAGTTGAAAATCCCACACTGTCGGATAACCACAATGACTAAGTGGGGACGGTATTGGCAAAGATAAGGTGCTTACAAATGGTTTTAGAGTCGACCACGGGTTACATGTCGAGGGCGAAAGAGTATTCTTGACGGATTTTGTAGGGAAAGGGTCTCATGAGTGAGAAAAAATGCCAAAGTCTAGGATTGAACATATTCCATTCTAGAGGACGGCTCCAAATTAAGTTAGAATATAGGTAATGGTTTGTCATTTGCTAACACCGAGACCTTTTCAGCATAATTATCTTCGTAGTTGGCGAAAAATCTCTATAGTTAAGCAAGCTCGGTATTGAGTAATATTGGGATGGGTGACCTCTTAAGAAGCTGCTGCTAGATGAACGCAGCGGTTACCATTGAAAACACAATACTGTCAGATGAACGCAGTGGCTTAGTTAGGACATTATCGGTAGAGGGCCGGGCCATTACATTCTACGAAATTATGCTTCCAAATGTGAGGTTATTCGTTACATAAAAATAATAAAATCATGATTAGTTAGTAAGTCAAATCATTAAGTAATTAACCTAATAACAATAAGCTCTACTAACAATAAACTTTGCTATGCATCATCATTGAATAAAAGTAACGTTAAACCATTTATCAAGAAATACGTGAGCCGATGAGAAATTACTCATTAGGCACCAATACTTGCCACCATCATTATGGTCCACTTATATAATTATTAGCCAATTTAACTAAGTTTTGTGCTGCTTTTTCTCATTAAAAAAAAAAACATTTTGAAAACATTTTGATAGCAATATTTTTTCATCTTGGTGTTTAGTAAAGATTTCATAAAGTGTACACTTACAAAATTTATCAATTTGTAAAGTGGGGGAGAATGAGCTTTTAAAAGCTTCAAAAGCAAATGTTATAGTTCACCCTAGTTTCATATTTTATTTTCCAATTCTATCCCATCTTTTTTATAACTAACAACAATTATCCTTGAATATATATATATGATCACCAATTTTTATTTGTTATATTTTATTCTTTAAAGATTTTTTTTTTCAAACTACATTTTATGTTATATCGTATCACTGAAATATACTTTTATTTTCAACAATAAATACTAATAGATTATTGATTTTTAAAAAGTGGTTTAGAAAAATAATACTTTTTAGTAATAATACTAATTAGTAAATTTAATATTACATGTGTATGTACTCTAATAGTAGAAAATTTACTTATTTTAAGCACAATAAAATATAATAAACAATTTTCAGAAATATGTATGCTTTTGTCATTTTCTCACTAATTATAGTTGAACATGATATTTTCAGAAATATGTCTGTTTTTTAAAATAGTTTTTAACCGTTCAATTGCTCTCTTTTTTTACAAAGCTCGGCACGGTAACTTACATCCGAAAAGCATTTTTGTAAAACTCGCAGCAATACCAAACTAATTCTAAGTATTAGCTAATAAAAATATATTTAATATCATCATTAGTAGAATAATTTATACATTATATTTTTTAGTTTGACATTTAACAAAATATAATCATGGCTAATTAATAGACTATTTATATATTATGAAGAATTATGGAACCTAATGACATGATAACTTTTGTCCATTAGATGCATTTCTAATCTCAATCACAACCATCACCTATGACAAACGATTACATCCCTAGATTTATCTCTTGTGAGGACAAATTTGAACCGCCACTTACATAAGCAAAGTTATCCAAACTGTGCTTTATATTATTGATGATAATAATAAGAAAGGGAAGTAAAAGAGTATTAGTATTGATTTTGCTTAATGTGATTGCATAAACAAAACATAAAGTGTTCCATTATATGAGTTACCCGAAGATCCAGGTCTCTTGTACTTGTTCCTTAGATTAGTGGTTATTTATGTGTTTATAGGGCTTAACCCATGTCGTAACTAATATCTACTGATATTATTAGATTAGTGATTCATTCGACCTTCGCCACCGCTTCCACAACCTACTATCGCAACTAATATCTATTGATATTTTTTTTGTTTTTAACAAAATTATTTATTAATAGAAATACAAATTTATTAATTTAACTAAGAGAAATTTTATAATGAAAGAAATTAATAGATTATTTATTATGAGAAATTAGTAAACAAACATTATTATGAGCAATTAATAAATCATTTAATATCAATTAGGGTGGAACACTAATTATTTAGGTATTTATTATATTAATCATTCACTATATTTATTATGAACGCCACACGTGCGAGATGTAAGGGGTGGTCTGAGGAACCATAGCCCTTGATTTATCTTTGTGTGGACAAATCCTGACCACCACTAACAAAGGAAAACTTATCCTGGCTATGTTTTATATAAAAATTATATAAAATCACGCACAACTCAAAAGTCGTTTTAGAAAGATAAAAGATACATATTGATTTTCTTAGAAGGAATTAAGGTCTAAAAATCAGTGGATCATAATTTTAAAATAAGATATTTACGAGACATTTAAAATTTTCAAATATTTTATGGATTTAACAAGGGTACAAAGAATTATTTAAAAAAAATTGTATACATCTACGAAAAATTCTACAAATTTCTCAAATGTCCCTTAAGATTTTTTTGATTATTACAAAAAGAATCATATCAAAACCTGTTAGGAATTTAAAATGACAAACAGACTAGCTCAACATCATACAATATTTTACAAATTTGAAACTAAAATTAATTACACCTTAAGATATCATTTTATACATACAAGACAACTTTAAGCATAAAAAAAATCATTAATATTTATATTCACTCAAACTTATGGAGCAACACCGATTTGTTATGATAATAAGTGTTGAACCGACATGCGGCTGCTTACGTACCCAAAGGAATCAAGCACGACCGTAGTTCATCAAACAATTCACTGAGTAAAACATGGTCAAAACCATTATAGACACCCTTACCTGATAAGCTTGTACAAATCATTAAAATACTGCCCCCCCTATGGGAGCCTACTAATGATTAGGAAACTTGTTTGAAATAAACACAAAATCCGCTCACCCCAGGGAGCCTGTTAGATACAAAAATCCGCTCGCCCCAGGGAGACCCATGTGGATTTAGGGAATCAAACCCATTCCTAAGAATATCTCGTATCCTGTAAAAAATAATCAACCGCTCTACCCAGGGAGCCCTACGTGGGTTTAGGAAATCAAATCCGTTTCCAAGGATATCTCGTATCCCATCAAAATGTTTTTAAGGATCACAAATATTCATAATCACATTCACTATGGAATCATCATTCAATCCATACAAAAATGAAAATATGTAAACATAAACTTAATTAAAGAAAACTTAATTTAAAATAGATTTTTGATTATGATGTGGCTACCTCAAATCGCAACATCCAAAAGACTTAAATTATAAAGCACTCATACGAACGGCTGGAACTCCGATCAATAAAATACTATCTTCAACCCAAAAACATGAGTACTACTATCTTCAACCCAAAAACATGAGTACTGATACAACCTATGAATTTCTCTACTACCCAGCAACCATTAATCTTTGTCTCAAGATTTACAGTAAAAAAAATAAAAAATGAAAGAATGAAATCTTTCGTCTGGCTTGAGAGGGTGCGGCTAGGTTTTGAGTCTACCCCCTTAATCTTACGTAAGCATGGAATATATATACTAGATGAGAAACCTATTTGTGACACTTAGGATCACACGAGTTTACTTGTTTTTGTTACCCACCACACACGATCGAACCAAAGAAATACACCAACTTGTTTCCTGATTACTATTTATATTTTAGTCAGGCCCACAAAACAAACAGTGGCCCAAAGTAGAGTGTCCAATACCAAATTAAGAATTCACCTAATATTATTCTTTCCCCATAATCAGATATTTAATCAAAGTCAACAATTCTATCTTCCTCTAAAATTATGCAGTAATCCCTTATTTATTTTTGTATCCATAAAATTACTATCACACATGTCATCTATGTTTGACTAGTCCAATCAGAAAATATAGCCGACACATGGAACTCAAATGCCAAACTTTAGCTAGGAAAATTATTTTTACTTCTCCAACCAAATGTCCAAATACGTTTATATATATATATATATATATATATATATATATATATATTATGATGAAACTACGAATCAATCATTTTTATTATTTCCAAATCAAATGCAGCCAATACGAACATGAAAAGTGGCAACGAATTAAATCAAGATCTTCCTTGTACGGTCAACTCATATCTATATATAGCAAGAAGTAACTACTGCTCCTATTTATTTATTTTTCATCCTATTCACCGGGTAATTTATTATCTAATATTAAAATCTAAGTATCAATGGTAAGCTGATAAATATCAATATTTACATGCATACAAAATCCTTTCTTAAATTATCTAAAGCACAAATTTAATAACTTTCCAAAATAGTAAAAATGTTCCTCTAATTTAAAACTCTTCCTCTTCTCTCTCTTTTCTCTCTCCAAAAGAAGAAAAAAAAACCCAAGCTTTCATCAACATCTTGCTCAGATTTGGTCCTTTTGGACCAGATCTGAGCAAGATTTCATTTGTTTTTTTTTTATTTTAGTAATTAGTTAATCAAATAAAACATGTTTTCTACTGTTTTGATGTCTTTCGGAATGTTTCTTCGCCATTTGGGGCGATTTTTCTTCGTCATTTTGGACGATTGTCTCTTCGGTTTGCGAGCGATTTTTTCAAATCTTCATGGATGGATCGTGGCTTGCTATTCTCGTTTCAAAAACATCAATCATTCAACACGGTATCGCTTTGAATCTATTTTCAACATAAGAGATTTAGGGCATCCAGGTTCGTTTGGGTATACAAGATTAAGGGCAAAATACTCCTTTCTCTCAGGAGCATCTCTTATCAAAGAAGAATAAAATCAGATTAAATGGTCGGGATTGATTCCGGATAACACCATCATTTTTCCCTACTACATAAACAAAAATTGGGTATCTTTACGATTTATCGCTCTTTCTCTTCGCGATATACTTGTAATTGGTATCTTTAATTGTATTAGGGGTTTAATCATCTTGTATTTTGATGTTTTTGTTATTCTTGTAAGCGATCATGTAATCAGTATTTTGATTTGAATGAATTGAAATATGTTGATTGACCAACAAAAAAAAAGTAAAAATGTTCCATTTCCATTTTTCTTTTACACGGTCAATGCTATCCTTATTATTGTGTTATTTCCTTTTATACCAACCATGTAAAGACATATATTTATATCTAAAATCCTTCTTCAATTAGCTAGCAAGCAAATAAATTTATGTATATTTTTCTTAAGGCAATAATCTAAAAATATTTAAATAGCACATGCAGTAATAAAAAGAATCCATTTAATTCTCTTGAGAAAAAGAAAACAAATTAAGGAATTATAACATAAGCAGAAAGGTTAATTTACTATTTTCGTATGTTACAAAATTACTCTTCTACAAACGATAAAAAATTACTCAATTTCAAAAATTACCAAAATACCATTTAATTTAATTACAAAAATGCCCTTGAAATTAGGACTGGCATTACAACCTCACACACTTCAAGAAACTTAGTCCCTAAATTTAAAGTAACACAATGACAAGAAACTTTCAAGCCAAAAAGAAAAACACAACCAATTTTATCGTAACGCAATTAATATTTATTAATTGTTTGCGCAACAACTAGTTCCCGAAGGATCTAATCGCTGCTATGATACCAAACTATAACACCCCAATTTTCGGGCCCGGATCTTGCCTAGATCCCATGCCCGAAAACCCAAAGTGCTATGTCAATACCATATCCTAATCCCAACTACTAAGCCCAAGCTCATTAGATAATTTATGTTCATGTTATTATTTCTGTCGCAGCGGAAACTTAGAAATTTATTTAGGAAAATCTATCTGTTGATTTAACCTAATTTTAATTCCTATGGAAACAAAACAAATTTTGGTTTTCAAATAAAAATATTACCACCGTTCAAGTGTTACAATTTAATTAATAAGTAATGATTTCAACACCAAATTGTATAACTGAAAACAAACCAAGGTAGGTTCCTAGAAGTTAACATGCTTCATATGAGTTCCAAAATTTATGGTAATTATACTGATAAAATATATACCGTAAATATTATAAGGTGTAAATTATTCAATATTTTCATGTCAGTTGAGTATCCTATGACCAAGGTCAAACACATAGTTGACCAGCACTGCAGAAAATCAAAACTATAATTTTCTATTTTATAAAAGTTATATAAAATCACGTACAACTCAAAAGTCGTTTTAGAAAGATAAAAGATACATATTGATTTTCTTAGAAGGAATTAATGTCTAAAAATCAGTGGATCATAATTTTAAAATAGGATATTTACGAGACATTTAAAATTGTCAAATATTTTATGGATTTAACTAGGGTACAAAGAATTATTTAAAAAAAAACTGTATACAGCTAAGAAAAATTCTATAACATCTCAAATGTCCCTTAAGATGTTTTAGATTATTACAAAAAGAATCATACCAAAACCTGTTAGGAATTTAAAATGACAAACAGTCTAGCTCAACATCATACAATATTTTACAAATTTGAAACTAAAATTAATTACACCTTAAGATATCATTTTATGCATACAAGACAACTTTAAGCATAAAAAAAAATCATTAATATTTATATTCACTCAAACTTATGGAGCAACACCGATTTGTTATGATAATAAGTGTCGACATGCGGCTGCTTACGTACCCAAAGGAATCGAGCACGATCGTAGTTCATCAAACAATTCACTGAGTAAAACATGGTCAAAACCATCATAGACACCCTTACCTGATAAGCTTGTACAAATCATTAAAATACTGCTCCCCCTATGGGAGCCTACTAATGATTAGGAAACTTGTTTGAAATAAACACAAAATCCGCTCGCCCCAGGGAGCCTGTTAGACACAAAAATCCGCTCGCCCTAGGGAGACCCATGTGGGTTTAGGGAATCAAACCCGTTCCTAAGAATATCTCGTATCCTGTCAAAAATAATCAACCGCTCTCCCCAGGGATCCCCACGTGGGTTTAGGAAATCAAATCCGTTTACAAGGATATCTCGTATCCCATCAAAATGTTTCTAAGGATCACAAATATTCATAATCACATTCACTATGGAATCATCATTCAATCCATACAAAAATTAAAATATGTAAACATAAACTTAATTAAAGAAAACTTAATTTAAAATAGATTTTTGATTATGATGTGCCTACCTCAAATCGCAACATCCAAAAGACTTAAATTATAATGCACCCATACGAATGGCCGGAACTCCGATCAATAAAATACTATCTTCAACCCAAAAACATGAGTACTACTATCTTCAACCCAAAAACATGAGTACTAATACAACCTATGAATTTCTCTGCTACCTAGCAACCATTAATCTCTATCTCAAGATTTATAGTAAAAAAAAATAAAAAATAAAAGAATGAAATCTTTCGTCTGGCTTGAGAGGGTGCGGCTAGGTTTTGAGTCTACCCCCTTAATCTTACGTAAGCATGGAATATATATACTAGATGAGAAACCTATTTGTGACACTTAGGCTCACACGAGTTTACTTGTTTTTGTTCCCCACCACACACGATCGAACCAAAGAAATACACCAACTTGTTTCCTGATTACTATTTACATTTTAGTCAGGCCCACTCAACAAACACTGGCCCAAAGTAGAGTGTCCAATACCAAATTAAGAATTCACCTAATCTTATTCTTTCCCCATAATTAGATATTTAATCAAAGTCAACAATTATATCTTCCTCTAAAATTATGCAGTAATCCCTTATTTATTTTTGTATCCATAAAAATACTATCACACATTTCATCTATGTTTGACTAGTCCAATCATAAAATATAGCCGACACATGGCACTCAAATGCCAAACTTTAGCTAGGAAAATTATTTTTACTTCTCCAACCAAATGTCCAAATACGTTTATATATATATATATTATGATGAAACTACGAATCAATCATTTTTATTATTTCGAAATCAAATGCAACCAATACGAACAGGAAAAGTGGAAACGAATTAAATCAAGATCTTCCTTGTACGGTCAACTCATCTCTATATATAGCAAGAAGTAACTACTGCTCCTATTTATTTATTTTTCATCCTATTCACCGGGTAATTTATTATCTAATATTAAAATCTAAGTATCAATGGTAAGCTGATAAATATCAATATTTACATGCATACAAAATCCTTTCTTAAATTATCTAGAGCACAAATTTAATAACTTTCCAAAATAGTAAAAATGTTCCGCTAATTTAAAACTCTTCCTCTTCTCTCTCTTTTCTCTCTCCAAAAGAAGAAAAAAAAAATCCAAGCTTTCATCAACATCTTGCTCAGATTTGGTCCTTTTGGACCAGATCTGAGCAAGATTTCATTTGTTTTTTTTTTAAGTTTAGTAATTAGTTAATCCAATAAATAAAAGAAGAAAAAAAAACCCAAGCTTTCATCAACATATTGCTCAGATTTGGTCCTTTTGGACCAGATCTGAGCAAGATTTCATTTGTTTTTTTTAAGTTTAGTAATTAGTTAATCAAATAAAACATGTTTTCTACTGTTTTGATGTCTTTCGGCATATTTCTTCGCCATTTGGGGCGATTTTTCTTCGTCATTTTGGACGATTGTCTCTTCGCTTTGCGGGTGATTTTTTCAAATCTTCATGGATGGATCGTGGCTTGCTATTCTCGTTTCAAAAACATCAATCATTCAACACGGTATCGCTTTGAATCTATTTTCAACATAAGAGATTTAGGGCATCCAGGTTCGTTTGGGTATACAAGATTAAGGGTAAAATACTCCTTTCTCTCAGGAGCATCTCTTATCAAAGAAGAAGAAAATTAGATTAAATGGTCGGGATTGATTCCGGATAACACCATCATTTTTCCCTACTACATAAACAAATATTGGGTATCTTTACGATTTATCGCTCTTTCTCTTCGCGATATACTTGTAATTGGTATCTTTAATTGTATTAGGGGTTTAATCATCTTGTATTTTGATGTTTTTGTTATTCTTGTAAGCGAACATGTAATCAGTATTTTGATTTGAATGAATTGAATTATGTTGATTGACCAAAAAAAAAAAAGTTCCATTTCCATTTTTCTTTTACACGGTCAATGCTATCCTTATTATTGCGTTATTTCCTTTTATACCAACCATGTAAAGACATATATTTATATCTAAAATCCTTCTTCAATTATCTAGCAATCAAATCAATTTATGTATATTTTTCTTAAGGCAATAATCTAAAAATATTTAATTAGCACATGCAGTAATAAAAAGAATCCATTTAATTCTCTTGAGAAAGAGAAAATAAATTAAGGAATTATACCATAAGCAGAAAGGTTAATTTACTATTTTCGTATGTTACAAAATTACTCTTCTACAAACGATAAAAAATTACTCAATTTCAAAAATTACCAAAATACCCTTTAAGCTAATTACAAAAATGCCCTTGAAATTAGGACGGGCATTACAACCTCACACACTTCAAGAAATTTAGTCCATAAATTTAAAGTAACACAATGACAAGAAACTTTCAAGCCAAAAAGAAAAACACACATCCAATTTTATCGTAACGCAATTAACATTTATTAATTTTTTGCGCAACAACTAGTTCCCGAAGGATCTAATCGCTGCTCTGATACCAAACTATAACACCCCGATTTTTTGGCCCGGGTCTTGCCCAGATCCCATTCCCGAAAACCCAAAGTGCTACGTCCATACCATATCTGAAGCCCGGCTACTAAGCACAAGCTCATTAGATAATTTATGTTCATGTTACTATTTCTGTCGCAGCGGAAACTTAGAAATTTATTTAGGAAAATTTATCTGTTGATTTAACCTAATTTTAATTCTTATGGAAACAAAACACATTTAGGTTTTCAAATAAAAATATTACCACCGTTCAAGTGTTACAATTTAATTAATAAGTAATGATTTCAACACCAAATTATATAACTGAAAACAGACCAAGGTAGGTTCCTAGAAGTTAACAGGCTTCATATGAGTTCCAAAATTTATGGTAATTATACTGATAAAATATATACTGTAAATATTATAAGGTGTAAATTATTGAGTATTTTCATGTCAGTTGAGTATCCTATGACCAAGGTCAAACACATAGTTGACCAGCACTGCAGAAAATCAAAACTGTAATTTTCTGTTTTATAAAAATTATATAAAATCACGCACAACTCAAAAGTCGTTTTAGAAAGATAAAAGATACATATTGATTTTTCTAGAAGGAATTAAGGTCTAAAAATCAGTGGATCATAATTTTAAAATAGGATATTTACGAGACATTTAAAATTGTCAAATATTTTATGGATTTAACAAGGGTACAAAGAATTATTTAAAAAAAAATTGTATACAACTACGAAAAATTCTACAAATTTCTCAAATGTCCCTTAAGATTTTTTTGATTATTACAAAAAGAATCATACCAAAACCTGTTAGGAATTAAAAATGACAAATAGACTAGCTCAACATCATACAATATTTTACAAATTTGAAACTAAAATTAATTACACCTTAAGATATCATTTTATACATACAAGACAACTTTAAGCATAAAAAAAAATCATTAATATTTATATTCACTCAAACTTATGGAGCAACACCGATTTGTTATGATAATAAGTGATGAACCGACATGTGTCTTCCTACGTACCCAAAGGAATCAAGCACGACCGTAGTTCATCAAACAATTCACTGAGTAAAACATGGTCAAAACCATTATAGACACCCTTACCTGATAAGCTTGTACAAATCATTAAAATACTGCCCCCCCTATGGGAGCCTACTAATGATTAGGGAACTTTTTTGAAATAAACACAAAATCCGCTCGCCCTAGGGAGCCTGTTAAATACAAAAATCCGCTCGCCCCAGGGAGACCCATGTGGATTTAGGGAATCAAACCCTTTCCTAAGAATATCTCGTATCCTGTAAAAAATAATCAACCGCTCTCCCCAGGGAGCCCTACATGGATTTAGGAAATCAAATCCGTTTCCAAGGATATCTCGTATCCCATCAAAATGTTTTTAAGGATCACAAATATTCATAATCACATTCACTATGGAATCATCATTCAATCCATACAAAAATGAAAATATGTAAACATAAACTTAATTAAAGAAAACTTAATTTAAAATAGATTTTTGATTATGATGCGCCTACCTCAAATCGCAACATCCAAAAGACTTCAATTATAAAGCACCCATACGAACGGCCGGAACTCCGATCAATAAAATACTATCTTGAACCCAAAAACATGAGTACTACTATCTTCAACCCAAAAAGATGAAGACTGATACAACCTATGAATTTCTCTACTACCCAACAACCATTAATCTCTGTCTCAAGATTTACAGTAAAAAAATAAAAGAATAAAAGAATTAAATCTTTCACCTGGCTTGAGAGGGTGCGGCTAGGTTTTGAGTCTACCCTCTTAATCTTACGTAAGCATGGAATATATATACTAGATGAGAAACCTAATTGTGACACTTAGGCTCACACGAGTTTACTTGTTTTTGTTCCCCACCACACACGATCGAACCAAAGAAAAATACACCAACTTGTTTCCTGATCACTATTTACATTTTAGTTAGGCCAATTCAACAAACTGTGGCCCAAAGTAGAGTGTCCAATACCAAATTAAGAATATAGGAATTACCAATAGGTACTATTATTATGGTCCTACTTAATGGCAAGTCCGTCCATTAGGAGTCCATTAATCAGTGGTCCTTTTCTAAAGTTTTGGACCTAAATCTTTAATCCGAGGTCCTGTACACGTGCGAGTTCTAAGACGGGTAATTTTGAAATGCCAAAAACACCCTTATTCATATCACTATTCTTGGTTGGATCTTATTCTTATTCTTTTTCTTTTTCAGTTTGTATCTCGACAGGAGAGCTCTGGTGATTTTCTTCTTCTAGTTTCAATTTCTATCACAAAAACTAGGCTTTTGGGATCAAAATTAAGAAAAGATCGAGATTAATTTTTTGATTTGAGTGATTCTTATTGTTGATTTGTATTTTAAGAATTTGTTTTTTAATTAGAAGAATAGAGATGATGGAAATGAGGAAGAATAAGAGCAAGAGGATGAAGTGATCCATATTGTTGATTTGTATTTTAAGAATTTATTTTTTAATTAGAAGAATATAGATGATGGAAATGAGGAAGAAGAAGAGCAAGATTATGAAGTGATCCAAAAGATGCATCGTTATCATTTACGATGAGAAGAATACAAGCAATTTATGGTGAAGAAATAGAAGAAGATGATTCGAAAATGGATCAACGAAGAAGAAGATATAAATTCATCATTTTTGGGTTTTTTGTTGAAAATTTTGAAACTAATCCAAAATTATTGAAGACCAAATTGATTATTAGGTATGTTTTTTTATTTTCTTTTTTTAGTTTCATTTAGTGATGTAGAATTTGAGGTATCTGATCAATTATGACATTTTTCAATTTTAGTTTTACAGAAAAAAGAATCATGGATCGTGGTGGTTCTACTAGACTTTACAAGCAGTTCATGATCAAACAAGAGATATAAACATCTCTAGGACCCGTAAGTTCTACATATTTTGTTCGATTTTATAGTTTATTTGTTTGTTTTGAATCTAATTTCTATTCATGTTATCATACTTTCACTTTATTTAGCCTTCGAATGATTGTCTTTTTTGTTCTTGTTTCATTCTTTTATTAAAATCAAGCTTTTGTTATTTTGAGTTTTTGTTTGATCTGGCAGTACATATATGTTGTACTATACTCATTTTGTATCTACGAAAATTTGTAATATCCATCTCTTGTGTATAAGATAACTTCGAGTTGACTTCATCTATTTTTGGGTATGATCCAGTAGTACATAATTGATGTACTGTTAAATAATGAACTAGTATCATATTGAATGCAATGTTACTCTACCCTTTTCTTTCTTCTTATCATTGATGTGTCATACACAATGTATCTCATCTGTGAATGTGTTGACCTCATTTTATACATCGTGGAGGAGGCGACAACTCAAAAGTATGTTTATCAAAATTTTATATTATCAATAGCATATTGCAAGGGGATCTTATTATCATCTTAAGGAGACTAATGTAGTGGAAATATGTTCATGATTTTTCAGCTTCACCTATGTATGGTTAGTGGCAATCATTTTCATTAGTATGTATATTTTTTTCTACACTGCGGTTTTAGATTGGGTTGCGAATTTGGGTTTTAGACAAGAAGATGGTTACATATAACAATGGTGTTTATTCATGCTAACATAAATGTTAGGAATATCATATACTTACATTTTGCATTTAATGAAAGCTGATGATTCTCGGATAAGTATTGTATATGGTTTTTGCAGCTTCATTTGGTATAATTTGGCAGTGCGTATATGATGCACTGCTGAAAATTCATAGTGTATATACGCTACACTAACGAGAAATCAGTGTATAAATGTTGCACTCTGTAAAAATCACAGTCTACACTTCATAGAACATCACAGTAGTTGCTGGTTTTTTGCTCCATAATTATTATTCTGTACTAAGCATAACCAAGTAATCCTCTTGTAGTTTTTATACATTTTCTGATCATCTCAATTGGTCACTCAGCAGGGGGATCGAACAAGACGTGCTTGTTGATCTGGTTGCATAAAGTCATTCTTACAAGCAGATATTGGTACACCTTATCAACACAACTCCGTAAGACTCTTGATTAAGTTTCTTTTTTCGCATATAGGAATACCAACAAAAAACTTTTAAACATTTTATCTCTTTGCTATACGTTTTGCTCTTAGTATACTAGCACCATCGTCGATCCCCTGGACAACACATAACGATTTTAGTTTCAATTTTTAAGTATATTCACTTTATAATTACCCAAGTTGAACTAAGTGAAGTATTGTTCATTATGGGGACATTGATAGGATCCTGTACATATTGACTACACATTCATTGTTATTTTCATCTACAAGCTTTTATAGAATTATCAAGGATCCTTGTTTGAAATTATAAAGAAACCAAGGATGTGTATTCTCTAGATTATAACTTGTTTAAATTTAGTTTCTTCTCGTAGCATATAACACAATTTGGTTTTAAATATGGTTGTCTGAATGTTATTTGAAGATCCAAAGTAATTCAGGCGAATACAATGATGCTTAATATCCACTGAAAATAAGATGAAATTATCTTTTCAAATGTAATCCATGTTCTGATGATTAAAATCCACTGAAATTATGAGTTTAGCCAATATGTACTGACAGCTGTGACAAGAAAATTGCTTTATTAGCAGTATGCATAGGTTTTGGATGGAATTAGCTGCCTTTTCGAATTAAATCCCTGTTATTATGCTTAAAATCCACTGAAAATATGAGTGTAGCCAATATGTACTGACAGTTGTGAAACGAAGACTTGCCTTTCTTAGCATTATACATAGGTTTAGATGGAATTAGTTGTCTTTTGTAATGCAATCCTTGTCACGGTGCTTAAAATCAACTAAAAATATAAGGGTAGCCAATATGTACTGACAGTTGTGAAAGGAAGAATTTTGTTTCTTAGCATTATGCATTGGTTATATGATCTATTAGGTTTGGTAATGGATTTGGTTTATTAAGCAGTTTATATGTCGGTTCTTGTAGGATCAGAATATCGCAACAACAACACACTTGCGAAATCTTCATCAGCAACACTGAGAAGACGTCGCAGAGTGATTTCAGAAATGACATAACAGATGATGACATTGTAAACATGAGAAAAGTGTGATGATCTAGTGAAATTTAGGATGTTTGCGTACTTTAACATTTGTAAGCTTGCGAAATACCGCAAGTCATATCCGAAAATAAAGGATATATTAGCTGTCATCCACTATGTAATACCCTATATAAAGAAATGAATAGGCTTAAAGAAAGGGAGAGATAATTTTTGGAGTGTTGAGAAAGTTTTGAGGAGAGAGAAAGTCCAAAATAGTGTTGTATTCTTGATTTCATTTCCTTCTAGTAAAATTTCTAGATTCAATTAATAAAAAGTGTTGTTATTGATCTTAAGAAATGTGTTGATAGTTATAAATTCTTGTGAAGGATGTATTGTAGGATTTCCTGCAACTACATAATGGCGCTAAAAACAGGGACTGGTTGAAGGAATTCTGATTGAATTGTAATTTGAAGGAATTTGGAGTAATTGGTGAAGAATTTCATATAATTTTCAACAATTCATTAAGATTGAAAAGATGGCTAGAAGAAGAAATGCTTCAAGACAACCAACAAATGTTAGAAGGAGTAAGAGGCTTGCTGGAGAAGGAAGAAATGAAATTGTGGAATCTTCAAGAATGAACACAAGAAACAATGGAGAAAATCAGGTTCAACAACCAACTCAGCATATGCCAATACAAAATAGAACTGCGGATTATAATAGAGTGAGTGTACACACTTGGCGATCAGATTCAGCAGAAGAAGTGGAAGAAGAGCAACAATTAAGAAATGGTAGACAAGAATAGAGATACCAGGAAGCAGTTGGAGGAATAATTCATGGAGATGAAAGAATTGAAGCATTAGAGGCATTGAGACAAAGAATACACGAAGAGAGGAGGTTAGAAGCAGAAGAACGCGCAAATTTGACAAGGAAAAATCATGAATTGAGGATGGAAAACATGAGATTACAGAATAGAAGGTCAAGAAGTACTACAAGATCAATCTCAAGATCAATTAGAAGTGAAGTGAGAAAAAATTCGCCTATGGTAAATATTGGAGAAAGAGATCGAGAAGAAATTCAAAATCCAAATGAAAAACGTCGCGAAAGGAGAAAAATAATTGAAGATCGTTACATCCCACAAGGCGAAATTCTTCAAAATGGAAAAAATTACAGGAGTCGGGAGAATGGGAGACGTCGGGAACGAAATAATCAAGATGGTGGAGAAAATCAGGAAGAAGGAAGGAGAATATTACATGGGAGAGAAATCAAAGAAATCAACAAGTGATTGAAGATGAAATCGAGAGACATTATGCCAAACAAGCACGTCTAGCTTGCGAAAGGGAAAGGTTGAGAGCAAAAGTGGAGGAACAAGAGCTCCAAGAGGCAATACGCCAGAACAATCATGATAATCGAGAAAGAAGGAGTGAGAAAAATCGCAATAATGGAAATATCAATGAAGAATATGATAGAATACAAAGGAGATCTGAAAGGCAACAATGAGAATTGATAAGGAATGACCAAAATCGCAGAGGAGAAAATGAGAGGTAAAATAATGTGCGAATTCAAGAAGGATATGAAAGAGGAGATCGCAGGGAAAGACGAGAAGATAATAATGATGAAGAAGATCAAAGTTTCGCAAGACAAGACATACATGAACGTAGAAGAAGAGAAGAAGACTTAAAGAGACCAATGGACCAAAATCCTGGAATAAATGATCAAATCTTAAAAGAACTAGCAGAGATGAGAGGAATGCTAAATAACAGAAAAAAATGAGGCAGAATATAATTGGATGAATCTATAAAAGAAGATGCAAAAACTCCATTCACACAAGAAGTACAATTAGGAGGAATATCCCCAAAGTGCAAGCTGCCTGTATTAACTAGCATCTTTGACGGGACAACTTGTGCAATTCAACACATTAAAGCTTATGTGAGATGTATGCTACAGTGGGAAAATCATGATGATGTATTGTGCAAGTATTTCACATCTAGTTTAACAGGAGAGGCTTTGAAATGGTTTGAAGGGTTGCCCAAGAATACAATAACGTCTTTCAATCATTTTCAAACAACATTCTTCGGAGCATGTATAAGTAATAATTCTTCGCGACCTGGAATTGAAGATGTATTTGGGTTTAAGCAGAGAATTGGTGAAAGTTTGAAGCATTTAACCATAAGATGGAAGACAATGTGTAGTGAAATGGCTGGTCGTGTGGATGAGAGATATCTCATTTTATCATTTATTAATGCAATGTTCGCAACCAACCTGCTATATATTCAAATTTTCAAAGTCAAGAATATGATCACAATGACTGAATTACGAGAGCTTCAGGAAGAGTATATTTCTCTTGAAGAAAAACAGAATGAGATAGAATCATACCCAGTTACGAACACAAGTTCAAAAGCAACGGTGGAGAAAGATTTGTTAGCAAAATAGCTGTGGTAGATGCACGCATGGATTAGTCACTACTTTGGCACGTTTGCACACTAATTAATGAAGATATTTCACCCCATAACGTGAGATGTTTTGGTTCCAGCTGGTGAACACACTTTTGCATGCCGTAAAGGGAATTCTAACCATATAATCGTGGAGTTCAACTCATGTTTGATCACGGGTGCCACAAGTCAGAGATCTCTATTGCAACATTTCATTTTCTTTTGGAATGATGAAGATATTGGAGATTTGATAATTAATTGTACAATCTGTTAAGAAGTGAAAGACAACCTTTCACTTTCCTTTGTTTGTGGAGGATACTATGTTTGCATGTTGGGAAAATTTAAAATTAATCAAGGAAATGACAACACCCCAATATATTTTCCTTGTTCCAAGATATTTCCTAACTATGGCAAGTGGAGATGGTCGCATATAAAAGGGGAGAGCCAGTACTGTTATGGGCATCTTTTGTTTTGGGAGAAAAGAAGCTGCTGATATTATTAGAGAAGAAAAATCGGTTCTTCTCTTATTATTTTTAATCCAAGAGAAGAAGGGAAGCAAAATCCATCTATATTTGTAAGTCCTTTTTGAGCTTAATAAAGATGAATTTCATTATCTCGTTGGCATTTTTCCTTCCGAATATGAGTAGCTAAATTATTTTTCTAGGATTAGAGAGGAAACCATATTATGTATGCTAGTGTTTTAAATTATTTTCTATATTAATTTTCACATGGTCCTCATTCTCGATTCGTAGCGATAATGATTTTCTTCATGTGTCCTATAATGCTTGACAATTGATTTTTATTCTATGTTAGAGACTAGCATTCTATAGTGAAGAAGTTTATTAATTCTTTGAGAAAAAAATATAACTGGTTGAAAAGATTTATCTTCCGAGGCGTACTTTGTGTCCTAAATCGTCTCGAGATTTTTGGGAGAAGTATAGAAAATTATTTAACTTTCTAGTATACATAATAGCGGTGGAATCTCGAAATCTTAGATTTGCACCATATTTGAATACAAAATCACCATATCAATCTTTTGGTCTATTTTAGCAATTCTTGTCTAGTATTGTTTTCTTTTATTAATTTGAAATCAAATCTTAAAAAAAAAGTCCGAGCAACGAATCTCTACTTACCACTTGTAAAACTGCATCAGTTTTTGGCGCCGCCGACGCGGACTTGCCTTTAGGATTAGGTTTAGATATAAATTTTTTTTAATTTTATTCTTTTTATATTTTTTATTTCTTTTTATTTTTGTTAATTATTTTTATTCTCTTTGATTTTACTTGGGTATATTCTTGTTTTTGTTGTGCAGGTATTTCTACATTTATTGTGGAATTGCCTACCAAAAGAGGTAAGTAATAAAACCCAAATCTTTGTATTAATTATTTATTTTTGTATATATTCCCTTTAATTTCTTTTATTTATAAAAAAAAACACGCACACACCAATTGCATTATTCGCCTGGCACCGATTTTAGGAAAACACGTGGTTTAGTATGGTGAACCCTCTGGGCGTTATCATCCGAAACACCACAAACCTCAGCCCAGTACCCGTGACCAGTCTTTGACTATAGGTATATTTTGTTGTAGGTAACCCAAGCTTACCTAAATTAGTGAACCCCAACATATTTGCATGTGCACGATTTTCTTGCTTCACTAGTATTATTGCTTGTGTATGCGACGCTGGAAACGGGTAGAAGATAAATTGGTAGAAAACGACCTTTTTAATTTGAGTCCGACCCGTTACACGGATTTAGGTGGTAATTTTATTTTTACCGAGATGGTTAATGAAAATGATGGGGAAGTCCCTCCGCCAACAAAAACCCTTAGAGACCGTTTAAACTCGTCTAGAGTGATACGTGAACCTGGGGTAGTTTTACCGGCCACTACGGTTAAGTTTGATATTAAACCTGGGACATTTGGCATTCTGCGCAAATTTATGGGAATAGATAATGAAAACCCGTATACCCACGTAAGGGACTTTGAAATGATCCGTGACACAATGAATTATCCGAACGTCACAAAAGATGTACTTAGGTTGCGCTTATTTCCTTTTTCCCTAGAAGAAAGAGCCAATGAGTGGTATCATATCATTCCTTCCAAAAAAATCACAACCTGGGATGGCCTTGTAGAGGCCTTTGTTAAGAAGTTCTACCCACACCACAAGACTGCTACTGTTAGGCAGTCTATCCAAACCTTTAAGCAGAAAATAGGTGAGAGCCTACATGATTACATAGAAAGGTTTAATGAATTGTTATACCAATGCCCGCATCATGGCTTTGACAAAGCCCACATGGCCAAAATCTTATATGAGGGCCTTGATAGTGAAACCCGAATGAAGGTAGAAATAATGAGTGGTGGAGAATTTACCCATCAAGACCCAGATGATTGTTTTGACGAGTTGGTCGAGTTAGCTGAAAAGACTCGTCAATGGGCTTCAATGAGGGAGCCCGAAATAACGTCTAAAGGCCTTAGAGATGAACCAAGGGTCAAACCAGACTATGAGATGTAATAGTGAGCCTAGAACATATCCATGTACCATTTGTGGTGATCAAAGTCATACTGGACCTCAGTGCCCCCTATTTTACCCTAATGAAACTACTCGTGACCAGGTTAGTATCCTACAAGGTGGTATGAACTCTAAATATGAGGTTCGACCCAAGTTTGACCCGTACTTTAATACATACAACCCCGGTTGGAGACATAACCCGAATTTCTCATGGTCTAAAGGTGCGCATCAGGGTGGACCATCTAGCAACCCACCACCAAGTTTTTCTAGGAACCATCCTCAAGCCCAAGTACCAAGCCCAGTTGATCCTAAGATGATGACTTTAGAGGAATCTATGAAACTTTTGTCCAAAAGTGTTGTCCAGAGTAACCAAAAATTCGATGATTTTATCTTGTTGAGTCAGCGTAACCAACAAAATAGCGAATGAACTATAGCGAACTTAGAGACTCAAATAAGTCAGCTTTCGAATCGGTTAAATAATTTGGAAGACGGGACATTTCCTAGCCAAACGACTCTGAAACCTAAAGGAGTTAACCAGGGTAATAGATCATGTATTTCAAACCACAATGAGCATGTCAAAGAAGTTATCACCCTTAGGAGTGGTAAAACTCTAGAGAACTCGGTAGGACTACCTAAGGATAGTAGTCCAGCTGAAGAGACTGAGGTTAACCAAACTTCGTCTAAAGACCCTAATGGGCCTGAGTGTGCTAAGAGTCCAAGTGAGGAAGATATCCCTGAGAGTGTGTACATACCACCTGCACCATTTCCTCAAAGACTCGCTAAGAAAAAGTCTAGTACATATGCTGAAATCTTAGACATCTTTAAGCAAGTTAAGATCAACATGCCCTTGTTAGATGCAATTAAACATGTACCGGCTATGTCCAAGTTCCTAAAAGAGATGTGCACCGTCAAGAGAGAGGCTAGTGTCCATAAAAAGGCATTTTTAACCCAACAAGTTAGTTCCATAATCTCACAAAAGTGCCCAGTCAAATTTAAAGATCCTGGTTATCCTACTGTCACATGTGTCATAGGTAAAAAATCGATATACAATGCTTTATTAGATCTTGGGACTAATGTGAATATTTTACCTTTCTAGATATATGAACAACTTGTACTAGGGGAGATGAAACCAACTAGGATAACACTACAGTTAGCCGATAGGTCAGTCAAAATCCCACGTAGAATTATTGAAGACATTTTGGTTCAGGTAGAAAACTTTATCTATCTAGTTGACTTTGTGATTTTATACACTCAACCTATCTCTAGTCAAGATATCAATATCCCAATCATCCTAGGTCGTCCATTTCTAGCCACTTCAAATGCAGTCATACATTGTCAAACTGGCCTAGTAGATTTTTCCTTTGGGAATCAGAAAATCTCATTGAACATTTTAAGGCGTTACAAGCCCCACCAGACCCTGAACACTATGAGTCTATATGCATGATTGATTCTCTAGTTGAGAACACTTTTACCACTAATAGTGTAGGATCAAAATATTGTCACAACAATATTCTTGCGAAATAAACAACAGTTCTGTGATACATCAATAATATTCTGCGACACATCTCAAAGTGACGTAAGGAATGACATATCAGATGAAAATGACAGAAACATGAGAAAAGTGTGACGTTTCTGCGATGGATCAATAAAACCTGCGAATGATTAAGGCGGTGCTAACTGCGATTTATCGCAAGAACTCAGATCCGAAACTAAAGGGGATCATAACTGTAAATGAGTTGTAATCCACTATGTAAATGCCTATATAAAGGAAATGAATAGTTCCAGAGAGAGAGAGGAATTTTTGAGTGTTAGGAAAGTTTTTAGGAGAGAGAAAATCTTATTAAGTGAATTGTATTCTTGATTACTGTAATTCTTTTAAGATCATATCAATAAAAAAGGTTCTTAATCTTCAAATTGTGTCATAAATTCTTGAGTTGGGTGTAGTGTGGGAATTCCTGCAACTACATTTTGGCGCCCAGAAACAGGGATGAATAGTTGAAAATCATAGCAAAAATTAGATAAAGGAAAGAAGTTATTCAAGAATTAGAAGAATATCAAGAAAATTGGTGGAAGAAAAGATGATTGAAATCAAAGATAATCAAAATAAGTTGGAATGTGGTGTAGTAACAAAGATGATGATAGATAAGTTCCATGGAGATATCAGAGGAAGGTTACATAAGCGAGATTTTGAAGGAAAGAAAATCATAACGGTTGATGAGAAATCACCGCTAAAAGATTGGGAAAAACAGAAGATCACATTCACGGTAGCAGAAATTCCGAAAGAGAATTTAAGTCATACATCTCCATTGGTTATTACAGTGTATGTTGTACCAACAAGAAAAGAGAAATCAGTAAGATCTACAGAAGAGTGGGCAGTGAATATGACTCTAGTGGACGAAGGAAGTTCTGTGGATATAATGTTTTACCACACATTCAAGAAAATAGGATACAAAGATGAAGAAATGATTAGTCCAACATATCATATCCATGGATTTGGAAAATCTCTAACCAAACCTAAAGGTGAAATTTTAGTGCGAATTCCGTTAGGGGAAATAGAGACGCAGATAACTTTGTGCGTGGTGGATGTGAAATCACCATATAATATACTGTTGGGAAGACCATGGATACATGCAATCAAGGCTGTGTCATCAACTCTACATCAGTGCATAAAGTTTCCTATGCCTAGCGGAATTGGCGAGATCAGAGGAGATGCAGATTATGTAGCATTATGTTTCCAGAATGAAGTAAGGAATTGTGAAAATCAAATTCAATTGCGAAAACAGCACAGAAAAATGAGGAGAGAAGAAAGGAAAGAAGAAGAATTCAAGATTTACATGATAAGATCAGAAGAAGGAAAAGGAATATTTGGCGATGTATCGCAAGAAAGTGATGAACCAGCGGAGGCAATAAAAACGCCAACACCAATGGGAGAACATGAAGCCAGTTATACTGCAGCAGAACCAACAAAAGAAGTAAATGTTGGAAGTAAAGAAGACCCAAAAATGCTGAAAATTGGAACTAAGATGGGTGTGGAGGAAGAAGAACAAACTGTAAACCTTCTACGAGAATACAGAGACATTTTTGCGTGGAATATGGATGAGATTCCTAGAATAGATCCATCTGTTGCGTGCCATAGATTGGATATTAACAAAAATGTGAGACCATTCAAACAAAGAATAAGAAAGATTGTGACCACTTATCATGCCAAGATAGAAGAAGAATTGCAGAAGATGCTTGATGCAGGAATTATAAGGCAAGCAAAATATCCAGAATGGATCGCCAATATGGTAGTAGTTCCCAAGAAAAATAAGGGGATAAGAATTTGCATTGATTTTACTGATCTAAATAAAGCATGTCCCAAAGATAGTTTTCCCTTGCCCGATATTCCGCAGCTGGTGGAATCTGCCGTAGGAAATGATCGAATATCTTCGTTAGATGGATACAAGGGCTATAATCAAATCCCGCTTGCGGAAGAAGATCAAGAACATACTGCATTCTTTGCTCCCAGAGGATTATATTGCTACACAAAGATTCCTTTTAGGTTGCGAAATGCAGGAGCAACTTACCAAAGAATGGTGGAAAAGGTGTTTGCAAAATGGATACATAAAAATTTAGAGGTATATGTGGATTATATGTTGGTAAAAAGCAAAGAAGCTAAAAATCATGTGCAGGATTTAAGGGAAATTTTTGATCAGATGCGGCTTTTTAATATCAAGGTAAATCCTGAGAAATGTACTTTCGGAGTATCATCTGGGAAATTCTTGGGGTATATTGTATCAAAGGAAGGAATACAAGTTGATCCTGAAAAGGTGCAAGCATTTCGAGATATGCCAACTCCAGCAACAATAAAAGATGTGCAAAAATTGAATGGACTTTTAGCCTCATTAGGCAGATTCATTTCGCGGTCATCAGATAAATGCAAGCATTTCTTCAACATACTAAAGAAGGGAACAAAATTTAAATGGACAGATGAATGTGAGAAAGCTTTTCAAGGAATTAAGGAATATTTGATGAATATATCCATTTTACAGAAGGCTTAACCAGGAGAAGAATTGTTGATGTACCTTGCGACAACTCAACATGCTTTAAGCGCAGTACTTTTGCGAAATGACGCAGGAGTTGAAAAACCAATTTACTACATCAGCAAAACATTCAATGCTACGGAGAAAAACTATTCAAAGATTGAAAAGCTAATTCTGGCGTTAGTTTATGCGACATCTAAACTTCGCATATATTTCCAAGCACATAAAATCAAAGTACCAATTGAGTCAGTAATGAAAAATTCAAAAAGATCAGGCAGAGTTTAAAGATGGAATGCACAAGTGGGGCATTTTGATATCCAATACGCAATTTTATCCTTGCCAAAATCTCAAATTGTCGCAGAATTTCTCGCAGAATTTCCTTTGGAGGATGATGTAGAAGACATGATGGATATAAAATAAGAATACGGGGATCCAAGAGATCTTTTAACAGAACCATAGGTGGGAGATATTAGTAGATGGATCATCCAACGGAGAAGGAAATGGAGTGGGAGCCGTTTTTATTTCACCAGAAGGTGCAAAAATGGCATTTGCATTCCGATTAGAATATGAATCTACAAATAATGAAACAGAATATGAGGCTGTAGTGCATGCTCTAAGATTTGCAATAGAGATGAAGGTAGAGAATGCAAGAATTACCAGTGATTCGCAATTGATTATTCGCCAAATCGAAGGAGAATACGCAACTAATGATATAACTTGGAAAAAATATAAGAAACTTGTTGAAGAATTATCTGCGAAAATTCCAAAACTCAAGTGGAGGCATATTTCAAGAAGAGATAATAGGCTCGCAGATGCTTTTGATTTTATATCAAGTATGATGGTAGACCCGACTGCGAGAAATATAAAAATACAAACACTCATAGCACCTTCAATTAATAAAGAAGAGGAAGAGGAAGCCGATGCAATGGTAGTAGAAAATAATGGCGAAGAATCAAGTCGAATTATCGCAGATTGGCGTGCGGAAATTCACACATATCTAGCAAGGGGAGGTACCAAGAAACAGATTAGAAGCACACAAATTAAAAAGTAGAGCAACAAATTATGAGTTAAGAGATGGGATATTATATCGAAAATCTTTAAATGGGCCTTCCCTCAGATGTTTGACACAAGAGGAAGGAAAACAAATACTAAAAATGTTACATAGTGGGGATACTAGTAATCACAGCGGCGGAAGATCTTTAGCATACAGAACTAAAATGCAAGGTTATTATTGGCCATATATGCATGAAGATGCAAAAAATTTATCAAGAAGTTGTGAGGAATGTCAGCGATTTGCAAAAAGAATACATGCACCCGGAGAAACATTAACATCCTCAAAAAATGTTTGGCCATTTGGAAAGTGGGGTTTAGATATTGTGGTACCATTTGTACCAGGAACATGGCAAAAGAGATATTTAATTGTCGCAACAGATTATTTCACAAAATGGGCAGAAGTTAAAGCAGTACAACATATTCGTGATAAGGATGTAGGAGCAGAATATCACAGCAACCTTCACTTGCGAATATTTAATGACGCAACATAATAATGTCGCAAAAGAAATATTAGAAACGACGCAACAAAGAACGACGGAAAAAACATGAGAATGGCGGGAAGACTTTGCGAATATAGAATTTGAATAGTAGTTCGCGATACTTCGCAAGATTATAGTTATATAGATTTCACTATAAATAGTAGTTCAAATGCTAAATTAGGAGAGGGATTATTATGGAGAGATCTTTTGAGTAGGAGAGGATAATTTTAGGAGAGGATAATTTTAGGAGGAGAGAGAAATTTTTAGGAGGGATTATTTTTCTTTATCATCTTCTTCCCCAAAAAACTAGAGCTCCAAATATTCATTAATGGAGTCTCAATTGTAAAATCATGTAATTACATACAATCACTAGTGAAGAACCATGGATGTAGATCACAATGATCGAACCATGTAAAAAATCTTTGTGTCTCTTTTTTACTTTAATTCTTAGTTTCATATCAAATTAATTAGATTTAGGAATCATTTTAATGATTCTTATGAGGGTGTAGTTGTGAGATAATCCGCAACTACATAATTGGCGCTAGAAACAGGGAGAGAGTAAATGATTTATCCTTCCTGTAACTTGTTGGATCAACAATTTTCATGAAGATTAATTATTGCTCATATTTTTCTAGATCTACAAAATTTAGGTTCAAAAATGAAAATCTCATGGAAGAAGATACACTTTCAGGGAGTAAACATCATCAACAATTCAAAGATATGAAAAGAATAAGAGAAAAGATTAGTTGTTGCGGTGAATTTCAAGGGGGAAATGGAAGTTTTAGTTGAAGATTTACATGTTCAGGAGATGAAGATAAGATGCGAAAATTGTGAATTCTGTCACAAACAGAATTCGTGAAGTTGGTTCAGGAGTTAAAGAATAACGAGAGGTCGCAGGTTCGAATTTGTCTGCGAGCATCATTTTCTTCTTTTTTACAGAGAGCAAAGAATTAGTTCGCAATATTACTTTGTTATTTCGCAAAATGAAGTTAGCACAGGTGGTCAGCTACGAAGAGGAGAAGTTTAACATCGCATGTTCGAGTCTCCCCACACACGAATCTTTTTTCACAGATTTTTGATATGCACAGAGCAATTAAAAAAGAATAACTTTTATAAATTTCACAACCTCGACACAAACAGGATCTCGCAAAGATGGTCAATAGTGTTATGAACAATCTTGATGACTCGCGTTCGATTCTCCCCACATTCTAATTTTGTACATATTTTCTACAACTGATAGAAGAGAAAGAATAAGAGGATGGTTACATGCGTTTCTATCGCACAGACAAGGACGCACAAATGGTTTGAGGTGAAGAGAATAACCTTTAGTTCGCATGTTCGAATCTCACCATTCGCACAAATTTTTTGCCTCGCAAATGTTTACCTTGCGAACATTCGCAGCACCAACACTTCAAAAACATTATATCGTAAACATTTCCTAATTTTTGCCTCGCAAATGTTTACCTTGCGAACATTCGCAGCACCAACACTTCAAAAACATTATATCGTAAACATTTCCTTCGCAAATGTTCAACTTGCGAATATTCGCAGCAAATGTTCAACTTGTGAATATTCGCAGCATTAATACTTCGCAGATGTTCGTTTACTTCGTGCAAATGTTTACTTTGCACGGTCTTTGATAATTTCGCAAGAGTATTTCGCAAGAAAAAATAGGTGATTATTTCGCGGAAACACTTCGCAAGAGAGGGTTAGAACAGTTGGTATAATGCAACATTATACAAGAGGCAGATCAAGAGACAACAACAAGCCGAAAAAGGTAAGTACCATTTCCTTGAATATTTTATTTACAAAAGACAAAATATTTTTGATTTTATTTACCAAAAGTGAGATATTCGTAAGATTTCTACAATTTCTAAGATTACAAAACATTTCAAAGATTTTTAGATTGGTGAAAAGCGATACAATCGCAAGATTCAAAAATGAATCCATCGCAAAAGTTTAAAGATCTCAAAAAATTTCAAAGACTTCAAAGTTACAAAAAACAGAGAAAATTAAATTTATATATTTCTATAGAACATTTTGTAAAGACGCGATATGAATACTTCTTATACTAAAGATTTTATGAAAACATTCAACATTTTATGTACATGAAAAATTTGTGATGAGTTTTTACGAATAAAAATTATTTATTTGCGATTAGCTTTCATTAAAGAAAGACGCAATTTTTACTTGCGATTAGCTTTCATAAAATAAAGACGCAAACTGTGATTAGCCTCCAAAAAAGAAAGAGAGCCGCAGAAAATTTACACAGGCAAACCTTTGTGGCGTACACCCTAGTTCGCGAAGCAACATTTCGTAAGAGGCAAAGTCCTAAAGTACGTCATTTAAGGGGGTACCTATAAGCATGGCTCAGGGAAACCGGAACACCACCAAAGAACCTGAGTACATGGAACTTTACGGGGTACCTATCCGGGTTAGACACCTTGGATTCTCAACCTAATCTTGCGATGTAACATGATTTAGGTTGGGCGACTAAGGCACTGTCTTTCCCAAGAAGTGCAGAAAACGATCAAGGCGCCGAGGTACACGGTTGAGTCAAGAGTGCCGGATGGGTTTGAAGCACATCTGCCATTCTTGACAAGTCTTGGCAAATGATGCACTTGGCCCAAAGATACCCCATAGGGTGCAACCTCGTAACTATAAGCCCTATAGGAAAAATGAATAAGAGGTTGCGATCAAAAAATGGTTGTTTGCAGAACCTGATGGGAAGAGCTAACCTTGTATGGTCGATGTACGCTTCCTTGAAGGGGAAACCAAGGAGAAGATAAATGGAAGCACCCTCCATTAGGGATCTGATACGTGCTATAAGACGCAAATGTCACGAGGCTTTTTGTTCGCAAGAACGTAGAGGCTTGTCATATTTGTGCAACAATCGTACTTCTGTGAGCCTTCTAAAATAATAATAATAATAATAATAACATAATAAAGAACTCACATAACATAATAAAGAAGTTAAGATGATATCAATGGGTCGCTACATGAAAGTGTAGAGACGTCTTGCGATGAAATCGCAAGACGACAATGTCATGGGGCAATTGTAGTTGCAGAATAACCTACAACTACACCCTCAATAGAATTAGTAAAAACTAAAGAAGTTCTTGATGATGAATAACAATTTTCTTATTAATGTTCTCAATTGATTACAAAGAAGAATATAAATGGAATTAGAATAGTTACAACTTTCTCCATTCTCTTTCCTAAGATATTTTCTAACACTCACTAAAAGAACCTCTCGAATTTTACATTTGAACTCCTATTTATAGTAAAACTTATACAACTGTATATGAATTGCGAAGTATCGCAATTCATACTCGCAAAATTACTTCATCCTCACAAAACTTCATATTTCTCCGCGCTACTTCTATCATCGTATCATTTTATAACTCTTTTCTCCTTTATTTATTACGATACTCGTGAACTATTATCTTGCGATATTCAGTACTTACATCTTTCCTCTTCTCATGTCAATTCTACGAAGAAGAAATGTCATGAGAATCCCTATTCTCGTAAATTTAGTGTAGTTATTACCACCCATCAAGTTCGCAACACGTCTTTTTACTTTTCCCTTATCTTTCTGACACGTTTCTTCGTAACCGTTCACGCTTACTCGTATTAATGAGTTTTTATTTTCATCAAACTCTCTTATAAATATTATCCTTTGTTTTTGCTTTTTATTCTCTTCATATTCTTCATCACTTCTGCCTCTGCAATCTCTTATATCTTTTTTCCTTTCTATTTTCCCTCTTATATTCAATGGCACCAAAGAAGAAAACTATTGAACAAATTAATGCGGAACTTTCTGATAGAGATCTTATTCTCTCTGAGATTGAAGGTTATGATAATAAATCTTCTCTCTGTGTGAAGCTCTTTACCAACTATGTTTGGGATGATCAGAGAATTTTAATCTCACGAGGTCAAATCCTCGCAGGTCTTCCTCTTCCTCTTTATGATGTTAACTTTCCTTTATTCTACGAAATTATTTCCCACCCCAATTTTTCTTGTGCCATTTACCAATTGACTGGTGATTGTATTCGCCTCTTAGTTGAATTTGCAAATCGTGCCGCTTTTGGGAAATCTTTGTATTCAGTTGATCTTAGAAAACCTGGATTTGAAAATATAGAAATTGTTGCTGAGAATTATATAGTTGAGGGTTTCTTCAAAAATTACACATTAATTCCTGCTAGGAAAGAAGATAATCGTTGGGGTGTTCGTCTTCATCGTAAAGCTAATATCGCAGCAGATGATCTTCTCATGCACGATATTGATTATGCTTCAGGAAATAATAAGACACCTCGTCGTTCTAATGATGAAGATTGGTATAAGTACCCTTTAATATTATCGAGTTCTTATATTACTGGGATAGTAGAACTTCCTGCGAACCTTCGTAACCGCTATTATCAACCTTGGGTTTTTAGAAATGTATGTACTTCCATCTCCTTATCTTTTTGTTACCTTTTAATTTCAAATGAGATAAGAAACACTCTTGTATTTTTCTAAACAATATATTGTTGCCTCTGTTTCTTATCCTTATTTGAATTTACAGGTTCCACTTCTTCCTGAGATTGCTGCGAGTGAAAATAAGAGTTCTACTTCTTCTAAAAGGCTTACTGCAAGACAACAAACTCTTCGTTCTGTGAAGGTTACCCAAGTTTCTGGTAGTCAAGATGATGCTCTTCGCAAAGGGAAAAGGAAACTTCAAGATGTTGTTTACGAGAGGAGAAAGAAGAAACTCTCAACCAAGTCTCATTCCAATGTAATTTCTTCTAATGAGAATATTGAGGAAGATCTTGGTGATGAAGATGATAAATTTCCTGAGAAGGACTTTATTTCTGATTCCGATACTCTTTCTGATAAAGGAGATAATGATAATGATGTTGATGAAGGTGGAAATGAAGATTACAGTATCCCAGAAACTTTTGCCTCAGCAATGGTTAGCATCTCTGAGGCTTTCCTTCATTCTTCTCGTGGATTAGGAAATTCTCCTACAGCGAATGCTCGCAAACTTATTGCGAAGGCTTGTAAAGTTCCTACTGTAATTAATAATAACTCCCTCAAAGGAATTTCAATATTCGTCTCTCCTGCTTCATTATATGCTTTAGGTAGCATGGTAAGTTTCTTCTCTATTCCTTGTTTATTTCCCTTATTTTGTTGATTTCTAACCCCCTTTTTTCTTGTTTAGGTTGGAAGAGTTAGTTGTGCAGCTGCTTCTGATTGGGAAAGACGCCATTCTATTGCTGAGAAGAAAACTTTGAATCGTTGTAGGAAGTTAGAGGTTGAAAATTCAAATCTCCATCAGAGAGTAGAAGATTTAAATATTGATAACGCAGAATTAATATCCCGTCACGAAGATAATTCATAATCTGAGAGCATCGCAATTGATAATTCTTCTCTTCTTGAGGAGAATAATCAATTAAATCTTGAAAATTCTTCTCTTCGTAATGATAAGAAGCAAATAGAAGGTAAATTCTTTGCGATGGTAATTATTTTGGTTACTTTTCCTTCGTAATTTGCTAACCAATTCCTTAATTTCTCTCCTTGCTGCAGAAAATTATGCGAAGATGAATAATGATCTGGAAACTATGCTTGCTAATCGTAATAAGAAAATTTCTGACTTGAGATCTCAGCTTCTAATTTCCCAGCATAACCATAGTTTATATGTTAAGCGTTTTCGAGCTAAGATGACTCGCAAGATTTGCGAAGATAATGAAATTCCTCTCAAGAAGTACCATACGCTCCTTTCTGAAGAAATTCCTGAAGATACTCCATATCTGGAAATATCTGAAAGTGAAGTTGAAGAAGAAGATCATTTTGATGGGAATAGATCGCCTGAAAAATAACTTCACTCTTTTTTGTATATCTGTTCTGTAACTTCACTATTTTTGTATGTATGTTCTGTTTCTTTTCAATACAACACTTTCTTCTTGATTGCACTTTGAATCAATCCAACAATTTCTTTTTCAAAGCTTAATTTGAATTAATCTTTCTTTGATGTTTGTTTCCCTTATTCGCATAACTTGATCATGTGGAGAGAAATAATATATCTTAAAGACTTAGCTTAGTATTCCTTTTCCCCTTATTATTGCTCTTCAGATGATCAACTCTTGCTGGAAGTATTAGAATATCCTTCTCAATTTATCTTACGAAGTTTTGTCTGATTGTGATTATGAATAAAAAGTCCTCCCTTTGAAGTATAAGAAATATGAGCCTTTTGTCTTTTGCGGAATGTTGCGAGGTAAATAATAAATCTCCCCTTGAAGTATAAGAAGTATGAAGTATACGAAATATGAAATATCCTTAAGAAGTATAAGAAGTATAAAATATCTTTGAAGAAGTATTAGCAGTATCCAATTCATGAAGAATTGCCCAATATATGAAGAAGTATAAGTATCGTATGAAGAAGTATAATAAGTACTTAACCTTCGCAAAATTAAATATCCATTGAAGAAGTATAATAAATATGATATACTCTTGAAGAAGTATAAATAGTATTGAATTTTTAGAAAAATATTCAATATATGGAGAAGTATAAGAAGTATTTGACTCTCGTAACATTTTACGAGTATGAAATTATCTGTATTTGATTACTATCAAAATCGCATCTTTTGTTAAGTCTTCGTGAGAATTCTTCAATGATGTTATCTTCTTTGATAGGACTTTTTGTAAAAATTCTTCAATGGTATTGACAAAGCTGTCTTCTCTTCAAATCTTCATAATGTATATTCTTGTATAATTTCTTCAATGGTATTGACTTGTCTTCTCTTCAAATCTTCATAATGTATATTCTTGTATAATTTCTTCAATGATATTGATGCAATGAATTTCATTAATTTCTGTGGTCTTATCATGCCTTCCTAAGTAAAGGTCTTATTTTGCCACCTCTTTTGTAGTGAATTTTTGTATTTGCGATAATATGACAAGTCTGAATATTCTTGCGAATATACAACCTCGTGACATTATCGTCTTGCGATGAAATCGCAGGACGTTCTTACACTTTCATGCAAAAACCCATTGATCTCATCTTAACTTCTTTGTATAGTATTTTAGCCTCTTCAGGAATTGTTGCGACAATATGACAGGCCTAAATATTCTTGCGAACATAAAGCCCCATGACATTGCCGTCTTGCGATGAAATCGCAGGACGTCTCTACACTTTCATGTAGTGACCCATTGATCTCATCTTAACTTCTTTATTATGTTCTGCGAGTTCTTTATTCTTTCTTTCTTTTCTTTCTTTCCTTTTTTTTTTTTTTTTTTTTTTTTTTTAGAAGGCTCATGAGAACTTCATTTGTTGCACAAATATGACAAGCCTTTATGTTTTCGCAAACAAGAAGCCTCGTGACATTTGCGTCTTATAGCACGTATTAGCTCCCTAATGGAGGGTGCTGCCCTTTATCTTCCCCCTGATTGCCCCTTCAAGGAAGCGTACATCGACCATACAAGGTTAGATCTTCCCATCCGGTTCTGCCAACAACAAGCTTTTGATCGCAACCTCTTATCCTTTTTTCCTATAGGGCTTATAGTTACGAGGTTGCACCCTATGGGGTATCTTTGGGCCAAGTGCATCATTTGCCAAGACTTGTCAAAAATGGCAGATGTGGTTCAACCTCACCCGGCACTCTTGACTCAACCGTGTACCTCGGCGCCTTGATCGTTTTCTGCACTTCTTGGAAAAGACATTATGCCTTAGTCGCCCAACGTAAATCCTCTTACACCGCATTTTATATTGCGTAATGTCGCTAGATTAGGTGAGAATCCAAGGTGTCTAACCCGGATAGGTACCCCATTATTGGGTTGTACCCAAAATTTTTTACCATGTACTAAGGGCCCTTGGTGTTGTTCCGGTTACCCTTAGCCACGTTATAGGTACCCCCTTAAATGACGTACTTTAGGTCTTTGCCTCTTACGAAATATAGCTTCGCGAACTAGGGTGTACGCCACAAAGGTTTGCCTGTATAAAATTTTCTGCGGCTCTCTTTCTTTTTTGGAGGCTGATCACAGTTGCGGTCTTTTATTCGCAAATTAATGAAATTTTAATCGGAATATAAATTCTGAAAATTCGTAACTTTTCCCAATTTCCTGCGAGCAAACAATATTCGTAAAATTTATCACGAAATAAAAATTTTGTTTTGCCACATACCTCATTTCCACGAGCAAACGTACTGATTACCTTCTTGTTTTATTATTTTCCTTCTTCTTTCTTCGCAAATCACAATTCCTTATTATTATCGTAAATTTATTGTATGATTATCATTGTAAGTTTATTCTCTTTTTCCTTAATCCTCTGCCATTCAATTTTCACTTCTTTTCACAGCCTTTGCTCTTTTTCTCCAATTTTCCTTCTCAGCAATTTTTCCTTCGCAAACTTCTACTTCTGTATCGTAACATTTATTTCCCTCAGCCCAATCACCCTTGATAACTCCAATACCCTTCATATGAGGAAACTTTATGCATTTATGTAGAGTGGAAGCTACGCCTAGAATTCCATGAAGCCATGGTCTTCCTATCAAAGCATTATATGGTGATTCGACATCAACAACGCAGAACATAATTTCAGTTCGCATTCCACTTAATGGAATTCGCATGCTCACTTCTCCTTTGGGCTTGTTGGCAGTTCCATTAAAACCATAAATTCTGTAAGTATAAGGTATTAAATCTGCATCTTTTCCCCCCATAGTTTTGTAAGCAGAATAGAAGAGGATATTGACAGAACTTCCCGTATCAATCAAAATCCTATTAAGACCAATTGATTCTTCCTCCATATCATCTTCGTTTTCCTCCATATTCATGTAGATTGCTAATCTTACTACCAATGGATTATCATGTGCTTCACAACCTTCTGGAATTTCAGTGGCTTCAAAAGAAATTTCACGTTTCTTCCAATCTTCAAGTCGTGAAATTTTTTGCGATGTTCATTACTTCCTTTCCTTCACCATCCCTCGCATATACCCTGCTTAACACATTATCATGAAAATCTTCTATGGTTTTATATGAATGAACAATGGAATTACAGAAAACATTCCTTGCTTTTGATCCCACTTCTATATGTAGGATTTCTTCTCCTTTTTCTTTTGTTGTGTTCTCCCTGCGAGTTATGACTGGAGCCTGTGGTAATTGTTGCGACTGTGTCTACTTAAGTAAAAATTGATTTAGTTTTCCTTGATCAATCATTCGGAAGATTATCCTCTTGATATATGGCAATTATTTGTAGAATGTCCATGAAAATGATGATATGAACAAAATTCATGACTTCTTGGACCCATTGGTGGTTCCTTTCCCATGTTCCATGGAGTTGGTATATTTTCTACCAGGATAATTGCTTGCCATATCTTTTCTACACTTGTATTCAAAGGTGGAAACTTTATCTCTTCCCTTAATATTCTTTGACCTCCTTGACCGTTTTTATAATTTTGTCTCTGGTTCCCTTGTCCAAAATAATTTTGCCTTTGTCCCCCATAATTTTCTTGTTGTTGATCTAGTCTTGGAATTTGGTTATTTCCTATTCGATTATAGAAATTCTTCTCTCTATCATACTCTTCTTGATCTCTACTTCCCATTGCTACCATCTTTGGTTGGCTATCATTGATTTTCTTTTCTTCTGAAATTTGCGAAGAAGTTTGTGAGGATGTTTGCGAAGTACCTGCTACTACATTGATTATTTTGGGAAGTAAATTTGCTCCTCCCTCTTGATTGCTAGTGTTTGTTACTGGATATGACTCCATACTGTTTTGCTTTCCTTCTAATGTAATGTATTCTTCCTGCAATTCTCGTAACTCTGTCATCATTATGGAATTCTTTCTTCTGAAGATTTGAACATATAATTGTTCGATTGCGAACATCGCATTTATGAAGGACATAATCAAGTATCTCTCATCCACGCCCTGCCATATCACTGCACATAGTCTTCCATCGTCTTACCAAATGCTTCAAACTTTCACCCACTCTTTGTTTTAAACCAAATACATCTTCAATACCAAGCCGTGAAGAATGATTTGTGATATATGCTCCAAGTAAAGTTGCTTGCAAATGACTGAATGACGTAATATTGTTTTTAGGGAGTCCTTCGAACCACTTTAAAGCTTCCCCTGTTAAACTTGATGCGAAATACTTGCATAACACAGCATCATGATTCTCCCATTGTAACATGCATCTTATGTATTCTTTAATGTGCTGAATAGCACATGAAGTCCCATCAAAGATCTTGGTAAGTGTGGGCAAATTGCATTTTGGTGGAATTCCTCCCAATTGTACTTCTCTAGCAAATGGAGTCCTCATGACTTCTTCTATTGCTTCATCTAATTACCTTCTATCTCCTCCTCTTCTATTGTTTATCATCCCTCTCATTTCTGCTAATTCTCGAAAGATTCGTGCATTTGCCTCAGAATTCTCATCCATTGGTCTTTTTAATGCAGCTTCTCTTCTTCTACGTTCTTGCGCTTCCTCCCTTGCGATTCTTCGCATTCTATCATATTCTTCATTAATGTTTTCATTTGCATAATTTTGCAAATATCTTCTTTCTAAATTATCATAATTGTTCAGTTGCATAGCATCTTGGAATTCTTGTTCTTCCCTTTCTATTCTTCTCATGCGAATATCAGGAATTTCTTCTTCTTCATTTCTCCTTCTTCTGTGATTTATTTCTTCTTGATTTGCTTGTATTCTGATTCGAGAATTTGGTTCATTCCTCTCCACTTCTGTTTGTTGGTTTACAATTCTTCTCTTAATTCTTTCATACTCAACATTTTGTTTGTTACAAGCCTCTTCATGTCTTCTTACTCCATTCTTGTGATTGTTTTGATGTATTGCTTGTTGTCTCTCAGTTTCTTCCATAAATTGTTGTTCTTCCTCTCGATTCTGATTGTTTTCTCTAGGATTTGGTCTTGTTCGCAAATTCCCCATGCTTTGTTCGTGGTTTGGTATTAAAATGAAACGATTCTCTTGATTTCTTTCACCTTGATTCTGCGTTTGTTCTTGCATATTATTTTCATTATTGATTATCGGTGAATTTTGTCCTTCTCTTTCTGTTCTAACATTTGATCTTGCAACACTTTGAGATTTCCTTCTTTGTAGTATCTCATTTTTCATTCTCAATTCTTGATTTTGTCTTGTTAAATTGGCACGTTCTTCAGCTTCGATCATTCGTTCTTTTTGGATTCCTTGTCTCAATGTTTCTAACATCTCCCTTTCTCTTTCAAGAATTTTTCCTCCCATCAACCTCCCATTTTCTCTGATTTGTGGTTCTCTATCTCCTTCTTCTGGTGTATTAGTTCTCCAAGTGTGTATACTCACTTGATCATGATCTATTATTTGTTGAGCTTGATTTCTTCGATTACTTCTTCTCCTACTAGGTTTTCCTGTTATATTTGCTTCTCCTCCTGCAAGTCTTACACTTCTTCTTACTTCAGTTAATGGTTCTGATGTGTTTCTTCTTCTTGTCATTTTTCTGGTACATGAATTCTTTCTCTCCCTCCTTCTAGCGCCAATTATGTAGTTGCAGAATAACCTACAACTACACCCTCAATAGAATTAGTAAAAACTAAAGAAGTTCTTGATGATGAATAACAATTTTCTTATTAATGTTCTCAATTGATTACAAAGAAGAATCTAAATGGAATTAGAATAGTTACAACTTTCTCCATTCTCTTTCCTAAGATATTTTCTAACACTCACTAAAAGAACCTCTCGAATCATTTGAACTCCTATTTATAGTAAAACTTATACAGCTGTATATGAATTGCGAAGTATCGCAATTCATACTCGCAAAATTACTTCATCCTCGCAAAACTTCATATTTCTCCGCGCTACTTCTATCATCGTATCATTTTATAACTCTTTTCTCCTTTATTTATTACGATACTCGTGAACTATTATCTTGCGATATTCAGTACTTATATCAATATGTTCGCAAGAATATTTAGGCCTGTCATATTGTCGCAACACTTCCTGAAGAGGCTAAAATACTATACAAAAAAGTTAAGGCAAGATCAATGGGTTTTTGCATGAAAGTGTAAGAACGTCCTGCGATTTTGTCGCTACAAAAGATGGCAAAATAAGACCTTTAACTAGGAAGGAAAAATAAGACCACAAGATAATACGCAAATAAACATGCGAAGATGATTATACGTAAGCAAACAAGCTTACGAACATATATATTGAAATGAAATTGAGATGGTGCATCTTTAATATTTTAATTATATTATATCATGTGAGACTAATAGTGCAGGAATGGAAGCAATTTGGAGCTACATCAATTCTTAAGTACAAAATAAGTTAAGTAACACAAACATTAGCTATACATTACAATAGATAAGCATTCTCATCATACAAGCATCATACTCGCATCATAAAAGCATTGCATAAGCATTTCATGGCATAAGCATCGCATACGCATTTCATAACTTAATCATTACATAGATATCATAATTCGCAACAATATTCGCAACAATATTCGCAACAGTATTCTCAACAGCATTCGCAACATTATTCGCAACAGTATTCGCAACAGTATTTCGCAACAATATTCGTAGCACTATTCGCAACACTATTCGCAGCATCATTCATAAATGTTCAAAAATTCGCAGAAAAACTCAAAAAGTCGCAGAAATATTTAGAAGTTAACAGGGTTACCACTTGAGGAAGAGGCAAGATAAGAATAGAGACGCAATTTAATCATTCAACATTTTTGTAGGTACCGAATATCGCAAGAGTTTGGGTTGCGAATATAGCAACGACTATAAGAGGAAGTGTCAAGAAATAACACGATGATGGAAGAAACACGGGAGAAGGATGAAAAGTTTGCGAGTATAAAATAAACTTGCGATCATAAGTTATGATGCCTCGCAGGATATTACAGTTGTAAAGATTTCACTATAAATAGTAGTTCAAATGTTAAATTTGAGAGGTTCTTTTAGTGAGCGTGAAAAAATATTAAAGGAGAGAGAATAGAGAAAGTTGTAACTATTCTAGTTCCATTTAGATATTTCTTGTGATCAATTGAGAGCATTAATAAGAAAATTGTTATTCATCATCATGAACTTCTTAAGTTTACTAATTCTACTGAGGGTGTAGTTGTAGGATATTCTGCAACTACATAATTGGCGCTAGAAACAGGGGTTTCTGTTGATCATCATAGCAGAAATTTGAAGGAATTTTGGAAATTTGAAGATCAAATGGAATCAGCAGATGAAGGTTGTAAAAAAGAAGAATGTAATATGATCACAAAGACAATGATTGATGAATTTAATAACAACATAAAGGGAAAAAATACACAAACGAGATTGTAGAGGAAGAAATATCATGGAGGTGGAGAAGATAACAACTTTGAAAGAATGGGAAAAGAAGAAAATCACGTTTTCAGTAGCAGAAATTCCAAATGAAGACTTGAACCACACTTCACCATTAGTAGTCACAATCCTGATCATGCGAGAAGAGAAGAAAGCTACAAAATCTATAGAAAAATGGAAATTAAACCGAGTTTTGATTGATACAGGGAGTTCTATTGATATTATATTCTATCATGCGCTTAAGGGGATGGGGATCAAAGATGAAGAAATTACAAATTCAGAATATCTTATCCATGGATTGGGAAAATCTGCAACAAAATCCAAAGGGGAAATAATGTTACGAGTATCGCTGGGAGAAATTGAAACACACATAGTTTTATGTGTAATAGATATGGAATCTCCATATAATATGCTGATAGGGAGACCATGGATTCATGCGATTAAAGCTATTATTTCGACATTACATCAATCAATTAAGTTTCCTACACCAAGCGGAATACAAGAGATAAAAGGAGATCTTGATAGTGCAAAATTTTGTTATCAGATTGAAGTAAAACAGTGTGGAGGAAGAGCCAGAAAGAAACAGTTCCGCCGAAAACTTGCGAGAGAAGCAAAAAAGGAAGAAGAGTTCAGGGTGTACACAATAAGAGCAAAAGAAGGAAGAGGAATACCAAGTGAGATCCCAGAAAAATAAGGAGAGCCAATGAAAGTAATCAAAGAACCAACACCTATTGGAGAGAAAAGTCCTAGTTATGTCGCAGCAGAACCAGCCAAAGAAATAAATATTGGAAGTAAAGAGGAGCCTTTAATCTTGTGAATTGGAACTAAGATGTACGAAGAAGAAGAAAAAAGAACTATTGATCTTTTACGAGAATACAAAGATATATTCGCAGGAGGTGTAGATGAAATACAAGGAATTGATCCATCAGTGGCGTGTCATAGATTGAACATAGATAAAAGTGTGAGACCATTTAAGCAAAGAATTAGAAAGATTTCGAAAAATTACCATACACAAATAGAAGAAGAATTGCAAAAGATGTTGGATGCGGGAATCATAAGAGAAGCAAAATATCCAGAATGGATTGCGAATATGGTCATTGTTCCGAAGAAGAATAAAGGGATAAGGATTTGCATAGATTTCACTGATCTAAACAAAGCCTGTCCAAAAGATAGTTTTACATTGCCAGATATACCACAAATGGTGGAATCAGCTGCATGACATGACAGAGTCACTTCACTTGATGGGTATAAAGGGTACAATCAAATATCACTCGCAGAAGAAGACCAAGAACATACTGCATTTTTTGCTCCAAGAGGTTTATATTTCTATGTGAAGATGCCATTTGGTTTACGAAATGCGGGTGCTACTTATCAACGAATGGTTGAAAAGGTGTTCGCAAAGTGGATACATAAAACCTTAGAGGTATATGTTGACGATATGTTGATAAAAAGTAAAGAAGCCAAAGACCATGTGCGGGACTTGAAGGAAATATTTGAACAAATGAGAAAATTCAACATCAAATTAAATCCTGAAAAATGTATAATTGGAGTTGCGTCAGGAAAATTATTGGGATACATAGTATCAAAGGAGGGAATACAAGTTGATCCAGAAAAGGTACAAGCAGTTCGTGACATGCCAACACCTGCAACAGTAAAAGAAGTGCAAAAGCTGAATGGACTCTTAGCTTCACTTGGAAGGTTTATTTCGCTAATGTCAGATAAGTGCAAACATTTCTTCAACATACTTAAGAAGGGAGCAAAATTCAGGTGGACTGATGAATGTGAAAAAGCTTTTCAAGGGATCAAGGAGTATCTCACGAATACATCCATATTACAAAAACCAGAGAAAGATGAAGAATTATTGGTATACCTCGCAACAAATCAATACGCTTTAAGTGCAGTTTTGTTGCGAACGGACACAGGAGTAGAAAGGCCCATTTACTACATCAGCAAAACTTTTAATACAGTAGAGAGGAATTATTCTAAAATGGAGAAGTTAATTTTAGCTCTGGTTTATGCATCATTCAAATTGCGAATATACTTTCAAGCACATGTGATAAAAGTGGTTACCAAAGTTCCAATTGATTCAGTTATGAAGAACACAAAAAGATCAGGAAGAATAGAAAGGTGGAATGCACAAATAAACCATTACAAGATAAAGTACGAAGTATTATCATCGCAAAAATCACAAGTTGTCGCAGATTTTTTGGCAGAATTTCCTTTGGAAGAAGACGAGGTAGTAGAAGAGATGATGGATGTTGAAGAATAATTTGGGAATCCAAAAGATTTGTTAACAGAACCAAATAGATGGGAAATTCTAGTAGATGGATCATCCAACAGTGAGGGGAATGGAGTAGGAGTTGTGTTCATTTCACCATAAGGATAAAGAACAACATTTTCATTCAGACTGGAATTTACATCTACGAATAATGAAACAGAGTACGAAGCTGTAGTGCATGCATTGAATATTTCAATAGAAAAGAAGCTTGAAAGTATAAGAATAACAAGTGATTCTCAGTTGGTAATTTGTCAAATTTAAGGGGAATATACCACGAATGAGTTTTCCTTGAAGAAATACAAGAAACTCGTTGATGAATTATCTGCGAAGATACCAAAGCTAAAATGGAGGCATATCACAAGGAAATACAATCGACTCACAGATGCTTTTGCATTCATTCCAAGTATGATGACAAACCCTAATGCAAGAAATATCAAAATCCAAACAATTCAACACCCATCAGTAAATAAAGAGGAAGAAGAAATTGAAGAAGCAATTGCGATGGAAGTAGAAAGGGAACTACTAGATAACATCGCAGATTGGAGAAAGGAAATTCATGCATATCTCGCAACAGGAGAAGTACCTAGGAACAGACTAGAAGCACATAAATTAAAGAGTCGTGCAACAAATTATGAACTACGAGAAGGGATTTTATACAGAAAATATTTTAGTGGACCACCTCTAAGATGTTTAACTCGTGAAGAAGGAGAAAAAATATTGAAGATGTTACACGGAGGAGAAGCTGGAAATCATAGTGGGGGACGATCTCTGGCGTACAGGGCAAAAATACAAGGATATTACTGGCCTTATATGCACACAGACGCAAAATTGTTGGTAAGACGATGTAAAGAATGCCAACGACATGGGAAAAGGACTCACGCACCAGGAGCAACATTAACTTCTTCAACAAGCTGCTGGCCTTTTGGGAAATGGGGATTGGACATTGTTGGCCCATTCTTACCTGGATCAGGGCAGAGAAGATTTTTAATAGTCGCAACAGATTATTTCACGAAGATCGCAAGTAAAAAAGCAGTACAACATATTCGTGATAAGGATGTTTTTACATTCATATTCGAGAATATCATTTGTAGGTATGGAGTTCCAGCACAATTAGTATCTGACAATGGGAAACAATTTGAAGGGCAGAATATAGAGATGTTACTCAGTGCTTTTAGGATAAAATGTGGGAAATCAACTCCATTATATCCACAAGCTAATGGACAGGCAGAGGCAACAAATAAAAAAATCGCATACATGATCAAAAAGAAATTAGAAGGACATCTCAAAGGGTGGTGCGAACAAGTACCTAGCGCAGTTTGGGAATACAATACAACTAGAAGAGAGGCAACTGGAATGTCTCCTTATTGCTTAACATATGGAGTAGAAGCTGTATTGCCAATAGAGGTTATAATTCCGACTACAAAGAAAGAAGCCTGGGAAAGAAATTTAAGCTCATGGGTGATATTAAGTGAATTGGATGATTTAGAAGAAAAAAGAGAAAAGGTGTTGCGATATATGAAAGTTTATCAAGAAATATTAGCTCGAGAATATAACAAGAGAGTTATCGAACGTGAGTTCAAGCCAGGGGATTTGGTTATGCGAGAAACACCTCCATACCAGAAAGAAAATTGAGGAAAATTAGCACCAAAATGGGATGGACCATATGTCATCAAAGAGGTTGTGGGAAGTGGAGCTTATCGACTGATGGATCCAGAAGGGAGAGACATGGGTTTAATACTTGGTCGACCCTGGAACAGATTGTATTTAAAAAGGTATTATCCATAAACCTCATGAAATATTTTGCGAATATGGTTTGCTCGTGCGAAGCTTAAATTACGAATTTTTAACTCTTATTGCGATTAGCTTTCATTAAAGAGAGACGCAAAAATTACTTGCGAATAAAAGACCGCAAACTGTGATTAGCTTTCAAAAAAAGAAAGAGAGCCGCAGAAATTTTACACAGGCAAACCTTTGTGGCGTACACCCTAGTTCGCGAAGCAACATTTCGTAAGAGGCAAAGTCCTAAAGTACGTCATTTAAGGGGGTACCTATAAGCATGGCTCAAAACTGGAACACCACCAAGGAACCTGAGTACATGGACATTACGGGGTACAACCCAAAAGCGGGGTACCTATCCGGGTTAGACACCTTGCATTCTCAACCTAATCTTGCGATGTAACAGGATATAGGTTGGGCAACTAAGGAATACTGTCTTTCTTAAGAAGTGTAGAAAGCGATCAAGGCGCCGAGGTACACGGTTGAGTCAAGAGTGCCGGATGGGTTTGAAGCACATCTTCCATTCTTGACAAGTCTTGGCAAATGATACACTTGGCCCAAAGATACCCCATAGGGTGCAACCTCGTAACTATAAGCCCTATAGGAAAAAAGGATAAGAGGTCGCGATCAAAAGTTGGTTGTTTGCAAAACCGGATGGGAAGAGCTAACCATGTATGGTCGATGTACGCTTCCTTGAATGGGCAACCAAGGGAAAGATAAAGGGCAACACCCTCCATTAGGGAGCTGATACGTGCTATAAGACGAAAATGTCATGAGGCTTCTTGTTCGCAAGAACATAAAGACTTGTCATATTTATGCAACAATCATATTTCTGAGAATATATAAATATATATATATATATATATATATACATATTCGCAGAGTTACATACAATGAAGTTAAGATGAGATCAATGGGTTATTACATGAAAGTGTGATAACGTCCAGCGATTTCATCGCAAGACGATAATGTCACGAGGTTGTATATTCGCAAGAATGTTCAGACTTGTCATATTATCGCAAAAATATCATCACAAAAAAAGGTGGCAAAATAAGACCTTTACTTAGGAAGGCACGATAATACCACAACAATTACTGAAATCAATTCCATCAATATTATTGGAAATTTTTTTACGAGAATATATATAAAGAATTCATAAGCATAGAAGCAATTTTGTTCGCAATCATATTCATAAGGGTTGAATACTTCTTATACTTCTTCAAAGATTCAATACTTCTTTTACTTTTTAAGAGATTCAATACTTCTTATATTTCTTCAAACAGTGAATGTTTCTTCACGAATTGAAATTTTTTATACTTCTTCAAGGGTGCCTCATACTTCGTATACTTATTTAAGGATGTTTCATACTTCTTATGCTTCTTTAAGAATATTTCATACTTCTTACACTTTTTCAAGGATGTTTCATAATTCTTCACGGAGATTTCATACTTCTTATACTTCAAAGGGGAAATTTATTATTTAATTCGCAATAAATTGAAACTTCGCAACTTAGACTGAGGCAGGTATCTTAATATCTACAACAATAATTGATCATCTGAAGTGCAATAATAAGGAGAAATGGAATACTAAGTTAAGTCTTCAAGACATAGTATTTCTCTTCATATGATCAAGTCATGCAAATCTAGAGAAAGACCAAGGTAGTATCGCAAAGTACAAAGTATGCTTCTTAAGGAAAACAAGCAGTAAGCATGATCGTTCATAGAAAATAGAATCAATAGTAACCAAGAGAAAGAATTCAAAAGAAAGGAAAACAAAGTTGTTAAAAAGAAGAATAACAGTAGAATAATCCATCATGCTTAAAGCTCCTCATCAACGTTTTGTACTGGATCTTTAGAAGGGGTAGGACCATCAACATGAACATCTCCTTGAGGGATAGATTCTTTTTCCAAATCAAGTCCTTCATCGTCACTCTCGTAATCAAAATCACTATCAGGATCACGAGCAACCTCATCATCAGATATTTTCAGAGGTGTAATTCTCACGGGAGGCAAGGACCTTGATAAGAGAATGTTATTCGCAAAGACTTGAGCTTTCAGATGACTTTCACGAAGTATAGCCTTCTGATGGTTGGTATCTTCGATATCTTTGGCATAAGCAAGATAGTTGAATCTTCGAGTGGCACGATCACGAGAGTTGATCAGACAAGTAGAAAGCAGAGCGTTTTTCTTGCGAAGCTCAGAACAAGAGGCTTCTAGTCCAACTTTAGCACTGCGGAGGTTTTTTTCAGATTCTGTGAGTGAAACAAAATTTAAAGAATCAGTTTTGCGAGTATAACAAAATTGAAAGGTATACCAAAGGAAGTCAAATTTTAATGACTACCTTCTCTTTGTGAAGAAATAAATTGAGCTAAAGATAGAAAACAACTCTTCATCTGATCCATCGCATTGTCAAAACCATCGCCAACTAATCCTTTAAGTCTAGATTGAAGCTTTTGATCTTTGGAAAGAAGATAATTTTTATCCTTCGCAAGTTTGGCATTAAGACTTTCTAGTTTAGAGTAATCTTCTTTAAGTTTATTTCTCTTAGTGCTTAATATCATATTCTTATTAAGAAGGGATTTCTTCTCGGCAGCAAATGAACTTCTTTCGGCATCTGAAGACCTTTTCAATTCCTCAAGTTCACCTTTTAACAAATAAAGGAGATTTTCTTGATCGCAAAATTTACTATGAAGAACATTTAATTGTTGTGAAGAAGCATTCATTGTATTCAAGTACATACATCATTCTTTTGATAGGGTTTCATTCTCTTCTACTAGGGATTCTATCCTTAAATCGGATTTAGTTAAAGAAGAATTGAGCTGAGATATTTCATCATTCAAAAATTTCTGATCGTAAATTAATTGAGTATTCTCTTGGAAAAGGGCATCAAAATTATCAAGAGCACATGAATGAAGATTAGACAAGTGGGAGAATTGATTCAAAAGACTTGCATGTTTGGCTTGAGATTCTTGTGCGTCTGATTCATGATGAAGTACCAACTTTCTACATTTCTGGATAGATTCTATAAAGGGGAATGGGTTTTAATGGATGTTTCAAGCATGTGAGGAATAGAAGTAAACAAAGGGAAAGAAAATATAGAGATAATAGTAATACCTTTTAATGCATCATTCCTCTTGCGAAGGATCGCACAATCTAGAGAATCATTCTGAAGCTGATGATTCACTTTACGAAGACTCTCACATTCCGCTTTCAAGGATTCCTGAGATTGGCGAAGCAATTCAACTTCTTTTTCCAAAGATTGGCGTGAAATAGAAATATCAGGATTGATAAAATTATTAAGCACTTCACAAAATTCAGATTGCGAACGAACGTTTGAATACTTCGCAGTACTACTTAAGACCTCAGATAACATTTGGAAAGTTGAATAAATTCCGTCTCGAGCTTCTTGAGAAATAGGAGAAGAATTTGATAGAGCAAGTTGTAAATTGCTTGGAGCAACATCATTCAAGGGATTAGGGGTAAAAATAGGTTTTTTGGGAGACGAAGTTGAGGAAGTATCTTGCGAAGGTTGATCTCGGAGAAGTGTTGATAAATTGACATTGGTGGGAGATTGAAAAATGGGTAATGGAGTAGAGGCAGGAGTTTGCGAAGAAGTATTTCCATGAGGGGGAGAGGGAAATTCTTCATCAACCTCAGGAAGGAAGTCATCGATTGAAATTAATGGTGTGGGTTTAGTTAATCGAGATCTCTTATTGGGTTTTGATTTTTCACCAACCTACGAATCAAAAGGTGGATTAAAAACTGAGGCAACAATATATTGATTAAAAAGGAAAACAGAGTATTTGAACTACCTTTTGATTCTCGGATTTTCTTCTTCGGAGATTAGGACTTGAGTTTTCGGTTGAAGGTTTCTCCTGAGGAATAATTTTGCTGAAACAAATCAAAATCAAACAATAAATTAGTCGGAAATCAAAGAGATAAACAAGTGAAAGACGCGAGAGATAGAATAAAATTACCTTGGAGAACTCATGATGAGGTAAAACAAGAAGATAGAATGATAACTGAAAGTGTAATAAGAAGATGGAGTTACAGAAGCGAAAAGGGAAAGTGAGTGAAAGATAAGGAAGGGAATAAAAGGAGTTTATATATAAGGAAATAGTTAGAAAAGAACGGTTACAAAAGACATGTCCAAATAAAAAGAATAAGTAATGGTTATATTCTCACGATCATTAATTCTTCGCAGAAATGACATGAGAAGAGGCAAGATGTAGGTACCGAATATCGCAAGAGTTTGGGTTGCGAATATAGCAACGACTATAAGAGGAAGTGTCAAGAAATAACACGATGATGGAAGAAACGCGGGAGAAGAATGAAAAGTTTGCGAGTATAAAATAAACTTGCGATCATAAGTTATGATGCCTCGCAGGATATTACAGTTGTAAAGATTTCACTATAAATAGTAGTTCAAATGTTAAATTTGAGAGGTTCTTTTAGTGAGCATGAAAAAATATTAAAGGAGAGAGAATAGAGAAAGTTGTAACTATTCTATTTCCATTTAGATATTTCTTGTGATCAATTGAGAGCATTAATAAGAAAATTGTTATTCATCATCATGAACTTCTTAAGTTTACTAATTCTACTGAGGGTGTAGTTGTAGGATATTCTGCAACTACAATTTTCTTAAGGATTCTCCTTCATAAATAAAGAACAGAGGCAACTATGGATACCCAAGAAAATATTTTATGTTCTTTATCTTCTCAGCAAGAATCCTCACCAAAAATGGAATAATAATTTCACATGAACAGAGGCAATATTTATCACTCTCATTCAAGAACGAATACTTCTTATATATTTCGAGGATTAAGTACTTCTTATACTTCTTAAGGATATTTCATACTTCTTATATATTTGGAGGATTAAATACTCCTTATACTTCTTAAGGATACTTCATACTTCTTATATATTTCGAAGATTGAGTACTTCTTATACTTCATCAAGGATATTTTATATTTCTTATACTTCATACTTCTTTAAGGATACTTCACACACTTCATACTTCACAAGACGATACTTCTAATAACTTCTTAAAGCTTCAGAAATTCGCAAAAGAATAGAGGCAAGTATATACTTTTTGAGTTTGATATTCTTTCGCTCATTCCTTCATCAACAAAGATCAAAGACTACTACAACGGATTTTTTCTTAAAGATCGCTCTTCAAGCAATATTCAAGAAAAAAGAGGCAAGATGTAGGAGCAGAATATCATAGCAACCTTCACTTGCGAATATTTAATGACGCAACATAATAATGTCGCAAAAGAAATATTAGAAATGACGCAACAAAGAACGACGGAAAAAACATGAGAAAGGCGGGAAGACTTTGCGAACATAGAATTTGAATAGTAGTTCGCGATACTTCGCAAGATTATAGTTATATAGATTTCACTATAAATAGTAGTTCAAATGTTAAATTAGGAGAGGTATTATTATGGAGAGATCTTTTGAGTAGGAGAGGATAATTTTAGGAGGAGAGAGAAATTTTTAGGAGGGATTATTTTTCTTTATCATCTTCTTCCCCAAAAAACTAGAGCTCCAAATATTCATTAATGGAGTCTCAATTGTAAAATCATGTAATTACATACAATCACTAGTGAAGAACCATGGATGTAGATCACAATGATCGAACCATGTAAAAAATCTGTGTGTCTCTTTTGTACTTTAATTCTTAGTTTCATATCAAATTAATTAGATTTAGGAATCATTTTAATGGATTCTTATGAGGGTGTAGTTGTGAGATAATCCGCAACTACAAAGGACATTTTCACATTTATATTTGAAAACATCATTTGCAGATTCGGAATTCCTGCGCAGTTGGTGTCAGATAATGGAAAACAATTTGAAGGACAAAATATAGAGATGTTACTTAATGCATTCAAGATAAAGTGCGGAAAATCGACTCCTTTATACCCACAGGCTAATGGTCAAGCTGAAGCAACTAACAAAACAATCGCAGATATCCTCAAAAAGAAGTTAGAAGGGAATCATAGAACATGGTGTCAACAAGTTCATAATGCAGTTTGGGCTTATAATACAACACGAAGAGAAGCAACTGGGGTATCACCTTTTTGTTTAACATATGGAGTTGAGGCGGTATTACCAACAGAAGTTGCTATTCCTACAACAAAAAGAGAAGCTTGGGAAAAGAATCTTAGTGCTAGTATGATTATAGACAAACTTGATGAGGTAGAAGAAAGGAGAGAAAAAGCATTACAACATATGGAGAACTACCATCGCAGATTAGCTCGCGAATATAATAAGCGAGTAAAGAAGCGTGAATTCCAAGTTGGAGATTTAGTTCTGCGAGAAACCCCAGAGTATCAGCGAGAAAATGGAGGAAAACTAGCGAAAAAATGGGACGGGCCATATATTATCAAAGAGATAATTGGAACTGGAGCATATAAGTTAATGGATCCAGAAGGAAGAGACACGGGTCAAAGACTTGGCAGACCATGGAATAGATAATATCTAAGAAAATATTATCAATAAAGGTTTGAAAGACTAAGATGATCGGATTATACGCAAGCAATTGCGAGAGAATAAAAGAGATGATTCGCAAGAACAAAATTGGCAAAATACACAGCAATTCTTCGCAATAATTTGCGAGATAATTAATAATTTTAAATGCAAATGCATAAGATGGGCGCAAATCGCCTAAAAACATATAAGAATGGGACAATCCTTTGTGGCGTACACCTTAGTTCGCGGATTCTATTCCGTAAGAGGCAATGTCCTTAAAGTACGTCATAAGGGGGGTATCTCTTTGCATGACTATGGGAAAGGCTATACTGCTGCTAGAACCTAGTCATGGAGATTTGGGATTATAGAAAATCCATCCGGGAGAGATTACTTGGATTCCCAACTATATAAGGTTATACCCTGGTTGGGCACCCGAGAGTTTCTCCTAAGGAATGCAAAGTATGATCAAGGCGCTGAGGTACACGGTTGAGTTGTGGGTGCCCGGGACGGATGAACCTACCCTGTCCATCCATGGAAAGTATTGACTTACGATGTGTTCGGCCCGAAGAAAACCCCACTATTGTGTAGTCTCGTAACTATAAGCCATATAGGCATAAAGGATAAGAGGCTACGAAAACAACTGGTGGTTTCTAGAACCGGATGGGAGGAGCTAGTCTTGTATGGCAGAAGTACGTCTTCTTGAAGGGGCAACCAGGGGGAGAGATAAGGGAGATACCCTCCATTAGGGAGCTGTGTATCAAAAAAGACGGCAATGTCATGGGACTTTATATTCGCAAGAATATTTAGGCCCATCATATTGTCGCGTGACAAAGATAGCAATGTCATGGGACTTTATATTCGCAAGAATATTTAGACCCGTCATATTGCCGCACGACAAGACAAAACGCCTAAAGAAAAGTGTTAAGATGAGATCAATGGGTTTTTGCGATAAGATCAAAAATATGAGATAAATGAAATTAATGATAAGAGGATATAATTCGCAAAAACGTCATGCGATTTCATCGCAAAAGACGCCAATATCATAAGTCTTAAAAAGAAAAGAGATATTAATCTCGCAAGATGGCTTAGACTTATCATCTTGTCGCAGAGATCAAAATAAATGATAAGACAAGATCAATGGATTATTACATGAAAAAGTAAGAATATCCTGCGATCTTGTCGCATAAAAGTGGCATAATAAGACCTTTAACTAGGAAGGAGAAATAAGACCACAAGAGAGATTATATCTGCGAAGCATATAACAAATTTTTCGCAGCATTATTCGCGATAATTCATTTATCATATTGCAGATTAATAACAAGAGGAAAGCATATGGGATATCTTACAATGGTAATATATTACATACTTCACAAGGAAGATTATGAGGGGAAAATATGGGGATTATAAAACAATATTTCATTATCTTCCTTGAGAAGAATCAAGATAGTAAAAAGAAGATAATCAAGTTACAAGAATTTGTGAAGATTAGATTCAGATTAATAAAAATATATAATCAGAAGAAGATGATGGAGTTACAAAAACTGCAATGTTTCGCAAAAGAAGCAGGAAAAAGAAAGATTCAGAAATTACAATCATTCGCAGGACAAGGAAAAGAACAAGATATTTCGCAGAAATATCTTGAATAAAAAAAATAATCTTATTTATCATTCTTGTTCGCTACTATTATCTTCACCAGCAACATCTTTTTCAGTTTGGGATTCTCCATCACCAGCGATTGTTTTTTGAGGAGGATTCTGTTCTTCTGTTTCTTTATGAGGATTTTCTTATTCTTCTCCATCATTAGCGATGGCCTTTTGAGAAGGATTTTGTTCTTCTGCTTCATCGAGAGGGTTTTCTTCTTCTTCTATTTCTTTAGATGGGTTTTTTTCATCCTCAGAAAAATCTTCTTCATTACTTGAATAATTTATATCTTCATCTATGAGACGAGGAACTTCGTTATTATCTATCTCCAAGGGTTTGACCTTTATAGGAGGTAAAGAATGAGAGAATAGAACATTGTTTACGAGAACCTCAACGCCTAAATGAGCCTTACAGAGGCAATTCTTTTCCCGATTTCTGATCTCTATATCTTTGAAGTATTCAAGATAGTCAAATCTTCTTAATGCTCTGTTGCGAGAGTTAGAAAGCGCGGTATTCTTTTTGCGAAGTTTGGCCAACCTCATAGACAGATCAGAGATTCAAGTTTGAAGATGCTTCTCAGATTCTGCAGAAGAAAAATTGCATATTAGATGGAATTCTCGCAAGAAATAAGATGGGAAAATACAATGAAACAATTAATAGACGAGGAAGTCAAAATGACTACCTTCCTTTTGTGAGGATAAAGTTTGAATTATGTTAAGGAAGCAACTCTTCCATTGATTCATGGTATCATCGAAAGTATCACCAACTTTACCTTTCAAACGAGATTTTATACTTTTCTCTTTAAAAAGAAGATAAGCATTTTCTTCTTTTAAGGAGGAATGGGATTCCTTCAGTAGAGCATAGTCATCTTTGAGACTGTTGACTTTTACGCTTAGAGCTAATCTACCTTTTATAATTTTCCCCTTTTCAGCGGCAGATGATTGGGTTATCTTTTTAAGCTCATATTTCAATACATGAAGAGATTGCTTTTGGTTGTCACACAACTTTTGAAGATTACTCAATTGCTGCGAATAAACCATTGTTTTACTCACAAAGCTACGTTTCTCTTGATATAGAGTTTTGTTTTCATCTAATAAAGATTCCACATTCAAATTAGTCTGATTTAGCGAATATAAAAGTTGAGTGGCTTCATTACTTAGGCGATCTCGTTCACAAATTAGCTGATTATTCTCATTCTTAAGATTATTTATCTCATCAATTGAATATGTGTGAAGAATATTCAATCTATAAAATTGATTCTTCCAAGACTCTTTCCCAATGCGGGCCTCATCAGCGATTGTTTCCCATTCAAGTATCTTCATTAATTGGTTATGTTTTGAAGCTAAATATACGTCAACAAATAAATAAAGAAAAATTGAGTACATAGAAAACAAAGAATTACTGAGGCAAAAACAGAGGAAAGAAAGTTATACATTTCAGATCATCATTTCTGCTGCGAAGATTTTCGCAGTCCAATTCAGAATTGCGAAGCTTATGATCGAGAAGTTAACATTCTAAAGTTTTTGCTTGAAGATTCTTCTTCAAGGTTTCAATTTCACTTTCTAAAGCAGTTAGCTTAGATGAAGAACCGCAGGATCCGAGATGCTTGCTTAGAATCATATAAATATCCTGTCTCGCAGGATCTGTAGAAGATTTCATAGCATCGTTCAAAACTTCAGATAATATTTGAAAAGCAACTTCAACCCCTGTTGCTATTTCTTGGGAAGAAGGAAGAAGTAGAGGAAGAGGTTTTGGCGACAGTAACTTGAAGATTAGAATCATTCGCGGTAGTAGGAGTGAAAGAAAGAACTTGATTAGTCGCAGTTACAGTCTCATTCACCGCAACATCATTTATCACAACTTCATTCACCATAACTTCATTCACCACGACTTCATTCACCCCAGCTCCCTTAACCACAGTTTCATTTACCGTAGTTTCATTCACCATAGTTTCATTAATTGCAAGTTTATTTGCTGCTGATTCATCCACCTTAGTTCCATCCATCAAAGATTCGTCCATCGCAACTTTTAAAATATTGATGGAAATATTAGCATCAATAACTTCACTTGGAATTGATGAAGAAGTAGTATTGGTGTTAACATTGAAATTTACGCGAGGAGAAGGAGAAGATTTATCTTGCGGAGGAACAGGGTCTGCAGGCAAAAAATCAAGAATATCCACTTCATCTGAAAGAGCTTTAACTTGACGAGAACGCTTAAGAGGTCTAGAAATATTTTCTTCACCCTGCGAATAATAATGTAGATAAGAAATAGAGGCAACAATATTGTTATTTCAAAGAAATAGGTGTTTCTTACTACCTTATCATTCTCATATCTTTTCTCCCTTCCAACACGCTTTTTCTGAGGACCCTTAGGGTTAGGGTTTTTGCCAGTAATCTTAGTCTGAGAAGTAGTGTTACTGAAAAGGATAATATAAAATATGGGGATTATAAAGAAAATCGGGTGATAGAGATGATGAAACATGAACAAAATAAGGTTCAAGATAAGAACATACCTTTGAGTCTCCATTATAGCAGCAGCAGGAAGGATATTAGGAAAGAAAAAGTTGCAGACGAAAAAGAAAGAAATTGAAGAAAGCAAAGAAGGTGAAAGAAAACCTTTCCTCGAGTGGGACATCTATTTATAGATAAAGGATGGGTAACCGGGTTAATCGGTAAAAAAGTAAGGATTGACACGTGCCAACGGTAAAGCGTAAAAAATAAGGAGTTGCGGCAAATCAAGAAACTTAAATTCTCATGATCTTTATCTTCTTCGTAGAAAAGATATGAGAAGAGGCAGAATGTTGGATCATAATATTGTCACAACAATATTCTTGCGAAATAAACAACAGTTCTGCGATACATCAATAATATTCTGCGACACATCTCAAAGTGACGTAAGGAATGACATATCAGATGAAAACGACAGAATCATGAGAAAAGTGTGACGTTTCTGCGATGGATCAATAAAACCTGCGAATGATTAAGGCGGTGCTAACTGCGATTTATCGCAAGAACTCAGATCCAAAACTAAAGGGGATCATAGCTGTAAATGAGTTGTAATCCACTATGTAAATGCCTATATAAAGGAAATGAATAGTTCCAGAGAGAGAGAGGAATTTTTGAGTGTTAGGAAAGTTTTTAGGAGAGAGAAAATCTTATTAAGTGAATTGTATTCTTGATTACTGTAATTCTTTTAAGATCATATCAATAAAAAAGGTTCTTAATCTTCAAATTGTGTCATAAATTCTTGAGTTGGGTGTAGTGTGGGAATTCCTGCAACTACAAATAGTGTTAGTGATCCTTTAGAGGCGTGATTGGCCCACTTTGGAGCCTACTATGATGAGGATAGTCATTTCGAAGAAGTTAATGCGTTGTTAGATTCTGCGCTAGTAATGAATTATGGAAAATGGCGATGTAAACCAGAACCTCTTCCGCCGACCATAGATAAACCCATCCCATCATCAGTTAAGGCACCCACCCTTGAATTAAAGCCACTACTAGATACACTGAAATATGTATTTCTTGGTAATAAAAATACTCTTCCTGTCATAATTGCCTCTGACTTAGAGCCCGATCAGGAAAGTAGACTAGTTAGTGTTCTCCGAGAGAACAAGACTGCAATAGGGTGGACTATAGCAGATTTGAAAGAAATTAGTCCTTCTTATTGTATGCACCATATCTACCTAGAAGAAGGTGCCAAAACCTCAAGAGAAATGCAGAGACGTTTGAATCCTAATATGAGAGAAGTTTTCTGCAATGAGGTGCTCAAGTTATTAGATGCGGGTATCATATACCCCATATATGATAGTAAATGGGTCAGTCTTGTCCAGGTTATCCCAAAGAAGTCTGGGATTACAGTAGTTGCGAATGAGAACAATGAATTGATCCCTACCCGTGTTATTACCGGGTGGAGAGTTTGTATAGACTACCGTAAGCTGAACTCAACAACTAGGAAAGACCACTTTCCTCTACCATTCATTGACCAGATGTTAGAAAGATTAGCTGGACGCATTCGTTATTGTTTCCTAGATGGATATTGTGGTTATAACCAAATCCCTATATCCCCATAAGACCAAGAGAAGACAACCTTCACATGTCCATTTGGTACTTTTTCTTACATGCGTATTCCTTTTGGGTTGTGTAATGCACCCGCAACATTCCAACATTGTATGCTAAGTATCTTTTCGGACATGGTTGAGCGATTTCTCGAGGTCTTTATGGATGATTTTTCGGTTTTTGGATCCTCTTTCGATGAATGATTGCACCACCTTACACTAGTTCTAGAACATTGTAAAGAAAAGAACTTAGTCCTTAATTGGGAAAAGTGTCATTTTATGGTTAAATATGGAATAGTGTTAGGACATGTAGTGTCCTCTAAGGGAATAGAAGTTGATAGAGCCAAGGTTGAATTTCAAAATTAAGACCACCTAAGAATGTAACAGATGTTAGATGTTTCCTTGGCCATGCTGGATTTTATCGTTGTTTCATCAAAGACTTTAGAAAGATTGCCTTATCTCTGTCGAATCTACTTGCTAAAGATACTTCCTTTGTATTTGATGAAGCCTGTGTTACGGCTTTTGAGAAGTTAAAATCATTGTTTACTTCTGCCCCTATCATCCAACCACCCGATTGGAACCTCCCATTTGAACTCATGTGTGATGCGTCCGATTATGCGGTTGGTGCTTTCCTTGGCCAACGGCATGATAAAGCACCTAGTGTGATTTATTATGCTAGTAAGACCCTAAACGATGCCCAGTTAAACTACACAACCACCGAGAAAGAAATGTTAGCCATCATTTTTGCTTTGGAGAAATTTAGATCATATCTCCTAGGGTTTAAGGTCATAGTTTATTCTGATCATGCCGCGCTCAAATATCTACTTTCAAAGAAGGACTCAAAACCTCGGCTGATCATATGGGTATTGTTGTTCCAAGAATTTACTCTAGATATTCGTGATAAGAAAGGGTCTGAAAATATAGTAGCTGACCATTTATCCCGTATCCTTGATTAGACTAGAGATGACGAGAAACCGATCCTTGACACGTTTCCTGATGAACATCTATTTTCCATCTCTGAGTTACCCTGGTTTGCTGACATTGTCAATTATTTGGTAACTGGTCAAAAGCCCGACCATTGGTCTAAACAGAATAAAGTTAAATTCTTGTCTGAGGTTAAATACTTTTTCTGGGATGATCCATACTTATTCAAGTACTGCCCTGATCAGATCATCTGTCGTTGTATTCCTGACAAAGAAATATCCAGTGTTCTGACTTTTTGTCATTCTGGAGCTTGTGGGGATCACTTTAGTTCTAAGAAAATAGCTTGGAAGGTTTTGTAATCCGGTATTTATTGGCCAACTCTGTTTAAGGACTCCTACCTATTTTGTCAAAGTTGTGAAAGATGTCAGAAATTAGGGAAGTTGACCCGACGTAATATGATGTCACTTAATCCTATACTAATAATAGAAATATTTGATGTGTGGGGTATTGATTTTATGGGTCCTTTCATGAATTCCTACGGCAACTTTTACATCTTATTAGCTGTTGACTATGTGTCTAAGTGGGTTGAAGCAATATATACCAAGACAAATGATCGCCACGTTGTGATCAGGTTTGTTAGAGACAATATTTTCTCTCGATTTGGTATGCCTAGAGCAATCATTAGTGATGGAGGTTCTCATTTTTGTAACCAGTCTTTTGAGATGCTAATGAAGAAATACTCCATTACCCATAAGGTTTCTACACCTTACCACCCACAAACTTGTGGCCAAGTAGAAGTGTCTAATAGGAAAATTAAACAAATTTTAGAGAATATCGTAAACCCTACCCGGAAGGATTGGTATTTGTGCGTAATAGAAGCTTTGTGGGCTTACCTAACCGCTTTTAAGACTCCACTTGGGATGTCTATGTATAGACTTGTCTTCGATAAAGCCTGCCATTTGACTGTGGAATTAGAACACCGAGCTTATTGGGCCATTAAAAGGCTAATCTTTGACCTACCTACTGCTAGTGACAACCGTAGACTTCAGATCAATGAGTTAGAAGAAATTCGTAATTATTCTTACCAAAATGCAAAAATTTACAAGGAGAAAACCAAAGTTTTTCATGACAAATCGATTCTTCGAAAGTCATTTACACCAGGCCAGAAAGTTCTCTTGTATAATTCTCGTCGTCACCTTTTTCCTGGTAAACTTAGATCTCGTTGGACTGGCCCATTCTATGTCAAGACTGTGTATCTGCACGGTGCTGTTGAGGTTACGAACCATGATACTGGAGAGACTTTTAAAGTCAACGGTCAGAGGTTAAAACCATTTATCGAATTGACCAACCCTGAAGTGGAAGATACAAATTTACAGGATCTCGTTTATTACGACTAATTTTCTTCAGGTACGGTCAAGTCTGGCTGAAGACATTAAACTTAGCGATTTATGGGAGGCAACCCATCTTTGTGGTACATGGTCCTGGTAACATCTTTCCCTATCTCTTTTCTTTTGATCAACATTTCTCTTTGTTCATGTTTTCATATTTTTATATCTGTAACATCGAGGACTATGTAAGGGAGAAAAATTTTAGTTGTACCAAAAATCTCCAACATTTAGAGTCACATAGTATTCTTTTAGCTAAGTTTACATACTATTTCTCACTGAAAAGATGGAAATTGGAATTGCTAGGGATAACATTCTATTGAGACATTAGAGAAAAAGACATTTAGATCTTTGGCATTTAGGAGAGAAAATGTTCCTTTTAGAGGGTAATCGTAATGGACCTAACCATCCATGATGGGAAGATAATTAGGTCAGAAGGAAATGCCAAAAATACAAAGCAACCTCCCATGTAGTCTTAGTCACTGGATTACGACTCTCTTTCAGTAGAAACTTATCATCATCAACAAGGAAGCGACATCAAAATCTATGAAGAAAGTTGAAGACGTTTAAGGTTTATAAGCAATAATAGAAAGAAAAGCAAAATTCAAAATCATAGTTGAACACGTAGAGCAAAGAAAATCAAACAATGTAAGTTATTGAAGTTCATGATACCAAGATATTTCAAGTTGCGAAGATCCAAGTGCTAAAGTCCTTGTCTCATGGCCATGAAAATATTAGTCTTGTTATTATTGTATAAAATAAAATGAATAAAATAAAATAAGAATATATGTACATAAAAAAAATAAAAAATAAAAAAATTATGTTCCAATAAGGCCATAGGGATTTAGAGATCTATAAGGAAGTTTCAAGCAAGAAATCGAAGAGAAGAGTTAATTGTCAAGGTTCTACGAGTTCAAGAGTTATCATCAACAGTTGAAGCCGAAGAAGACGTTGTTTCTACTGAGCACTATGAGAGAGTCAAAGAAGATGCATATTGGTTGCTTTGTTAGTCCTCTTTCCATCTGGCACAAGATCTTTCTAGCACTGGTTCAACTCATCACACATAATTTGTCTAGATGTGTAGCAGATGTCCCTCTCATCTTTATCTCTCTCCTAATCTTATCCAGTTGTAAAGCGGATGCATCTTACAATGTTTATCTAGCTGTGTAGCGGATATCTCTTTATCTAGCAGTGTTGCAGATGTGTATCCCATGTTCTTTATTCAACTTTAGAGCTGGTACCTTTAATTTCTCTGGCAATTTAGTTACTTGGAGATAGGTTGGGAATATGTATGTCCTCATAGCTCTTGGAATACTTGTGACCAATTTGGAGTAAATGGTTTTGTGGGTACACCTCTGTTAATCCCTCTCGAGAAATTTGCTCGGGACTAGCAAAATGTAGGTTTGGGGGTATTTGATGAGTGTGTAAACACGATATTTTTACATCCTAATTTACAATTATCGGCTACCTATTTTGTACAATTTGATGGTGTTGTTATGTTTTGCAGAATTTTTAGAAAATAAAGCTCAATGACTAAAATTGATGTAATTTGTTGCGAAAATGCATACTGAACCGGCTTGGATTATTGACCGTGCAATTGGCATATGGCACACGTCTTGGATTAATGTACTTTCCAGATTATCTATCACGGGACCTCCTGCTTGCGCAGTTTAATGGCACGGTTGGGACAAGTACAAAATGAATTTGAAGATTTTCATTTCCCTCCTTGCTCAGACCCACTAGGGTGGAGAAAGATTTGTTAGCAAAATAGTTGTGGTAGATGCATGCATGGATTAGTCACTACTTTGGCACGTTTGCACACTAATTAATGAAGATATTTCACCCCATAACGTGAGATGTTTTGGTTCCAGCTGGTGAACACACTTTTGCATGCCGTAAAGGGAAGTCTAACCATATAATCGTGGAGTTCAACTCATGTTTGCTCACGGGTGCCACAAGTCAGAGATCTCTATTGCAACATTTCATTTTCTTTTGGAATGATGAAGATATTGGAGATTTGATAATTAATTGTACAATCTGTTAAGAAGGGAAAGACAACCTTTCACTTTCCTTTGTTGGTGGAGGATACTATGTTTGCATGTTGGGAGAATTTAAAATTAATATAGGAAATGACAACACCCCAATATATTTTCCTTGTTCCAAGATATTTCCTAACTATGGCAAGTGGAGATGGTCGCATATAAAAGGGGAGAGCCAGTACTGTTATGGGCATCTTTTGTTTTGGGAGAAAAGAAGCTGCTGATATTATTGGAGAAGAAAAACCGGTTCTTACCTTTTTATTTTTAATCTTTGTTAAAATACATCGTATCCATTGTAATCCAAGAGAAGAAGGGAAGCAAAATCCATCTATTTTTGTAAGCCCTTTTTGAGCTTAATAAAGATGAATTTCATTATCTCGTTGGCATTTTTCCTTCCGAATATGAGTAGCTAAATTATTTTTCTAAGATTATAGAGGAAACCCTATTATGTATGCTAGTGTTTTAAATTATTTTCTATATTAAATTTCCCATGGTCTTCATTCTCGATTCGTAGCGATAATGATTTTCTTCATCTGTCATATAATGCTTGACAATTGATTTTTATTCTATGTTAGAGACTAGCATTCTATAGTGAAGAAGTTTATTAATTCTTTGAGAAAAAAATATAACTGGTTGAAAAGATTTATCTTCCGAGGCGTACTTTGTGTCCTAAATCGTCTCGAGATTTTTTGGAGAAGTATAGAAAATTATTTAACTTTCTAGTATACATAATAGCGGTGGAATCTCGAAATCATAGATTTGCACCCTATTTGAATACAAAATCACCATATCAATCTTTTGGTCTATTTTAGCAATTCTTGTCTAGTATTGTTTTCTTTTATTAATCTGAAATCAAATCTTAAAAAAAAATAATCCGAGCAACGAATCTCTACTTACCACTTGTAAAATTGCATCAGCGACCAAGAAGAATTCGAGAAAGAAAGAAACTTCTATAGTCGAGGTTGAAACAACAAAGTTCCAAGACTTGATCAGTCGCAAGAAACATATGGAGGTCAAAGGAAAAATTATTACATAAGCCAAGGAAATCATAAGATGATATGGGAAGAGATCAAGATGCCATCTCTGAGTGCTAGTGTAGAAAAAATATGGGAAGCTATAATCTTGATGGAAAATATACCAGCACCCTGGAACATGGGAAAAGAGCCACCTCCAAATCACCGAAGTCAGGAATTTTGTTCTTACCATCATTTTCATGGACATTCAACAAATGACTGCAGAAATATAAAAAGAATCATTCTCAGAATGATAGATCAGGGAAAATTAAATCATTTTCTCATGGGACAACCTCAATCTCAACCGTTACCACCTCCACCAGAAGTTCGCAGAGTTAATACAACAAAGGGAGGAGAAACATTTGTAATAGAAGTTGGAGCAAAGGTGAAAAATCTATTTTGTCACTCTATTGTACATTCATACAAAATGATTGAAGACTTTCACGATAATGTTCTGAGAAGAGTTTTCGCAATAGATGCTGATAGGAGAGAAATAATGAACATTGCGAAGGTCTCGTTGTTAAAAGACTGGCAAAAACAGACTACTTCCTTCACCGCAGAAGAAGTACCTGAAGGTGGAGAAATGCATGAAAACCCATTGGCGGTGAGATTAGAGATTAATCCAAAACCAAGTGATGATGAAGATGATGAGGCTGAGGACTCATGGGAAATCAACAAAGTTTTAATTGATACTAGAAGTTATGTGGATATCCTGTTCTATCATGCTTATAAAACTATGGGTGGAAAAGATGAAGATTTGATACCTTCAACTTACAAAATCTATGGTTTCAACGGAACTGCTAATAAACCTAAAGGTGAAGTCACTATGTGAATTTCATTGAAAGGAATATCTTCTGAAATTCTATTTTGTGTTTTCGACGTGGAGTCACCATACAACGTCTTAATTGGCAGACCTTGGCTACATGGGATTCTAGGCGTAGCATCCATATTTCATCAGTGCATCAAGTTCCCTCATCCGAGCGGAGTTGGCATTATAAAAGGAGATTGTATTGAGGGAAAGAAGTGTTATGAAATTGATGTTGAGTCATGCGAAAAACGAACTACAGAGAAAGAGAATTGGAGACGTAACATCAAAGGAAAGCAGAGAAGTGAGAGATTGATGGTTGATGAAGTAGAGAAGAGAAAAGAAGAAATGTTGCGAAGTAAATGTTTTCTGAAAATAGGAAGTAGAAAAATGTTCGGAAAAAGCAAAAAAACCGCAGAAAATATCAATGATGCAGAGGCAGAAAGCAGCAAAGGTAAGAAACTTAGAATTTGATATCATAATAAAATTGAGAAAAGAAAGAAAAATGTGTGGCTGATTTGTTACAAAAAATATATTTTATGGAATGATAAAGACGAGAATTGAGAAATTACAATAAGAGCTGAAATGCAAAAACAGAATAATCAGAACAATAAGAATGGGGCGAACCTACTATGGTGTGCACCCTAGTTCGAGAAATCAAAATTTCGCAAGAGGAAAATGTAAGACCTAAAGTGCGTCATCGAAGGGGGTACCTGCTGCATGGATCAGCGAAAAGGTTACACCGCTACTGGAACCTGAGTCATGCAGATTTGGTGTTAATAAAAACGTATCTAGGAGAGACACCTTGGATTCTCAACTTAAGCATATGACTTGAGTTGGGCGACTAGGGTAATAAGGACTCTCCTAAGGAATGCAGAATATGACCAAGGAGCCGAGGTACACGGTTGAGTCAAGAGTGCCAGGGGCGTCTGGAGCGTACCTTGCCATTCTTGACAAGTCTTGGCTATGGTGCACTCGGCTTGAAGAAAACCCCACTTAGGGTATAGTCTCGTAACCATAAGCCATATAGAAAAAAGGGATAAGAGGCTGCGAAAACAACTGGCTGTTGTCAAGACTGGATGGGAGGAACTAGCCTTGTATGGCAGAAGTACATATCCTTGAAGGGGCAACCAGGGGGAAAATAAGGGCGGGACCCTCCATTAGGGAGCTGATAAGTGTCTTAAAACGCAAATGTCATGAGGCTTTATTTTCGCAAGAATATTTAGGCTTGTAATATTTGTGCGAAAATCCTGAAGAGGCAATAATACAAAAGAAAAAGATAAGACGATATCAATGGGTCAGTACATGAAAGTGTAAGGACGTCCTGCGATTTCGTTGCAAGACAACAATGTCATGGGGCTTTATTTTCGCAAGAATATTTAGGCATGTCATATTGTCGCAGCAAAAATCATAAGAGAAAAAGGTTAAGGCAAGATCAAATGGTTTTTGCATGAAAATGCAAATACGTCCTGCGATTTTGTCGCAATGACAATAGATTGCAAAATAAGACCTTTACTTAGGAAGGCAAAATAAGACCACATCAGAATACAAGAAAATTGCAATTATAAAATATGTGATTGCGAGATTATGCAGAAATAACTGCGAGATTTGGGAATGCATATACTGAAAGATTTCGCAACAATCTTACTGCACAAAGGTAACTTGCTTAATCTCTCATTTGAACACAAATAACAGAGGCAAGTATGGGAATGCATAAAATGAGAATATGTTATTTGTCTCCATATGATAGATTTATGTCTCCATATGATAAATTTAAGCACAAAGTGAAAAATAAATTATATATTGATTAATCATATTGCGAGAAAGAATTGTTTTCTAACACATGTAGGAAGAAACAAAAGAAATAGAACTTGTATTGAAGATTGAAGAAATTCGCAGTGATAGATTACAAAAATAGAGGATTAAAAGACAAATATACAGATATTACAAAAAATCAAAGAAGGAAGCAAAAATTATTTCTTGCTTGATCCTTCATCATCTTCATCAGACTCTTCTCCTTCCTCACTAGCGTCAGATTATTCTTCTTCTACATCTTCATCAGATTCTTCTTCTTCGCTAGCATTGCTATCATAGATGACCAAATCAGGAGTGTTCTTTGGGACTTCATCTAAGATATAAGGATATGTGGAATGAGGAATGTTATTGTCATCACAAACCATTTTAATAGTTTGGTTGCGAAAAAGAGTAGAATCATTTTTAAAGTTCGCAACAATAATTTTCAATTGGCTCTTCAGCTTAGAACATTTATCATTGCGAGAAGAAAGATCCTTTGCAAGCTTCCCCTTCTCAGCCTCAAGTTCTTCGATTCTTCTGCGAAACCTCTCTTCAGCTTCTGCTAAAATATAACAATGAATTAGCAACTTGATAAAAATTTATGAAAAACAAACAATTAAATAAGGAAGAGCAGATAACAACCTTCTCTGTCAGAAATCATATCTCTAACCAAGGCTATGTGTTCAGTATGGAGGCTAACATCTACACCTAGATTATTCCTGGCGTTATCTATAACTTTCGCAGCCCAAGCAAATTTATCATCATTATGTATTAGAAGACATGAGCGAACTTGACTCTCTCTTTCGCTAAGTATAGCGTTTTGGAGAATAGCTTCATCTCGTTCAATTTGAACCTCAAGAAGAGTTTCATGGAATTTCGCTAGAGTTTGAGCACCATGGAGAGCAATACGATCTTTTTCATCTATGAGACTACTATTCTTGGTCCTTAAATTATTAATTTCCTCTTTAGAGTTAAGATAGAAACGCTTAAATTTATTGGCTAAGCCCAAGCTGGATCTATGGTCAATCTCTAAGAGGCGAAATTTGGATCTGAGTTCATCTACGGAAAGGGACTTAATCTTGTCGTTTGAAAAACTATTTAAAGAATTATTAAGGAGTTCAAGAAAGGTATCATTATCTATGGGTTCGGGAAAAGAACTAAGAATGGTAGCTTCATCAGAAAGACCATAAACGTCTGCGAAAATGGTAAATCATATGAGGAAAGATAATGAGAAAATGAAATGAAGAAAGGGAAGAAAAGCTCTATACCATAAAGTTGCTTATTGGCATCTTGAAGACTAGATATTTTGTCCTTCTGAGTGGAATTTTCAGAATACAACTGCTTATTCTTTTCGCGAAGATCAGCAGCTTCAGCTTCTAGTTTTTCATTTTTCTTGCGAAGTTCAAAACTCTTCTTCTCAAGAGTAGCACGCCTTCTTTCCAAATCTGAGGCAACAACGAAAGAAGCTCTTCCAATCTGTGAAAGAAAGCAAAAATTATCAAGATAGATATAATTTTGAATTATAAATATGAAGAAGAAACAAAGAAATGAAAGCATACCAAAATACCAAGTGAGTTCAGAAAGTCAGAAGTCACTGATCTAGAAACTCCGCGAAGAGAACTATCACCATACAATAGAGTGGGGTCAAAGATATTCGCAAGAGCTTTGCATGTGTTGGTGAGATTGTCATTACCAATTCCTTGCATGGAATCAAAAAATATGCTATACAATTGTTCCATTGAAGACTCAGAAGAGGCACCTTCCTTTGTGAATACAACATCATCATCTATACTCTCATCAGAGTAGGAACTTGAGGGAGAGGGAGAGTGAACTTTTCTTTTCTTTGAAGACTGGGCAGCGGATTTTTCTTTGCGAAGAACATTTTTATCCTTGACTTTGGTCTTCGCAGCATTAGACCCTTCTTCTTCCACAACTACAATGACAATCTACGCATATGAATGAAGATAAGAAAAAGAGGCAATAATATTGTTAAAAATGATAAAGGAAAGTATTTCTTACTTCATCCGTGATCGAGCGAAGTGCTGCTAATGCTTGCCTTGCTAGTTCTCTTGTAGTTTCTTCTTAACTTGTTAATCTGAAGATTTCGCAAATTTAATAAGTATAAAGAGGAATGAAGATAATAGACTGAACGAAAGAAACATACCTATTTATCTTTCTCAGTCCAATTAAATGCCCAAGGTTGGTAAGTAGCAAGATTCTCAGGAAGCACGTTTGAGCCAAAAACATAAGGGCCCCTCAAAATCAGTGGAAAGACGCACCACTTTTCATCTTTGGATTGGCGAGGAGTTTTATTCTTGACAGAATTCCAATCAATGTCATGTATACGCCTTTTATCGTCATCAAAATTTTCCTTCCTCTTTAAGAGAATACCCCAGCAGTTTTGACGTTCTTCATAGGTATTAGTTCATAATTATCAAAGAAGCTTTCTGCGGTGTATTTTTTGGGAAAAATTTCTATTTCCTTAAATTCAGGATCCCTAACATCTTGTGAATAAAGAGACCCTTTGCCAGCACCACGGTTGGAGAATTCAAGCATTAAGCGAATGCAATCCTTACTTAATTGATATATTGCCCGCGAGAACTTCACGTGGGAGAGTATTTCATAGAATAAAGGAAGGTTAGGATCATAAAGAGGTATAGGAAGGCTAGCGAGAATCTGACCCAGCGAAACTATGATTCTTTATCATCACAATGATGATCAGAAAGAATGGTAGCTTCTTGATTGGGAATGGTGGATAGTGTCAAACCTCTTTCTTTGAGACGTTTCAGAATTCCCTCAAAAGAAGTTTTAGCTTTGTGAACGCTTAGAGGAATATATGAGTATGGGAATAAAGGAATGAAAATCAAAAGAAAAAGAAGGATGAAAATTTACAGCAACAGAAGCGGAATATGCAGAGAAACTGTAAATTTGCAGAGAAGAATAGAAGAAAGTGAAAAGATAAAAAGAGAAGAATAAGAAGAGTATATATAGAGAGAAGAGTTCTCGAGAAGATAAACTCATTAATGTGAATAGTGGATGTGAACGGTTGAGATATAGCGGTTGAAAAAGACGTGTCAAGAAATGGGTGGGAGAAAAGATACGTGCAATAAATATTGCGTAGAATACAAGATCGTGTCAGTACAAAAGAATGTGGAAAGATGAACAGCTGCGGCATTCTGAAGTACAAATTCTCATGACATTCTCCCCTTCACAAAGAAGACATTAGAAGAGGCAAGATGTAGGATCATAATATCGCAACAACAACACACTTGTGAAATCTTCATCAGAAACACTGCGAAGACGTCGCAGAGTTATTTCAGAAATGACATAACAGATTAAGACAGCGTAAACATGAGAAAAGTGTGATGATCTAGCGAAATTTAGGATGTTTGAGAACTTTAACATTTGTAAGCTTGCGAAATACCGCAAGTCAGATCCGAAAATAAAGGATAGATTAGCTGTCATCCACTATGTAATACCCTATATAAAGATATGAATAGGCTTAAAGAAAGGGAGAGATAATTTTTGGAGTGTTGAGAAAGTTTTGAGGAGAGAGAAAGTCCAAAATAATTTTGTATTCTTGATTTCATTTCCTTCTAGTAAAATTTCTAGATTCAATTAATAAAAAGTGTTGTTATTGATGTAGGACCAGAATATCGCTACAATACTTCTCTGCGAGATTAACAACACTTCCCAGCGAGCATCACCGCAAGATCATCAACTACACTTTGCGATTGTCACAAAAGCAGTCAAAAGAGCGACGCAATAAATGACGAGTGAACAAAACTTGAGAAAAGAATGTTTATCCTGCGATGGTTACAAAACTTGCGAGAGTGAATATTGTAACTAATCGCAGTATAATCACATAATCAACCCGAAATAAGAGGGAAACTTAGCTGTCATCCATTATGTAGCTACCCTATAAATATAGACCCAATGTGTCCAGAAAAGGATGATGTATTTTTGAGAGTTAAGAAAGTCTTGAGGAGAGAGAAAATTCAAGAGAATAGTTGTAATCTTGAATTCTTCGATTTCTGTAAACATTTCTGAAACCAAAATAATAAAGTGTCATTTTTCATCTTCAATTATGAGTTGATTATAGCAAAATATTAACAAGGGTGTAGTGTGGGAAATCCTGCAACTACATTTTGGTGCCCAAAACAGGGACTGAATTAGCGAAATCATAGAAAAAGGTGAAGAAGAAGATAAGAATTGTTCAAGATTAAGAAAATCATAAAACAAATCAGTGAGATATTTAAAGGAAGGATGATTAGAATCAAAAAGGTTTGTAGAAAATTGGAGTGTGGTATGGTAACGAGAACAATGATTGATAGATTTCATGAAAATATTAAGGGAAAGATACACAAACGGGATTTTGAAGGAAGAAAAATTATGACGGTGGAAAAAATATCACCATTGAAAGATTGGGAAAAGCAGGAAATCACATTTACAGCAGCAGAAATACCAGAAGAAAACCTAAGTCATACATCTCCATTGGTAGTCACTGTATCCACTATACCAATGAGAAAGAAGGAATCAATAAAATCTGTAGAAGAATGGGCTATGAATAGAACTTTGGTGGATGCAGGAAGTTCTGTAGACATAATATTTTATCATACTTTCAAGAAAATGGGATATAAGGATGAAGAAATGTCTTATTCAACATATCATGTTCATGGCTTTGGAAAGTCTTTAACAAAACCTAAAGGCGAAATAGTGGTACGAATTCCACTAGGGGAGATTGAAACACAAATAACGTTATGTGTGGTAGACGTGGAATCACCGTATAACATGATATTAGGAAGACCATGGATACACGCAATCAAGGATGTAGCATCAACGTTGCATCAATGCGTCAAATTTCCTACACCCATTGGAATTGGAGAAATTAGAGGAGACACAGATTTTGCGAAATTGTGTTTCCAAATTGAAGTAAGAAATTGTGAAGAATGTCCAAAGCTGCGAAAGGCTCGCAGAAAATTGGCGAGAAAAACAAAAAAGGAGGAAGAATTTAAAATTTACATGATAAGAGCAAAATAAGGAAAAGGAATACCCAGTGAAAACTCACGAGAAGGAGACTGAAGTCATATTTCAGAATCAACGGTGGATGATGGGAAGTTAGAGACATAATATTTTATCATACTTTCGAGGAAAATGGGATATAAGGATGAAGAAATGTCTTATTCAACATATCATGTTCATGGCTTTGGAAAGTCTTTAACAAAACCTAAAGGGATGAACTCAAGAGAGTTATGAAAACACCAACACCAATGGGAGAACCTGAAGCCAGTTATATTGCAGCAGAACCAACAAAAGAAGTAAATATTAGGAGTGAAGAAGAGCCTAAAATGCTGAAAATTGGGACTAGAATGGAGACAGATGAGGAAGAAAGAACTATAAATCTCTTGCGAGAGTATAAATATATCTTCGCGTGGAGCATGGATGAGATGCCAGGGATAGATCCATCAATAGCATGTCATAAATTAGAAATCAACAAAAATATAAGACCATTTAAGCAAAGAATAAGGAAAATCGCAACAACATATCATTCTCAGATAGAAGAAGAATTACAGAAGATGCTTGACGCAGGAATTATAAGGCAAGTAAAATATCCAGAGTGGATCGCAAATATGGTAGTGGTCCCAAAGAAGAACAAGAGGATAAGAATTTATATAGATTTCACTGATTTAAACAAGGCTTGTCCTAAAGATAGTTTTCCATTACCAGATATCCCACAGATGGTTGAATCAGCGGCGGGAAATGCTAGAATATCATCGTTGGATGGATATAAAGGATATAATCAAATCCCTCTTGCTGAAGAAGATCAAGAACATACTGCATTTTTTGCTCCAAGAGGATTATATTGTTATACAAAGATTCCATTTGGCTTACGAAATGCTGGTGCAACATATCAAAGAATGGTGGAGAAGGTGTTTGCAAAGTGGATTCATAAAACATTAGAAGTGTATGTAGATGATATGCTGATCAAAAGAAAAGAAGATGAGAATCATGTGCAAGATCTGAAAGAGATTTTCGATCAAATGCGGCAATTTAATATTAAAGAGAATCCCGAAAAGTGTACTTTTGGAGTAACTTCAGGAAAATTTCTAGGGTACATTGTATCAAAAGAAGGAATACAAGTTGATCCGGAAAAAGTACAAGCAATTCGCGATATGCCAACGCCTGCGATGGTAAAAGATGTGCAAAAATTGAATGGACTCTTAGCCTCGCTAGGAAGATTCATTTCGCGATCTTCAGACAAATGCAAACATTTTTTCGATATACTCAAGAAAGGAACAAAATTCAAGTGGACAGATGAGTGTGAAAAGGCTTTTCAAGGGATAAAAGAACATTTGATGAACATAACTATCTTACAGAAATCTGAACCGGGAGAAGAACTATTGATTTATCTCGCAACAACTACATATGCACTAAGTGTTGTGTTGCTGCGAGTAGATGCATGGGTAGAAAAACCAATTTATTACATCAGCAAAACGTTCAATTCTGCAGAAAGAAATTATTCAAAGATTGAGAAACTAATTCTAGCATTGGTGCATGCAACTTTTAATCTTCGCATCTACTTTCAAGCACATAAGGTCAAAGTGTTAACAAAAGTGCCAATTGAGTCAGTAATGAAAAATTCAAAAAGGTCAGGCAGAGTTGAGAGATGGAATGCACAAGTATGACACTTTGATATTTAATATGAAGTTTTATCCTCCCCAAAGTCACAAGTTATCGCAGACTTCCTAGATGAATTTCCTTTAGAAGATGATGAAGATGTAGAAGAGATGATGGATGTAGAAGAGGAACATGGAGATCCAAAAGAGCTATTAACAGAACCCGACAGATGGGAGATACTAGTGGATGGATCATCAAATGGGGAAGGAAATGGGATTGGAGTTGTTTTTATTTCACCAGAAGGAGAAAAAACAGCTTTTTCATTTAGATTGGAGTTTGCATCCACTAATAATGAAACAGAATATGAGGCCGTGATTCATGCTTTAAAATTTGCGGTAGAAATGAAGTTGGAAAATGCTAGAATCACCAGCGATTCACAGTTGGTTATTCGCCAAATAAAAGGAGAATACACAACAAATGAACCATCTTTAAGAAAGTATAAAAGGTTAGTCGAAGAATTATCTGCGATAATTCCAAAAATAAAATGGAGACACATATCAAGGAAAGATAATAGGCTCGCAGATGCATTTGCTTTCATATCTAGTATGATGACAAATCCAGTTGCGAGATGCATAAAAATTCAAACACTTTTTACACCAGCGATAGACAAGGAAGAAAAGGAAGAAGAAGATGCGATAATGGTTGAAGTTGGCGAAGAGGAATTAAAAAATAACATTACAGATTGGCGAGCAGATCTTCATGCATATTTGGAAAGGGGAGAAATCCCAAGAAATCGATTGGAAGCACATAAATTAAAAAGTAGGGCAACAAATTATGAGCTAAGAGAAGGAGTACTATATCGCAGATCTTTTAGTGGACCATCGCTAAGATGTTTGACGAGGGAGGAAGGACAAAAAATATTAAGGATGTTACATAGTGGTGATGCTGGAAATCATAGTGGAATAAGATCTTTGGCATATAGAACAAAAATGCAAGGCTATTACTGGCCATATATGCATGAAGATGCAAAACAACTCTCAAGGCGTTGCGAAGATTGCCAGCGATATGGAAAGAAAATACATGAACCATGAGCACCATTATCATCTTCAACAAGTGTATGGCCTTTTGAGAAATTGGGGTTAGATATTGTGGGACCATTTGTACCTGGTTCTGGACAAAGAAGATATCTGATTGTCGCAACAGACTATTTCACAAAACGGGGAGAAGTAAAGGAAATACAACATATTCGCGATAAAGATATTTTTACATTCATATTTGAGAATATAATTTGCAGATTTGGGATTCCAGCACAGTTGGTGTCTGATAATGGAAAGCAATTTGAAGGGAAAAATATAGAATTGCTACTCAATGCATTTAAGATAAAGTGTGGAAAATCTACTCCTCTATATCCACAAGCAAATGGTCAAGCTGAAGCAACTAATAAGACAATCGCAGATATCTTAAAAAAAGAAACTAGAGGGATACCACAGAGCATGGTGTGAACTGTAGTTGCAAGAAATCTTACAACTACACCCTCAGTAAAATTAATAAAACTCTAATATGTTCTTGATGAAGAATGATAATTTTTATTAATGCTCTCAAGTAGTTACAGGGAAATATATCAATGGATTGGAACAGTTACAACTTTCTCTGTTCTCTCTCCTAAGATTTTTCCTTACACTCACTAAAAGAATCCCCCCCCCATTTAACATTTGAACTACTATTTATAGTGAAATTTGTACAACTGTATTTAGCTTGCGAAGTTTCGCAGCTTATATTCGCAAACCTTTCCTACTTCTCTGTGCTTCTTCTATTATCGCACTATCTTGTAACACTTTTCTCTTGTATTTGTTGATATGTTCATAACCCAATAATCTTGTGATATTCAGTACCTACATCTTGCATCTTCTCATGTCATTTCTGCGAAGAAGAAATGTCATGAGAACCATTATTCTCACAAATTTAATATAGTTATCGTCAACTGTTAGATTCGCAACACGTATCTTCTCTTTCATTAAATTTTCGACATGTTCTTTCATAATCGTTCCTCTCAACCGTTCATGTCTAATCGTATTGATGAATTTCTATCTTCATCAAACTCTCTCTTCTTTATAAATACTATCCTTAATTCCTTCTTTTATTCTTTTATCGTCTTCATCTTCCTCATTATATCTGTCTCTACAATTCCTTCCTTTTTCCTTCTGCTACTATTTCTTTCCTCTTTTATCTCTTTTCTTCTCTATTTTCTATCCTTCATCTGATGGCTCCAAAGAAGAAAACTATAGAACAACTTAACGCAGAGCTTGCTGATAGAGATCTCATTCTTTCTGAAATTAATGGTCATACCAATAAATCTTCTCTCTGTATGGAACTCTTTACTGATCTCCATTGGGATGATCAAATAGTTTTAATCTCACGAGGCCAGATCCTCGCGGGTCTTCCTTTTCCTCTTTATGATGTCAATTTTCCTTTATTTTATGAGATTATCTCCCACCACAATTTTTCATGAGCCAGCTATCAATTGACTGGGGATTGCATTCGCATCCTGGTTGAGTTCGCAACTCGTGCTTCTACTGGAAAATATTTATACCCAATTGAGCTTAGGAAACCTGCATTTAGAGATGTAGAGATCATCGCTGCAAATTATACAGTCGAGAATTTCTTTAAGAATTACACATTAATTCCTACGAAGAAGGAAGACAAGCGTTGGGGTGTTCGTCTTCATCGTAAAACTGATGTTGCAGAAGAGGATCTTCTTATGCACGATATTGATTATTCTTATGGAAATAATCAGACCCCCCGCCGTTCTCATGATGAAGATTGGTACAATTATCCTCTAGCATTATCGGGTTCTTACATCTCTGGGATAGTAGATCTTCCTTCGAATCTTCCGGTGAATCTTCGTGAACGTAATTACCAACCTTGGGTCTTTTCTTGACCCAGTAAAGATAAAGATGTATATATCTCCATCTCCTTATCTTCTGGTTACTTTATTTTATTAATTCCTTTGCAATATTTGTCAGGTGAATGAACTCAAAGAAAGTTACCTTAAAACTGGGAAATCCAATATTTGTGAAGCTTTCCAATTATTTTCAAATGAGGTAAGAAACATTCTTATATGAATTTTAAACAATATATTGTTGCCTCTGTTTCTTATCCTTATTTGAATTTGTAGATTCTTCCTGATCTTCCTGAATCTGTTGTAAGTGGGAACAAGAATTCGAATTCTTCTGAAGTATTAACTGCAAGACAAAGAACACTTCGCTCTGCGAAGAATACTGAGACTTCTAGCAGTCAATATGATGCTCTTCGCAAAGGAAAGGGGAAGCTTAAAGATAATGTTTCTACGAGGAAGAGAAAGAGACTCCCATCCAATCCTTATTCCAATGTGATCTCCTCCATCAAGGATGTTGATGATGAAAATGATAAGTTTTCTGAGAATGATCTTAGTTCTAATTCTGATACTAATTCTGATAGAAGTAATGATGATAATAATGAAGAAGGTGAAGACTACAACAGTATGGAAACTTACGAATCTGCAATGAATCAATTGTCTGAGGCTTTTCTCATTTCTTCCCGTGGATTAGGAAATTCTTCTACTGTGAATGTTCGTAAGCATATTGCGAAGGCTTGTAAAGTTCCCACAGTGATCAACAACAATTCCCTTAATGGAATTTCAAGATTTATTTCTCCTATTACATTATACTCTTTGGGGAGTATGGTAAGATTCCCTTCTTTTCCTTGTTAACTTCCCCTACTTTATTGATTTCTGATCCCTGTCATTTGCTCAGGTAGGGAGAGTTAGCTGTGCAGCGGCTTCAGATTGGGAAAGACGTCATGCAATTGCTGAGAAGAAAACTTTAGGTCGTTGTAAAAATATGGAGGTTGAGAATGCAAAACTTCTCCAAAAGATAAAGAATATCGATAATGCAGAACTACAATCTCGCTGCGAAGGTAATACGCAATCTGCGAATATCACATCTGGAAGTTCTTCTCTCCTTGAGAAGAATAATCAACTGGAGCTTGAAGTCTCTTCTCTTCGTAATGATATGAAGCAATTAGAAGGTAAGTTCGCAAATCTTGATCACATCAATTTCACATTTTATTGATCAATTCCTTAATTTTATTCCCTTACTTTTTACTTTTCTACTTCTTTCTTATCCTATTTCTTTATGAATGCTGAAGAAAATTATACGAAGAAGATTGAAAAACTGGAAGCTACTTTTGCTGCATGTAATCAGGAGATGGAAGTTACTCTTGCTGCGCGTAATCAGAAGATTTCTAATTTAAGGTCTCAACATCAAATTTCTCAAAACAATTATGAATTAAACATCAAACGCTTCCGAGCTATGATGACTTGCAAAATATGTGAAGACAATCAAATTTCTCTCCTTAAGTATCAGACGCTCCTTTATGAAGAAATCCCTGATGATACCCCAGATTTGGACATCTCTGATAGTGAAGCTGAAGATTATATCTCCGAATAAGAAAGAGAAGATCATTTTGATGAAGATAAATCTCCTGCAAAGTAGCTTTATTCCTTCCTGTCTATTTACTTCAGTTTTCTTTGTCTTGTCTGCTTGAGTACTATAGTTTCTTCTTTTCTGCATTTTTAATCAACCAACAATTTCTTGATTAATACTAATGTCTTAATTTTGCGATGATGATTGATCTTTCTTTTCTTGAACGCTTTCCTTATTTGCATAACTTGATCATATGAAGAGAAATAATATATTCTGAAGACCTAGCTTAGTATTCCTTTTCCCCTTGTTATTGATCTTCAGATGATCAATTCTTGTTGTAAGTATTAGAATATCTGCCTCATTTTAAGTTGCGAATTTTCTGATTGTTGCGAAGTAAACAAGAAATATTCCCCTTGAAGTATAAGAAGTATGAAGCATCCTTGAAAAATTATGAAACATCCGTGAAGAAGTAAAAGTAGTATGACATATCCTTGAAGAAGTATTTGAAGTATAAGATATCTTTGAAGAAGTATTTAATCTTCGTAAAGTTTAATTGGGATAAAATATCCGTCCTTGCTTACGAATAAAATTTCCTTCTTAGGTAAGAATTCTTGATGTATATTGTTGTTGAAAATATATAAAGACTCTCCAATGGTATCAATGGAATTGACTTTATTAGTTTCTGTGGTCTTATTATGCCTTCCTAAGTAAAGGTCTTATTTAGCCACGTGATTTTGTTTTTGCGACAAAATCGCAGGACGTCCTTACATTCGCATGTAGAGACCCATTGATCTTGTCTTATCATTTCTCTTAGTATTATAGCCTCTTCAGGATATTTTTCATGCGATAATATGACAGGCCTAAGTATTCTTGCAAATATAAAGCCCCGTGACATTATTTTCTTGCGATGAAATCGCAGGACGTCTTTACACTTTCATGCAAAAACCCATTGATCTCATCTTAACTTCTTTGTTATGTTCTGCGAGTTCTCTCTCTTTTTTTTTTTTTTTTTTTTAGAAGGCTCGCAGAAATTAGATTGTTGCACAAATATGACAAGCCTTTATGCTCTTTCGAACAAAAAGCCTCATGACATTTGCGTCTTATAGCACGTATTAGCTCCATAATGGAGGGTGCTGCCCTTTATCTTCCCCTTGGTTGCCCCTTCAAGGAAGCGTACATCGACCATACAAGGTTAGCTCTTCCCATATGGTTCTTCCAACAACCAACTTTTGATCGCAACCTATTATCCTTCTTTCCTATAGGGATTATAGTTACGAGGTTGCACCCTATGGGGTATCTTTGGGCCAAGTGCATCATTTTCCAAGACTTGTCAAGAATGGCAGATGTGCTTCAAACCCATCCGGCACTCTTTACTCAACCGTGTACCTCGGCGCCTTGATCGTTTTCTGCACTTCTTGGGAAAGACAGTATGACTTAGTCGCTCAACCTAAATCATGTTACATCGCAAGATTAGGTTGAGAATCCAAGGTGTATAACCCGGACAGGTACCCCGCTTTTGGGTTATGTACCCCGTAATGTCCATGTTCTCAGGTTCCTTGGTGGTGTTCCGGTTTCCCTGAGCCATGCTTATAGGTACCCCCTTAAATGACGTACTTTAGGACTTTGCCTCTTGCGAAATGTTGCTTCGCGAACTAGGGTGTACGTCACAAAGGTTTGCATGTGCAAAATTTCTGCGGCTTTCTTTATTTTTTGAAAGATGATCACAATTTGCGTCTTTCTTTTATGAAAGCTGATCGCAAGTAAGTTTTTGCATCTTTCTATTAATGAAAGTTGATCGCAATAAATCGTTTTTATTTAAAATTCGTATTTCATGTTGCGAAATATCTCATTTCATCTTCTTGTTTTTCAAAATACATCTCATTATATGTTGTAAACAAGTATATTGATTACCTTTTCGTTTTATTACCTTTTTCCTTCATTATCTTTCCTTCGCAAGTCATATCCATTTTCTATCATCATAAATTTCTTGCATGCTTAACATCGTAACTTTATTCCTTCGTGCCTTAATCTTCTGCCATTAAATTTTCGCTTCTTTTTGTAGCTTTTGCTCTTTTTCTCCATCTTTCCTTTTCAGCAATTTTTCCTTCGCATACCTTTACTTCTGTATCGTAACATTTCTTCCCTTCTGCCCAATCACCCTTGATAACTCCAATACCTTTTTGATGAGGAAATTTTATACATTGATGAAGAGTTTAAGCTATGCCTAGAATCCCATGAAGCCAAGGTCTCCCTATTAAAGCATTGTATGGTGATTCGACATCAACAACACAGAATAGAATTTTAGTTCGCATTCCACTTAAGGGAATTCGCATGCTTACTTCTCCCTTTGGTTTATTAGCAGTTCCATTAAAGCCATAAATCCTGTAAGTAGAAGGTATTAGATCTGCGTCTTTTCCCCCCATGTTTTTGTAAGCAGGATAAAAAAGAATGTTGAAAGAACTTCTAGTATCAATTAAGATTCTATTAAGACCAAAAGATTCTTCGTCTGTATCATCTTCGCTTTCTCCTATATTCGGACAAATTTCTAATCTTACTACTAATGGATTATCATGTATTTCGCAACCTTCAGGAATTTATGTGGCTTCAAAAGAAATTTCACGCTTCTGCCAATCTTCAAGCCGTGAAATTTTTGCGATGTTCATTATTTCCCTTCCTTCACCATCTCTCGCATATACCCTGCTTAATACATTATCATGAAAATCTTCTATGGTTTTATATGAGTGAACAATAGAATTGCAGAAGACATTCCTTGCTTTTGGTCCCACTTCTATGTGTAAGATTTCCTTCCCCTTTTCTTGTATTGTGTTCACCATGCGAGTTATCACTGGAGCTTGCGGTAGTTGTTGCGACTGTGCCTGCTTGAGTAAGAAGTGGTCCAACTTAACTTGATCAATCATTCGCAAGATAATCCTTTTGATATTATTGCAATTATTTGTAGAATGTCCATGAAAGTGATGGTACACGCAAAATTCATGACTTCTTGGACCCATTGGTGGTTCTTTTCCCATGTTCCATGGTGTTGGTACATTCTCCATCAAGATGATTGCTTTCCATATCTTCTCTACGCTTGTATTCAAAGGTGGCATCTTTATTTCTTCTCTTATCATTCTTTGACTTCCCTGACCACTGTTATATTTTTGTCTATGATTCCCTTGTCCAAAATAATTCTGCCTTTGTCCTCCATAATTTTCTTGTTGTTGATCTAATCTTGGTATTTGGTTATTTCCTCCTCTGCTGTAGAAATTCCTTTCTCTATCATACTCTTCTTGATCCTTGCTACTCATTGCTACTATCTTTGGTTGACTATTGTCAATTTTCTTTTCTTCTGATATCTGCGAAGATGTTTGCGAAGATGTCTGCGAAGTACCTGCTGCGACATTGACTATTTTAGGAAGCAAGTTTGCCCCTGTATCTTGAGCGTTAGTGTTTGTCACTGGATATGATTCCATATTGTTTTGCTTTTATTCTAATGTAATGTACTCCTCTTGTAACTTTCTCGTAACTCTGTCATCATAATGGAATTCTTTCTTCTAAAGATTTGAACATATAGTTGCTCAGTTGCGAACATCGCATTTACGAAAGACAAAATCAAGTATCTCTCATCCACACGCCATGCCATGTCACTGCACATAGTTTTCCATCTCCTTACCAAGTGCTTCAAACTCTCACCAATTCTTTGTTTTAAACCAAACACATCTTCAACACCAAGTCGCGAAGAATGATTTGTAATATATGCTCCTAAGAAAGTTACTTGTAGATGATTAAATGATGTAATTGTGTTCTTCGGAAGTCCTTCGAACCATTTCAGAGCTTCTCCTGTTAAGCTTGATGCGAAATACTTGCATAATACAGCATCGTGATTCTCCCATTGTAACATACATCTTACATATTCTTTAATGTGTTGAATAGCACACGAAGTCCCGTCAAAGATGTTGGTTAATGTAGGCAGATTGCATTTTGGTGGAATCCCTCCCAATTGTACTTCTCTAGAAAAAGGTGTCCTCGCAGCTTCTTCTATTGCTTCATATAATTTCCTTCTATCTCCTCCTCCTCTACTGTTTATCATTCCTCTCATTTTCGCTAATTCTCGAAGGATCCGTTCATTTGCTTCAGAATTCTCTTCCATTGGTCTCTTCAATGCAGCCTCTCTTCTTCTACGTTCTTGCATTTCTTCTCTTGCGATCCTTCGTATTCTATCATATTATTCATTAATGTTTCCATTTGCACAATTTTGCAAATATCTTCTTTCCAGGTTGTCACAATTGTTTTGTTGCAGAGCATCTTGAAATTCTTATTCTTCCATTTCTATTCTCCTCATCCTTCTCATGTGATTATCAGGAACTTCTTCTTCTTCATTTCTCCTTCTTCTATGATTTATCTCTTCCTGATTTGCCTGAACTTTGATTCGAAAATTTGGTTCATTCCTTGCTATTTCTGCTCGTTGATTTCCAATCCTCCTCCGAATTCTACCATACTCAAGATTTTGATTATTGCGAGCATGTTCACGTCTTCTTACTCCATCCTCGTAATTGTTTTGATGCATAGTTTTTTGTCTCTCAATTTCTTCCATGAGTTTCCGCTCTTCCTCTTGATTTTCTTCGCCATTCTGACTATTTTCCCTTGGAAATGGCTCTGTTCGTAAATTCTCCATGTTTTGTTCTTAATCTGGTACTAAAATGAAGCGATTCTCTCGATTTCTTTCAACCTGATTATGTGCTTGTTCTTGCATAGCACTTTCACTATTGACTGTTGGAAAATTTTGTTCTCTTCTCTCTGGTCTAACACTTGATCTCACAACACTTTGAGATTTCCTCCTTTGTAACATCTCATTTTCCCTTCTTAATTCTTGATTCTGTCTTGTTAGATTGGCACGTTCTTCAGTTTATAGCCTTCGTTCTTCTTCAACTTCTTGTCTCAATGTTTCTACTATCTCCATTTATCTTTCACGAATTGTTCCTCCCATCAATCTCCCATTTTCTCTAATTTGCGGTTCTCTATATGTTTCTGCTGGTGTATCAGTTCTCCAAGTGTGTATACTTACTTGATCATGATCTATTGCTCTTCCTTGTGTTACTGATGTTTGTTGAACTTGATTTCTTCGATTACTCCTTCTCCTACTAGATTCTCCTGTTATGTTTGCTTCTCTTACACTTCTTCTTACTGCAGTCAATGGTTCTGATGTATTTCTTCTTCTAGCCATTTCAGGTTTTCAAAACTCCTTAAAAATTTTGCTATAACAATTTTCAATCCCTGTTTCTAGCGCCAATTATGTAGTTGCAAGAAATCTTACAACTACACCCTCAGTAAAATTCATAAAACTCTAAGATGTTTTTGATGAAGAATGATAATTTTTATTAATGCTCTCAAGTAGTTACAGGGAAATATATCAATGGATTGGAACATTTACAACTTTCTTTGTTCTCTCTCCTAAGATTTTTCCTTACACTCACTAAAAGAACCCCCCCCCAATTTAACATTTGAACTACTATTTATAGTGAAATTTGTACAACTGTATTTATCTTGCGAAGTTTCGCAGCTTATATTCGTAAATCTATTTTATATTCGCAAACCTTTCCTACTTCTCTGTGCTTCTTCTATCATCGCACTATCTTGTAACACTTTTCTCTTGTATTTGTTGCTATGTTCGTAACCCAATAATCTTGCGATATTCAGTACCTACATGAACAGATGCATAATGCAATATGGGCCTACAATACAACTAGACGAGAAGCTATTGGAATGTCACCTTTTTGTTTGACATATGGAGTTGAAGCTATGTTACCAACATAAGTAGCTATTCCTACAACAAAAAGAGAGGCTTGGGAAAAAAATCTAAGTGCTGGAATGATTTTAAATAAATTGGATGAATTAGAAGAAAAAAGAGAAAATACTTTACAACATATGGAAAATTACCAGCAAAGATTGGCTCGTGAGTATAATAAACATGTTAAGAAACGTGAATTTCAACCTGGCGATTTAGTACTGCGAGAAACACCAAGTTATCAGCGAGAGAATGGTGGAAAGTTGGCGAGAAAATGGGATGAACCATACATCATTAAAGAGATAGTTGGAGCCAGGGCATACAAACTAATGGACCCTGAAGGGAGAGATATTGGTCAAAGACTTGACAGACCATGTAATAGACTATATCTGAAAAAGTATTATCAATGACAACTTCTGCAAGATAAGAGATATAGGTACGTTGTAACAAAAAAAAATGGTTTTACGATTGCGAGGTTCTTCTAATAATTAAGCAAAGCGAGAACTGCGAGCATAATCGCAAGAATGGCGGATAAAATTTCGCAAAGATTAATAGAATGGGACGAACCTATATGGCGTGCACCCTAGTTCGCGAATAAAATTTCGCAAGAGGCAAATGTAAGACCTAATAGTGCGTCATATAAAGGGGGAATGACATGACTCAGTGATAAGTTTATACCGCTGATGGAACCTGAGTTATGCAGATGTTGGGGTTAAAGAAAACCTATCCAGGATTGGGATATTGGATTTCCAATTATATAAGGTTATACCCTGATTGGACGACTAAGGAACTCTTCTAAGGAGTGCAGAGTATGACCAAGGCGCTGAGGTACACGGTTGAGTCAAGGGTACCCGGGGCGTACGAAACTACCCTGGCCATCCTTGGCAAGTCTTGGATATGATGCACTCGGCCCGAAGAAAACCCCACTTAGGGTGCAGTCTTGTAACTATAAGCCTTATAGGCACAAAGGACAAGAGGCTGCGAAAAACAACTGGTTGTTGGCAAATCTGGATGGGAGGAGCTAGTCTTGTATGGCCGATGTGCCCTCCTTGAAGGGGCAACCAGGGGGAAGATAAGGGCGTCACCCTCCATTAGGGAGCTGATAAGTGTCTAAAGACGGCAATGTCATGGGGCTTTATGATCGCAAGAACATTTAGGCATGTCATATTGTCGCGTGACGAAAGTTATTCAAAGGCAACAAGCCAAAATAAAAAAGTTAAGATGAGATCAATGGGTTTTTACATGAAAGTGTAAAGACGTCCTGCGATTTCATCGCAAGACGGCAATGTCATAAGTTTTAATTCTTGCAAGAGAGTTTACACTTATCATATTGTCGCAGAGATGTTGAAAAAATATTGATAATACAAGATCAATGGGTCAATACATGCAAATGTAAAGACGTCCTGCGATTTTGTCGCAGAAAGAAAAACTTTTTTGGCAAAATAAGACCTTTAACTAGGAAGGCAAAATAAGACCAACATGATAATCTTAAAAAATTAACTTTTCTATTTTAAGATGCAGGAAAGATTTGTTCATCGCAGGAGAATATATAAGAAGGCAAATTCGTAACATCGAAAACTCTTTCAAAAAAAATCGGAATATCGCAGCTGTACTCATTACATCACATAAATATTCATATTTTCACAGTTCACAAAAAGGAGACATAGGAAATAATTCACCATTTCAAGAAAGATAATGAAGGGCAAGTAGGGGAGTGGAGAAATAAGATTTCATTATCTTCCTTGAGGATATTCAACGTAAACAAAATCAAAAGTTGAATTCTCAAAATTTCAAAAGTTACATTATCCGCAAGAAAGAAGAAGAAAAAGAAAGCAAAAATGAAATTCAAGTTTTGACGATTGTCTCGTCAGATTCACTATTCTTGCTCGCTAGATTTGTTATTCTCGCCTTTAATTGTCAAACTTCATCGGTATTCTTCTCACCGCTTGTAGTTGCTTCTTTAGGAGGACTTCTCTCTTCTTCATTATCTTCTTGAGTGGTATTTTCTTCATCAGTGAATTCTAATTCCTTATCCATGGGAAGAGGAGTTTCATCATCATCAAATTTTAAAGGAGGAACATATACAGGAGGGAGAGAATGGGAGAGCAGAATATCGTTCACAAGAACTTAAGCACTGAGGTGGACCTTACGAAGGAAACCTCTATCACGATTCCTAATCTCTATATTTTTGAAATACTCGAGATAATCAAGTCTTCTTTCTGCTTTGTCGCGGGCTTCAATATAATTGGAAGTAAAAGTCTTGTTTTCTTTGCGAACTTTATCTAATTTGTCAGTAAGATCAGCGATGGTAGAATGAAGACTTCTTTCAGATTCTGCGAGTGACAAAAATGATAAAAGATCATTTAGTCAAAGATTTTGCAAGAAATATAACACAAAATTTGACAGAAAGGTAAACAAGAGAGGCAGTCAATTGACTACCTTCTTTCTGCGAGGTTAAGTTTTGAATTAATGTAAAGAAACATTTTTCCCATTGATTCATAGCGTCATCGAATTTATCACCAACCACACCCTTCAGACGAGATTTCATGTTTTCTTCTCGGGTGCGTAGAGACAAGTTTTCCTTTGCTAGTAAAGAATGATATTCTTTCAATTGAGAGTATTGGTCTTGAAGCTCGCTGGCCTTCAAACTAAGAGTTAACCTACCCTTGATAAGTTTATCCTTCTCAGAAGCAGATGACTCAGTTACCTCTTTGAGTTCATCTTTAAGGGAACGAAGAGATTTCTCTTGATTATCGCATATTCTTTGTAGATTACTCAATTGCTGTAAAGAAATCGCCATCAAGCTTGAAAATATATGTTTCTCTTGGGATAAAGTTTTATTTTCATCTGATAAAGATTCTACCGCCAAATTAGACTTGGTTAACGAATATGAGAGACGAGTAATCTCGTTACTTAATAAATTTTGACTTTGCGATAGTTTGTTATTTTCATTAGTAAGATTATCTATTTGATCAATCGAATTTGTGTAGAGATTATCTAATCTATTATACTGGTCCATCCAAGAATCTCTTTTAACACGAGCTTCGTCAGTGATAGATTCAAATTTAAGTCTCTCCATGAAACGAGTCCGTTTTGAAACTAATATATGAATCAAGAATTGAAGATGAGACTTGAGTACAAAAGATATGAAAGCAAAACAGAAAAACAAAAGGGTAGAGGCAGGAAAATTGTACCTTTCAGCTCGTCATTTTTTCTGTGAAGGTTCTCGCAGTTAATAGAAGAGTTACGAAGCATATGGTTCAGAGTATCACATTCAGAAGTTTTGACTTGAAGGATTTTTCTCAGAGTTTCAACTTCATTTTTTAAAGATGCTCGTGAAGCAGTGTTATCAGAGCCAAAATATTTAAGTAAGGTCTCGCAAGATTCATATTGGAGAGAGTCAGTATAATATTTTCTAGCATTCTCAAAAATATTAGATAAAATTTTAAAAGCAATATCAACTCCAGCTAAGATTCCATTCGATGGAGGAAGAGATGCAGAGGGTGAAGTGGTAACAAGGGAAAGTTGACGATTTGAGTCATTTGCGATGGTTGTATTATCAGAAGGAGGAGTGTTGGGAAAAACAACAATTGAAGGCAGTAAAGGGCTAGAAGGAATTTCAGTCACAACAATTTCAGTAGCTTGATTTGTCAATGAATCAAAAGAAGTAGAGGTGTTGGCAGCGATATTCTCACAGGCAAAAGGTAGAGGACCCAGTTGCAAGGGTGTGGGAGTAATTCTTGCAGATGCTAATGTAGGGATGGAGAAATCAGCCTCAATAGCTTTGAAATGACGAGATCTCTTGGGAGGATTAGCGATGTTCTCGACATTCTATGAATAATAACTTAGATAAGAAACAGAGGCAACAATATTGTTATTAAGAAATAGGATGTGTTTCTTACCACCTTATCATTCGCAGAACTTCTCTTCTTCTTATCAGTTGGTCTTTTGCGAGCATTAGGGTTTTGACCTGAAGATTGGGTGTTAGGGATAGTTCCACTGAAGAGAAAACATAATACGGGAGTTAATGAAGGATCAAATAGAGAAGATCGAAGAATATGAGTAAAAATTGAATCAAATAAAGGTTGTAATTAAAAAACATACCTTGATGATTCCATTAGAACAGTAGCAGGAGAATATGAAGAAGAAGAAAAGTTGCAGACGGAAGATAAAACAAACAGATGAAGAAGATAGAGAAGTAGAAGAAGAAAATTAGTTTTGAAGTTTAACTCTGCGTTTTATAGGCAAAAGAGAATAACCTGTTGAGTAAAGACGTGTCCGTAAAAAGATGAATTTACAACACGTGTAGGCGGTTAAAGCTAAATTTACGGAGAAATGTCGAGAACAAATATGGGAAGAAGAGAGGTTGCGAGCACTTTGAAGAATAGAAAATTCTCATATCCTCTCCACTTTGCGAAGAAGACATGAGAAGAGGCAAGATGTAGGACCAGAATATCGCTACAATACTTCTCTGCGAGATTAACAACACTTCCCAGCGAGCATCACCGCAAGATCATCAACTACACTTTTCGAGTGTCACAAAAGCAGTCAAAAGAGCGACGCAATAAATGACGAGTGAATAAAACTTGAGAAAAGCATGTTTATCCTGCGATGGTTACAAAACTTGCGAGAGTGAATATTGTAACTAATCGCAGTATAATCGCAGAATCAACCCGAAATAAGAGGGAAACTTAGCTGTCATCCATTATGTAGCTACCCTAAAAATATAGATCCAATGTGTCCAGAAAAGGATGATGTATTTTTGAGAGTTAAGAAAGTCTTGAGGAGAGAGAAACTTCAAGAGAATAGTTGTAATCTTGAATTCTTCCATTTCTGTAAACATTTCTAAAACCAAAATAATAAAGTGACGTTTTTCATCTTCAATTATGAGTTGATTATAGAAAAATCTTAACAAGGGTGTAGTGTGGGAAATCCTGCAACTACAATTGATCTTAAGAAATGTGTTGATTGTTATGAATTCTTGTGAGGGATGTATTGTAGCATATCCTGCAACTACAGTTCTAGAACAAATTTTTTGGATTATACAGTGTGGATTGGGTTTATTCAAGGATGATTTTTGTAGATGCAAAACATGAACTGAGTGTAGGTATACTGTCAATAAATTGGGTGTAGAAGTACTGTCAAGAAATAGTTATTTGTTGCCTTCAAAAGAAAAAATGACTGAATAAATTGAGTGTAGATGTACTGTTAAGAAATTGAGTACATCATTTATAGACTAGAAAACATTTTGCAGGATTATTATTATTCGTTAGTTAGTATGGTTTTCTAAATGCCTACACGTCTTAAGAGTTTTCATTGGTAATGGGAAGTCAAAAGCAGTACTTGTGGGATGGTATTGAACATTACATAGCATATATATATCACTAATTTCTAGAATAATGACATATGTTTGGTAGTTAATGGGATGTATGAATTCTCTAAACTAGTTTTCATTGTGGCTACTTATGATGCCAAAATTCAAGTATGTATTATTTTGTCTAGTTTTGACTTATAGGTTCATTTCTGAATGTATGAACTCTAGGTAATGTGCAAAATTATGTTTTTATATTATATTGTGAATGCAAAATTTAGAAATGAAGTTGAGTATTTGGATCTTGGTGAGTAATATTTCATGTACTGAGACTTCTCACTTCTCAATATTATGATAATGATACAAAATCATAATTAATACGTTTTTGACTATCGAAATGGTAACTTGTGCATAGGTAGCCATTGTAGATGGTCGATTAGAATCAACAGAATATGTTTGTTAAGTAATTTTGTCAGTGTATAATCGCTGCACTTCATAAAAATCAGTGTATAAACGATGTACAATGCTTCATGATATAAAGGCTACACTTCAGAAAACGTCAGTGTATAAGCGCTGCTCTCCAGAAAAATTCAGTGTATAAACGTTGTACTGCATTATTTGTCAATGCAATTTTGGTAATTTGGTGATTTGGTAACCTTGCATTCTGAATTTGTTATGTGTTTATTTTTTGTTACTATATTTGATCATTTTAGTTTCATACTGTTGGTTTTAGGTTTGGTTCTGAGATGATATTACAATGGATGGGTGTATCAGGCAGGAAAGTTACAAATGAAGTTGGTTTCTACAGGTGAAGATTCAAACTAGCTTTTGGTAGGATCTTTTTTCCTACTTTTTTGAAGCCATTGTTGACTCAGAAGACTTCAGCGTCGATCCAATGTTGAGGAATTTAGGTACTTAACTAGCAGTACTCAAATTTGTAAGCAGTGTAGCGGATATGTACTCAATATTGCACCTGAAATCTAGTGTTGGTTCTGTTGAAGTCTCGACAGACCCTTTTGGTTGCTTACACAGGCTTGAACTTGGCATATTGGTTAAATTCTTGAATTTCCATTTTTCTTCTTCTTTTGAAACATGTCATTTTTTATTCATCCTAAACACTTTGAATTAGTAAGGGAAAGGGAAAAGTCAGGGGAGTTCCCTCGATGTTCCAAGCCGTCAAGTAGAAATACCAATATGTTTAGGCAGTTGATAATGTCGATTTTAGTTTGTTTGTTTTTTCCGGTATAGCCATTATGTACTAGACAAGTTTATAATAAATTTATTAATTATTTTCAGTTCATAATGTCAAATTCGATCTAGTTTTTATCAACATTAATCTTTTTTTTCCTGATCAGTTGATAATGTCAAGATCGATTTGTTTATAGTACAACCAATATGTGCTAACATTTGGTCATGTGAAATTTGACAGTGTTTTTTTAGTACAGCCGATATATACTTCCAGTACAACATATATGTCTGTAAGAATCGTATTTTTTGTTTATGTTAGCCCTAACATGCTAATAGAACCAAAATCCATAGACTTGTTATTGAACCAATTATTTTTTCAGTACATCACAGATGTATTGTTGGATCGTACATTAAAATTCAACTGCAATGTCTGTAGGACCAGAATATCGCTACAACTATGTTCACGCGAGATTAACAACACTTCTGCGAGCATCATCGCAAGCTCTTCAACAACACTTTGCGAGTGTCAGAGAATAATACAAATAATGACGTAATAGACAACGACAACATAAAACATGAGAAGGATGTGAATATTTTGTAGTTAGAGAGAATGCTCGTGAGCACAAGGCGGGAGCTCGTGAGAGCAAGACAAGAAATGAATATTTTGTGGTTATAGAAGAGTCTCGCGAGCACGATAACAGATCTCGCGAGCATGATAGCAAATCTCGCGAGCATGATAGCAGATCTCGCGAGGAGCATAGCAGAGCCTGCAAGGAGCATAGGAGAAATCCTAAAAAATGGGAAAGATGAGTTGAATGTGAGCTGTCACCCACTATGAAGATACCTATATAAAGAGAAGAGCAGGAGAGAGAAAAGGGAGGACATAATTTGAGGAGAGAGAGAGATATTTTGCAGAGAGATTTTTAGAGAGAGAAAATGTATTTTTCTTTATCACCTTCATCCCCAAAACTAAATTTAGAACTCCATTAATGGAGATTATCAATGTAAAATCAAATGTAAATTTTAACAATCATAGTGAAGAATCATGGATGTAGATCAAATTGATCGAACCATGTAAAAAATATTGGTGTCCGCTTATAATTTTATCAATTTTACTACCATTTTTATATGTAGATCTAGAAATTAATATCAAAATATGATAAGGGGTGTGTTGTAGCATTTAGTGCAACTACATTTTGGCGATAGAAACAGGGACGAGTAAAGGATTTATCCTTCCTATAATTTGTTGATTCAAAACGTTTCCGAGAAGATTAGATATTGTTCATGTATATTTCTAGATCTTAAAGTTTCACGAGCAAAAATGGAAATTTCATGGAAGAAGATACAGTTTCAGGGATTAAACATCATCAACAATTCAAAGACATGAAAAGAAGAAGAGAGATTATTAGCTACTGTGGTGAAATTTGTGGAAGAAAACTAGAGTTTCAATGGAAATATTTCCATGTTTAGGAGAAAAAGAGATAGGCAAATTGTTGAAGAAAATAAAGGAAGGCAAAGAGAAGAAAGATACAGTATACTCGCTCAAAATTGAAAAGATCGTCATTAACAATAGTTCAAGAAGAAAAATCTTTCTTTCTAACTCATTTATTTTCTTTTGAAAATTTTTAGATCTAATTTTAAGAGATTTTGAAAAATCTTTATGTTCTTTAACAAAAATTTAACTTCCTTTTCAAAACATCGATTTAAAACAAGATTTGAGTACATATTTATTATCCATAAAACTTGTTTCACAAACTTATTGAATCAATTTCAAAAATTCTAAATTCTGAACTTAAAATTGATTTTGGATTTTCCCGTATCCATAAGCGAGAACATTGACCATATCCTTATTGTTTGATGTTACAGCGAAGATAGAAAGAAATTTCAGTCTCGCCAATGATAAATGGGAAATATTAGGCGCATCTTCATGAATAATAATTAATTTGTTAATGATGAAGGAAGAAATGAATCAGGTCTAGTGATAAAGTTGTCGGTGACAATTCAGTTCATGTGATTACTCGTCAAGAACCAGATCATTGCAAGGCAAAAGTTCACTTCGCTGGAGCATCATCAACGAAAGACAAATTTATGAGATGATCAATTATAGTCCAATCAAAATCCAGCGTCTTTGTGGAATACCAAAGATATCAGGGAAACAAATTCCAGCAAAACTTACTTCATCGACAAAAGAGAAGTTTGCATCAAACGATATCTGCGAAGATAATAGTTCTAGCGAAGACAAATCATTAAATAAAAATAAAGACAAGTTTCTGTGAAGAGTTGATAAAGAAAGACTTCTGCACAGAAGAAATTTTGGATGCCGGTTAAACCTACTTTGTCATTAACATCAGCAACGCCATGCTAATTCGCAAGAAGACCAACAGTCCAATGAAGAATCGAAGAGAAAAGAAGCTACTGGCAAACATCTTTGAGCAAATTATGAGAATTAAACCAACATCTCAACTCAACCAGACAAACATCAACTCATTAAAGAAATTTTGAGAAAACAAATTATTGACGATGAATGAAGAGATAAATAATTTCGCGAGATCTTCTTTCGCGAGGAAGCTTTATAGTTGAGGCAATAGTTGAATGGAAAGGACATCTTATGGATTTTACACAAACTTTTATTCGCGTACAACAAAGATTATTTTGCAGCAGCAACAACGAAGTCACGCTCCAAAGATTCGCAAACAACAAGGCTGAAAATAAACGTTCATCCCAAGGACGATTGAAAATAAAGAAGCACATGAAGATAGTCAAGCCACATCAATTAGTAAAAAGAAGATGGAATGAATGAACTCATTAGTAAACGCGTCTAAGAGTGAAGCAGAAATGAAAGCATCTCATCATAAGCAATTACACGAGAATCATATAATCACACTAAGAAAAGAAGAATGATGAAGGAGCTTACTCTGCGAAGTTCTCGTAGAAGAAACAATTAGTCCCGGTCCAAAAAGTTTGAAGCAAAAAAGAATGACGAAGGAGTAATGATATCTTCGTTTTTGGAAAATAGCCGCAGGAATCAGGAGCAAGGGAAAAGATAAAGAAAAATATACCTCATCAACTGCCTGCTTCGTCAACCCCAGCATCCTAGCTTGATCACTACACGTAATGAGTAAATACAAAATTAAGAAAAGAAGTCAGCAACGAAGTGGGATAGAAATTTATCGTTGCTTTTATTGTTATCAGAAGAAGACGTTTATCTTAACTGTGGGATAGTCACTGTCTTACTAGAATTTCCATGAATGGACAATGAAGAAGAAAAATAACATTTGAGTTTATTTCGTCTCACGGCAAACAAATTCAACCAGTTACGGAAGCAATTAACAAAGGAAAAATGTGAATCTTACCACAACAACACAAACAGAGGCTGTAACAATTGGTTAGAGGCGAGAAGAAGAAGATTAATATCGCAAGATCGAGTCGCACCGCATCAATATTTTTTCACGATTTTTATAAAGTTGCCTGACGAGAGGATAATAATAGTAAGATGACGATAGTATAACTTTCTATCGCAAACAAAAGATAGCACAAATAGTCAATAGCGAATCTAAGAAGTTCAGTATCGCATGTTCGAGTCCCTCGCCAAGCATACTTTTTCTTTTTACTCATTTTTGAACTTCAAGGAGCGAAGAAATGGAGTAATATATCAGAACTAGGCCTTTCTTTCCCCAGCAACAAATAGCCCAGATGGTCAGAGAAGAAGTGCTGCAAACTAGAGGACTTGGGTTCGAATCTCCCTTCTCGCAAATAATTTTTTGCGATGTTTTCTTCTAATCTCGCAAGAGAAACATATACTTCGCAAGAGACGGCAGCCACAGAACATCACATAAAAGCTAAGTACCATTTCCTTGAATATTTTACTTACAGAAAATGAATTTTTTTAATTTAATTTACTAGAAGCGATACAATCGCAGGATTTCAAAGAACATTTCTAAGATTTATAATATTTCAAAAAAATTCAAAAACTTTTGATTCAATTTGCCAAAAGCGATATAATCGCAAGATTTCTAAATATTTCAAAAAAAATTGATTTGATTTGTCAAGAGCGATATAATCGCAGAATTACAAAGATTTTACAACAACAAAGATTTCAAAGATTTATCTAGAATATTTCTATTACAGAAAAAGATTTCCGATTTAACATCGTTATACAATCGCAAGGTTTCAAAGATTTCAAAAGATTTTTAAGAATATTTACTTCAAATATGATGTTATGAGAATGAAAGAAGAAATGACAGAAATGAAAGAAGAAATGACAAAAATGAAAGAAGAAATGACAGAAATGAAATGAGATAATGACAGAAATGAAAGAATAAAGAAACGCGCAAATATCGCGAGAAACGCGAATAAAATTTCGTAGAGACATAAGAATGGGACGAACCTTTATGGCATGCACCCTAGTTCGCGAATAAAATTTCGCAAGAGGCAAATGTAAGACCTAATAGTGCGTCATATAAGGGGGTATCTGATTGCATGGCTCAGGGGTAAGGTTATACCATTGCTGGATCCTGAGTCATGGAGAGAAAGGGGTCCATCTCTTTGAGATACCTATCCAGGAGAGGTACCTTGGATTTCCAACTATATAAGGTTATACCCTGGTTGGATGACCGAGGGTCTCTTCTAAGGAGTGCAGAGTATGACCAAGGCGCCGAGGTACACGGTTGAGTCAAGGGTGCTTGGAGTGTACGAAACTACCCTGTCCATCCTTGGCAAGTCTTGGCTATGATGCACTCGGCCAGAAGAAAACCCCACATAGGGTGCAGTTTTGTAACTATAAGCCATATAGACATAAAGGACAAGAGGTTGCGAAAACAACTGGTTGTTGGAAAATCTGGATGGGAGGATCTAGTCTTGTATGGACGATGTTCCCTCCTTGAAGGGGAAACCAGGGGGAAGATAAGGGCGGCACCCTCCATTAGGGAGCTGATAAGTGTCTAAAGACGGCAATGTCATGGGGCTTTATGATCGCAAGAACATTTAGGCCTGTCATATTATCGCGTGACGAAAATTATACGGAGGAAACAATCCATAAGAGAAAAAAAGATAAGATGAGATCAATGGGTTATTACATGAAAGTGTAAAGACGTCCTGCGATTTCATCGCAAGACGGCAATGTCATAAGATGTAGTTCTCGCAAGGGAGCTTAAACTTATCATATTGTCGCAGAGATGTTGAAAAAATGTGGATAAGGCAAGATCAATGGGTTTTTAAATGCAAATGTGAAGATATCCTGCGATTTTGTCGCAGATACAAAAGAAAAATTGGCAAAATAAGACCTTTAACTAGAAAGGCAAAATAAGACCAATAGAATAATCTCAAACATTAATTATTTTCTTTTAAGAATGCAGGAAATACTATTTAGAATCTCTCAGAAATAATATTCAGAATCTCTTAGAAGTATTTTTCAGAATTTCTCAGAAATATTATTCAGAGTCTCTCAAGAGAATTGTCTACAATCTCGCAGAACTATTCATCACAACACTATTCATCACATCATTATTCATCGCAGAACTATTCATCACAACATTATTCACGACACTATTCACAATCTCGCGGCGATATTTCAGAAAGACCATTCAGAAACTCGCAGATATATTTAGAATCTTCCAGACACATTCAGAAACATGCAAACTCATTCAGCACCTCTCAAACTATTCCAGAATTTCGTAGGAAATGTGATTATTTAGCAGAATATGATTATTTTATCGCATGAGGCAGAGGCAAGACAAGAATAAAGAAACAATTCGTTCATTTAACATTTTCTCAAGGATTCTACCTCCATAGATAAAGAACAGAGGCAACTATGGATTACCAAGAAAACATTTTATGTTCTTTATCTTCTCGGCAAGAATCATTTCCAAAATGGACAGGGATTTTCACCAAAAATGAAGTAATAATTTCGCATGAACAGAGGCAATACTTATGATTTTCATTCAAGGACGGATACTTCTTATATTTTGAGGATTGAGTACTTCTTATATTTCTTCAAGGATACTTCATACTTCGAATACTTCAAGAGTTATTACTTCTTATTTACTTAGCAAAGATATGGAACTTCACAAAAGAATAGAGGCAAGTACGTACTTTTTGAGTCTAGTATTCTTTCGCTCGTTCCTTCATCAGCAAAGATCAAAGACTACTACAATAACAGATTTTTTCTTAAAGATTACTTTTCAAGCAATATTCAAGAAAAAAGAGGCAAGATGTAGGACCAGAATATCGTTACAACTATGTTCACGCGAGATTAACAACACTTCTGCAAGCATCATCGCAAGCTCTTCAACAACACTTTGCGAGTGTCGGAGAATAATACAAAGAATGACGTAATAGACAACGACATCATAAAACATGAGAAGGATGTGAAGATTTTGTAGTTAGAGAGAATGCTCGTGAGCACAAGGCGGGAGCTCGCAAGAGCAAGACAGGAAATGAAGATTTTGTGGTTATAGAAGAGTCTCGCGAGAACGATAGCAGATCTCGCGAGCACGATAGCAGATATCGCGAGCATGATAGAAGCTCTCGCGAGAACGATAGTAGATCTCGCGAGGAGCATAGAAGAGCCTGCAAGGAGCATAGGAGAAATCCTAAAAAGTGGGAAAGATGAGTTGAATGTGAGCTGTCACCCACTATGAAGATACCTATATAAAGAGAAGAGCAGAAGAGATAAAAGGGAGGACATAATTTGAGGAGAGAGAGATATATTTTGCAGAGAGATTTTCAGAGAGAGAAAATGTATTTTTCTTTATCATCTTCATCCCCAAAACTAAATTTAGAACTCCATTAATGGAGATTATCAATGTAAAATCAAATGTAAATTTTAACAATCATAGTGAAGAATCATGGATGTAGATCAAATTGATCGAACCAAGTAAAAAATCTTGGTGTCCGCTTATAATTTTAGCAATTTTACTACCATTTTTATATGTAGATCTAGAAATTAATATCAAAATATGATAAGGGGTGTGTTGTAGGATTTCCTGCAACTACAATGTCAATGAAGTGATGATTTATGAACATAACAAGATCGGACCAGTTGTTTTTAGTACAACATAAATACTGCTAGATCATACTGTAAAAATCAAATTGCTTGACAAAATAAGCAACAAATCTATTAATATAAAAAATCCAATCCGTTTTTTTTTGTACAACATATATGTACTGCTGGATCATATCCACAAACACCATATTTACTGTTTGTGATTCTTCAGAATGGTCTTTTTCTACTGATTTAGTAATTCGTTCTTCTTTTGCTAGATTTTTTTTTCGCTTTTTCTTCTTTAGATCTATGATTGGTTTTCTTAATTGGTTTATAGTTTGAATTCGAATATCTAGGGTTTCTAGTTTTTTTAGTATTCAGTAGTTTTGAAACCCAATACTTTGTTCAATGAAAAAATTACGATGGATCTAAAGACAAATATGTAACAATGACAGATCTAAAGATGTTTGCAGTACCCGTTCACTTTCTGCTACGTATTCGTTACGTTCAATCCTCCATCGCCGGTCTGCAACACCGAGAGGAAGAAAGAAAGACGATAGAGATAATGGAGATTGTTATGCCGCACGTATGAAGCTAGGGATAATTAGGTAAATGATCACGTATTAAACAAATTTGAACTCTAGACTTACATATATTTCTGGTTGGATCCTACTATAACTATTTATTTGGGCTTAGGACCAAATAACAAATTTTCCATTAAGAATTCACCTAATCTTATTCTTTCCCCATAATCAGATCTTTAATCAAAGTCAACAATTCTATCTTCCTCTAAAATTATGCAGTAATCCCTTATTTATTTATTTTATACCAAAAAATCCTATCACACATGTCATCTATGTTTGACTAATCCAATCAGAAAATATAGCCGACACATGGCACTCAAATGCCAAACTTTATCTAAGAAAATTATTTTTACTTCTCCAACCAAATGTCCAAATACGTTTATATATATATATATATATATATATATATATATATATATATATGATGAAACTATGAATCAATCATTTTTATTATTTCCAAATCAAATGCATACAATACGAACAGGAAAAGTGGCAACGAATTAAATCAAGATCTTCCTTGTACGGTCAACTCATCTCTCTATATAGCAAGAAGTAACTACTTCTCCTATTTATTTATTTTCCATCCTATTCACCGGGTAATTTATTATCTAATATTAAAATCTAAGTATCAATGGTAAGCTGACAAATATCAATATTTACATGCATACAAAGTCCTTTCTTAAATTATCTAGAGCACAAATTTAATAACTTGTCAAAATAGTAAAAATGTTCCATTTCCATTTTTCTTTTACACGGTCAATGCTATCCTTATTATTGTGTTATTTCCTTTTATACCAACCATGTAAAGACATATATTTATATCTAAAATCCTTCTTCAATTAGCTAGCGATCAAATCAATTTATGTATATTTTTCTTAAGGCAATAATCTAAAAATATTTAATTAGCACATGCAGAAATAAAAAGAATCCATTTAATTCTCTTGAGAAAGAGAAAACAAATTAAGGAATTATAACATAAGCAGAAAGGTTAATTTACTATTTTCGTATGTTACAAAATTACTCGTCTACAAACTATAAAAAATTACTCTATTTTGAAAATTACCTTTAAGTTAATTACAAAAATGCCCTTGAAATTTGGACGGGTATTACAACCTCACACACTTCAAGAAATTTAGTCCCTAAATTTAAAGTAACACAATGACAAGAAACTTTCAAGTTAAAAATAAAAACGCACAACCAATTTTATCATAACGCAATTAACATTTATTAATTGTTTGCGCAACAACTAGTTCCCGAAGGATCTAATCGCTGCTCTGATACTGTAGTTGCAGGAAATCCTACACTACACCCTTGATAAGAATTCACACTAATTAACACATTTTGAAGATTAAAAACGAAACTTTATTATTTGATTTTCAGAAATGTTTACAAGAAATGGAAGAAATCAAGAATACAACCGCTCTCTTGAATTTTCTCTCTCCTCAAGACTTTCTCAACACTCAAAAAATACATCATCCCCTTTATGATTCTACTGGATCTCTTTATATAGGGTAGTTACATAGTGGATGACAGCTAGGTTTTCCTTTAATTTCGAATCTGGCTTGCGATGCTCTCGCGGTAGTTGTAATGCTAACTCTCGCAGGCATTGTAACCATCGCAAGACAATCACGCTCTTCCCATGTTTCTCTATTCTTCATCTATTATGTCATTCTTTAAATTATTCTGTGACACTTGCGAAGTGTTGTTGAAGAACCCGCGGTGATATTCGCAGAAGTGTTGTTAATCTCGCAAGAGTGTTATCATGGCGATATTTTGGTCCTACATCTTGCCTCTTCTCATGTTTTTTCTGCGAAGGAGGAAGAATCATGAGAATTGAATCTTTCATAATGCCGCAGCTATTTATCTCTTTGCATTCTTCTGTTTTGACATGTTTCTGTATTCTTCGCCGGCTGTTTTCTCGTACTTTCTCCTCCATTCAATTTTTGACACGTCCTCTTCAACCGTTGCGATTTGACCGTTCACGTCATTTCTTTGCATTAATTGCATTCATTTTTTCGAGAACTTTCTTCTTCTATAAATACTTCTTTCATTCTTTTCTTTTCCTCTTTTTACTTTCTTCTTCATTCTCTCTGTAATTTTACTGTTCTTACGAAAATTCCGGATCTGCTAATGTTATAATTTTTCTTTCGATCTTTTACTCTTTTAATCTTCATTCACATACTAAAAATGGTTGCAGCTGGTCATAAAAATGTTCTTTCCTTTGAGAAGATGCAAAAAAAACTTAAAGATAAAGGTTTCACCTTATCTACTATTCCTGAACAAAGCCCTAAGGCTGAACTCTCTTTTCCATTATTTTCTGATTTTCCATGTAACCGTGAGAAAATCATAATCTCGCTAGGACAACTTGAGGTTGGTCTTCCCATTCCTCTCTATGAGCTTGAACTTCCTTTTTTCTACGAAATTCTCTCTCACGCAAAGTTCTCACGGGCGGTATATCAGTTGAGTGGGGATTGTATTCGCTTAATGCTTGAGTATGCTACTCGCGGTGCTGATAAAGAATCTCGTTACCATGATGCTCCAAAGAATTTTACATTTTTGGGAAGAATTTTACATTCAGGGAAGAATCCTAAATTTAAAGATGTCCCAACGTCGACTGGTTGATTCAAGAGAAATTCGGTAAGAATAACTACGATAGGCAGTTTTCTTTTCTGGATCTTTAAGATATGAGAACAAATAGGGAAGTTTCACCGAAATTCCATCTACAGCAAACAACATCAAAAGTTCAGAAAAATCCAATAACAAGGAGGAATAAGTTGAATCGTCAAAAAACTGCTCAAACGTGTATTTTTCGCAAGAAGAGATGAGTAGTCCAATTCATAAAGATGTTAAACAATTATTATCTGCAAATCATCATAAGGGATAAGAAGATGAATTCATTAAATTAGTAAAATTAATTTGGTACGATAACGAAGGGAGGCATTAACGTCAAACCATGTTAAACAAGTGGCCTTAATTAAGGTGAAACGGTGAAATAGCATCTACAATATTCCAAGGAACAAAGCCAACAATTTTTTGAGCAATTTATGTCTGGCGAGAAAATCTGCAAGAAACTAGCCTTTGTTTCCTTTAATCTCCTTGTAATATTTGTACATTCATCTCCTTCTTCTTGTGAAATTACTAAAAGATTCCTTGATGTATAAATTTCTTTTTGCTTCTAGTCCTGCATGAATTAGAAAACAATTCCTTCTCGAATATAGTTAATCAACATAATTATTAATGTTTAACTATCTCAGATATTTACCATGATGCAAAGAATTTTACATTTTTTTTCATGGGAAGAATTTTACATTCAGGGACGATGAAAATGATGGTAAACATTATTGGTTGATTCAAGAGAAATTCGGTAAGAATAACTACGATATGTTCACGAGAGATTAATGATACCATGCTTTTCTTTTATTAGAAGAGTGTTGTTTCGGATCTTTAAGATATGAGAACAAATAGGGAAGTTTCACCGAAATTCCATCTACAGCAAACAACATCAAAAGTTCAGAAAAATCCAATAACAAGGAGGAAGAAGTTGAATCGTCAAAAAACTGCTCAAACGTGTATTTTTCGCAAGAAGAGATGAGTAGTCCAATTCATAAAGATGTTAAACAATTATTATCTGCAAAGCATCATAAGGGATAAGAAGATGAATTCATTAAATTAGTAAAATTAATTTGGTGAATCGATAACGAAGGAGGCATTAACGATGTTAAACAATCAAACCCATTAAATTAGTGAAAAACGGTGAAACGGTGAAATAGCATCTACAATATTCCAGCAAAGCCAACAATTTTTGAGCAATTTATGTACTGGCGATCAAAGCGAAAAGGTGTAGTGTTGACACAAATTATTGGCGAGCAACATATCAAATGGTATAGAATACAACATTTCCAGAATCATTTATGGAAATTATTTGCAAATTATTTTGGTTGTTTATTCGTGTCATGGTTTTCAAAGGGTGTAGTGTTTGATAATTTTAAGTTGGTGGTCGCTTTCTCACGAGAGGGTCCTAACAATGGTATAGTGTTATCATTGCGGGTCCTAGCAATCTACTAGTTAGGTGACGAGAGGGTCTTTGGTCGCTTTCTCACGAGAGGGTCTTAGCTATCTAATTCACAAGGGTTGCTTTCTCACGAGAGGATCCTAGCAATCTAATTCACAAGGGTGTAGTATTATTCGCAATAAGTACATTTTATAAACTATACAATGTAAAGATAAGCCAAAAAGATGAAGTAGCAAATTAATTCCAGCCATTAGTGAGAAGAGGTTGTGAATAAATCAACCCACGATGAGGAAGGAAAATGGGACAGCGATGATAAAGCAGAAGAGACAAAAACTCCAACAAAGTTTATCGAAGAAATCACCTGATTGGGACAGCAAAGAAGAAGAGCGGAAATCCTAGCGATGAAATGTATACTAGCGATGATATACTTTCATTTTATTTTCAAGTCCAACAAAATGTATACTAGCGATGGGATGAGAACTTAGCGAAGAAGAATACATCTCACCAAAAATACACAAAAGAAAGAACGGGCAAATAAATGGGAGCATTAGAACAACATTCTAGCGAGCAGCATCGCAAAAGAAAGACATAAGGAAAAATAGAATTATTTCATCGCAACAACATCGAGGTCATCGCAACTCAAGCTATAACCATATGAAGTAAGATCCAAAAGTGCTAAAATGTAGGAGATACGGAAACTAGAGTATTTCATTATCAACAGATAACACAACGATACTCAGAGAGCAAGAGGAAAAGATACAGTAGAGAAGACTCATCAACAACAATGGTGAAAAGGAGCACATATGTTATTTCACGGAGAAAATCGCAGAATACTTTATGTTTGGAGGAGGTCATCTTGTAAAATGGGGAGCATTGATACCTTTTAGAAGGAGAATAAATACAACGACCAAGCTGTTTTGTCGACAGTCCCAGTAGAAGCAAGAAACTTTCACTGCTCGTCAAGACAACCCGGTGCCAACAAAATACAAAAGATCAACGAAAGGAGCATTAATTAAATTCAGAACAGTAATCATTAAAGTCAACATCGTACCAAACAAACAAAGAAAAGTGGAGCATTAATTAAATTCACCTCATCCACAGTATTCCACGATTATTGGAAATGGAAAAATAAGGAGAAGACTAGCTCGCAGAATAAAAACGTTAATTTGTTGAGTTTTCACGATTATTTATGATTATTTACGTAAATATAAATCGTAAATAAATTTATTGAGAAGACTAGCTCACAGTATTCCACGATTATTTACGCACCATATTATGGCTTACAGAATCTCATCGCTTTCGTCTCCATGCATTTCAGCTGCAATCATACCACAGTACAACTTTAGACCAGTATGAATTCTTATCACAGGTGATACGAATCAAAGGAGGAAATTCTATATGAAGTTCATGAAAGGAGACAAATTTGTTTCATGGAAATTAATGTTGATCTCAAATGAACGCTACCAACGACGAGAAGAATAATATGAAGTCAAGATTACATCATGGTCAGTTCCAGCGAAATTTAGGGAACTATCTTGTCACGAGCTCTAGACGAAACATCGAAGGAGAAATACACGAAGTATATTAGCCCTACTTGTCCAAAATCACACCATTTTCTACTTGGCGAGAAGACGATTCGTTTTAAAGAAACAAACTTTACCAATTAAAGGCGAACATATAGGCAATGAAGAGAAAGGAGGAGCGATCCCTATGAAGACACCGGGGTTAATAGCAATGAAAACTTTACCAAGCTTGGGCAGATGGAGAATGAGGAGAGCAGCTAGCTCAGTTGAAAAGAATCGTAGATAAAGAAAAATGTCCAGGAAGAACAATTTAGTCTAAATATTATGAACCATCATCAGCTCGAATCATGATCAAGACGATAAGGATTACCAAGCACAGGTTTTCTACGCTTGAAACCAAAAATGAGAAGAAAGAGCTCAACAAACCAACGATAATTCAACTCAATAGCGCGAATAAATTAGCAAGTAAATAAATTTCCATGGGAGGAAATTTTGCAGGTGAAGGCAAACATATCGTTACAGCATGAAGAGAACGTGAAGAATAAAGAATTTCTTAAAGACGTATTTTAACTTGAATAAGGGAAAAAATAGAATAATGGCAAATGTAAAAGAAGCGGACTCAACTTAGTAGCGTAAAGAATTTGCAACAAACTCAAATTAAGATTGCGAAGCATAAAGTTCTGGCAAAGATCAGTTAGGGAAGAAGAAGTTATAGACGAAATCTACTTCGTCAAGTCTCCCAGCGAAGTAGTTTGTTCACTTCGCTGACATTATTAAGAAATAGCAAGAAATTAGGCCCAGCGAAGGAATAACATATGAGGGAGAGTATACAAAGGACACTAAAATGAGAATAAGATATGTGAATTTCTCCATTCCTACACAAACAAAAGCCATCACAGTTTGTTGGGTTTGCTGAGTTGATGCAACAGGACACTAGATCGATTCCCAAAGGAGGATTTCCAAAGTTAACCAATTCAAGATTAAGCCCAATATTTCAAAAGTCCATTAAAGCAAACCAAGATATTTCATGCAGGGAATTGATTAGCGAGCAAATGAAGTCAAGTTTCAACACAGTGCATCTACTTCACACAAAAGAATTCTCCAAGATAGTTAGAGGCATGAATTTGGTATTTCATTACTTCGCAAAAATTTTGATTATTTCGCAAAAAAAAAGAGTTGATGATTATTTCGCCAAGAATGAAGAAAGTTGACGAGAATTTCGCAAGTTAATTTCGCGAGAGAGAGTTAGAACAATTGGTATTGTGTGACAGTATACAAGAGGAAAGTCAAGATAATTTCATAAGAGTTCCTTTCTCATTTCTTCTCATTTCACGAGCAAATCAAATACTTCACGAAAGACGGAAGCCACAAAGAATCGCCAAAAAGCTAAGTACCACTTCCTTGAATATTTTACTTACAGAAAATGAAAATTTTAGATTATCGTCAGATTTCAAAAAACATTTCTAAGATTTATAATATTTCAAAAAAATTCAAAAACTTTTGATTCAGTTTTCCAAAAGCAATTTAATCGCAAGATTTCTATAAAATCAAAGTTTCAAAATATTTCAAAGATTTTTTGATTTGATTGAGAAACAACGATACAATCGCCAAGAATTCAAAATTTTCAAAAAAATAAAAATAAAATAAAATAAAATAAAAAATGAGATCATCGCAAAAAAAATTAAAGATTGCAAATTTTTTTCAAAGATTTCAAAGATTACAATAAATGAAACTATCGCAAAGATTTCTAAGATTTCAAAAAAAAAATTGATTTCATTTCCAAAACAACGATACCCTCGCAAGATTACAAAGATTTCAAAAGATTACAGAAAATGGAATTATCGCAAAAAATTTCAAAGATTTCTAAGGTTACAGAAAACGAAATTATCGCCAAAATTTCTAAGATTTCAGATTTCCAAAATACGCGATACAATCGCAAGATTTCAAAGAAGATTTCAAATATTTCTCTAGAATATTTCTTTTACAGAAAGAGATTTTTGGTTTAACAAATGCGATAAAATCACAAGATTTCAAAGAATATTTCTAAGATTTCAAAAGATTTTAAAGATATTTCAACTCACAGAAATGAGCAAAACAAATTTTTATCAGAGCTGCGAGTGTAATCGCGAGATTATTCAAGATTTTATAAAGAGTTGACAGAAATGAAAGAATGAAGAAACGCGAAAATATCGCGAGAAACGCGAATATAATTTCGCAGAGATTTAAAGAATGGGACAAACCTTTATGGCGTGCACCCTAGTTCGCGAATACAATTTCGTAAGAGGCAAATGTAAGACCTACAAGCACGTTATAAGGGGGGTATCTCTTTACATGATTCAGCGATAAGGTTATACCGCTACTGGAACCTGAGTCATGCAGATGTTGGGGTTAAAGAAAACCTATCCGGGAGAGAGATCTTGGATTTCCTGCTTTATAAGGTTATACCCTGGTTGGACGACTGAGAATCTCTTCCAAGAAGTACAGAGTATGACCAAGGCGCCGAGGTACACGGTTTATCCAAGGGTGCCCGGGATGGACGAACCTACCCTGGCCATCTTTGGTAAGTCTTGGCTACAATGCACTTGGCCTGAAGAAAACCCCACTTAGGGTGCAATCTTGTAACTATAAGCTATATAGGCATAAAGGAAAGAGGCTGCGAAAACAACTGGTTGTTGGTAAATCTGGATGGGAGGAGCTAGTCTTGTATGGCCGATGTGCCCTCCTTGAAGGGGAAACCAAGGGGAAGATAAGGGTGGCACCCTCCATTAGGGAGCTGATAAGTGTCTTAAGACGGCAATGTCATGGGGCTCTAAGATCGCAAGATCATTTAGGCCTGTCATATTGTCGCGTAAATTATACAGAGGCAAAAATCCAAAAGAGAAAAAGTTAAGATGAGATCAATGGGTTTTTACATGAAAGTGTAAAGACGTCCTGCGATTTCATCGCAAGACGGCAAAGTCATGAGACTTTGATCTCGCGAGAGAACTTAGACTTGTCATATTGTCGCATAACAGGCCAAAATGCCTCAAGAAAAAATATAAGGCAAGATCAAAGGGTCAATACATGCAAATGTAAAGACGTCCTGCGATTTTGTCGCAAAGAGAAAAATTGGAAAAATAAGACCTTTAACTAGGAAGGCAAAATAAGACCAATAGAATAATCTCAAACATTAATTATTTTCTTGTAAGAATGCAGGAAAGATTTGCTCATCGCAAGAGAGAAAGCAAGTACTATTAAGAATCTCTCAGAAATACTATTCAGAGTTTCTCAGAAGTATTATTCAGAATCTATTAAGAGGAATGTCTACAATCTCGTAGCATTATTCACAATCTCGCCACTATTCATCTCACTATTCATCGCAGCACTATTCAAAGCATTATTTCAGAATCTCGCGGAAACATTTAGAGCCTCACAGAAACATTCAAAAATTTTCAGGCTAATTCAGCATATTGCAGACCATTCCAGAATTTTGCAGGAGAAGTGATTAGTTCGTAGAATATGATCATTTTATCAAATGAGGCAGAGGCAATTCGTTCATTTAACATTTTCTCAGGGATTCTTCCTTCATAGATAAAGAACAGAGGCAACTATGGATTACCAAGAAAACATTTTATGTTCTTTATCTTCTCGGCAAGAATCATTTCCAAAATGGACAGGGATTTTCACCAAAAAATGAAGCAATAATTTCACATGAACAGAGGCAAAAAATGGATACTTCTTATATTTAGAGGATTGTGTACTTCTTATACTTCTTCAAGGATACTTCATACTTCACGAGCACTTCAAGAGTTAATACTTCTTATTTACTTAACAAAGATATGGAACTTCGCAAAAGAATAGAGGCAAGTATATACTTTTCAAATCCAGTATTCTTTCGCTCATTCCTTCATCAACAAAAATCAAAGACTATTACAACAACAAATTTTTTCTTAAAGATTACTTTTCAAGCAATATTCAAGAAAAAAGAGGCAAGATGTAGTACCAGAATATCGCCACAATTATGTTCACGAGAGATTAACGACACTTCTGCGAGCATTATTGAAAAATCTTCAACAACATTTCACGAACGTCACAAAATAATTCAAAGAATGACGAAGTTGACGATTGAAGAGGCATATTAGAAGAGTGTTGTTTCACGAGGATTAAAAAAGTTGGCGAATATTAACATTGTAATTACCGCGATGAGATCGCAAAATAGATCCGAAAGAAGGGGAAAACTTAGCTGTCACCCACTATGTAATTTCCTATATAAAGGGTTCAAGTAAGTCCAGAAAGGGATGATGTATTTTTTAGAGTTGAGAAAGTCTTGAGGAGAGAGAAAATTTTAGGAGAGAGAGAGATATTTTTCAGAGAGACTTTTAGAGAGAGAAAATATATTTTTCTTTATCATCTTCTTCCCCAAATTAGATTTAGAACTCCATTAATGGAGATTATCAAATGTAAAATCAAATGTAAACTTTAACAATCATAGTAGAGAATCATGGATGTAGATCAAATTGATCGAGCCATGTAAAAATATGTGTGTCTATTTACAATTTTTAGAATTTTAAATATCAAATTAGTTTATATTAAGAGATTATTATCAAGATATCACAAGGGGTGTGTTGTGGGAATTCCTGCAACTACAATATGCTCCCAGAAATGTAGCTTGCAAATGGTCGAAAGAGGTTATAGTATTTTTTTGGTAAGCCTTCGAACCATTTTAACGCCTCGCCAGTTAAGCTAGATGCAAAATATTTGCATAATACAACATCGTGGTTTTCCCATTATAGCATACACCTAATATAAGACTTGACATGTTGAACAGCACAGGTAGTCCCATCAAAGATACTGGTTAATGCTGGTAAATTTCATTTTGGAGGGATTCCTCTTAATTGTACTTCTTGAGTGAATAGAGTTCTCGCAGCTTCCTCAATAGCTTCATCAAGTTGCCTTCTGCCTCCTTCTCTTCTTTTATTCAACATTCCCCTCATTTCTGTTAATTCTCTTAAAATTTGTTCATTCCCAGCTGAATTTTGCTCCATTGGCCTTTTCAGTGCAGCATCTCTTCTTCTACGTTCATGTCTTTCTTGTCTTGCGAGATTTTGTGTATCTTCATCTGCATCTTCATTCTGTCTTATTCTGCGATTTTCCACTTCAACTCCTTCTAGATTTCGCAACTGATTATGCCTCCCAATTTCTTCTCTGCGAGTTTCTTCATTTCTCATCGCTTCTCTTCACTGTCTTTCTATTCTTCTTTGTATTCTATCATATTCCTTATTGATATTATGGTTATGGCGATTTTGTGTGCGTCTTATTTCTCAATTGTCATGATTATTCTGCTGTATCGCTTCTTGAAACTCTTGTTCTTCAACTTATGTTCTTAATCTTTCTCTTTCGCAAGCTAGACGTGCTTGTTCAACATAATGCCTCTCAATTTCCTCCTCAATGATTCTTTGATTTCTTTGGATTTCTCGCCCATGTAATATTCTTCTACCTTCTTCTTGATTTTCTTCATCATTTTGGTTATTTCCACCCTCTTGATTCCTATTATCACGTCTACCATTCACAGTTTCTCTGCGTGGAATGTAGCGATCACGAATCATTTCCTCTTCTCCATGATGCTGCTCTTCATTTGGATTTTGCATTTCCTCTCGGATATTTGCTTCATCATTTCTTATAGGAGAATTTTGCCTTGGTTCTTCTCTAAATGATCTTGAGCTTGATCTTGCAGTATTTCTCGATCTCCTACTTTGCAATCTCAAATTCTCCATTCTTAACTCGTGATTCTGTCTTGTTAGATTTGCACGTTCTTTTGCTTCTAATCTCCTTTCCTCATGTATTTTTTGTCTCAAATCATCTGCTGTTTCATTTTCGCCTTCTCCATGAATTAATCTTTCAGCTACTCCTTGATCTCTTTCTTCTCCTCATTCATTTCTTAATTGTCGATCTCATGCTTCTTCCATCGAATCTGATCGCCAAGTATGCACGTTAACTCTATCATAATCCACAGCTCTATCTTGTATTGGTGTTTGCTGATTTGGATGTTGAATCTGATTTTCTCCTTCATTCCTTGTTCTATTTCTTCTTGTTCTTATTCTTGAAGATTCTCCTATTTTATTTGTTCCTCCGCCTGCAAGTCTTTTACTCCTCCTTACGGTTGTTGGTGGTTCTGGTGTGTTTCTTCTTCTTCTAGCCATTAATTTTAGTAAACTGTTGGATATTGCGTAAGATCTTTCACTAATTGTTCCAAATTCCTTCCAATCACAATGTAAATTCTTATCTTTTTCTTCAAATAATCATCAATTCATCCCTGTTTTGGGCGCCAAAATGTAGTTGCAGGAAATCCTACACTACACCCTTGATAAGAATTCACACTAATTAACACATTTTGAAGATTAAAAATGACACTTTATTATTTGATTTTCAGAAATGTTAACAAGAAATGGAAGAAATCAAGAATACAACCGCTCTCTTGAATTTTCTCTCTCCTCAAGACTTTCTCAACACTCAAAAAATACATCATCCCATTTCTGATTCTACTGGATCTCTTTATATAGGGTAGTTAGGTTTTCCTTTAATTTCGGATCTGGCTTGCGATGCTCTCGCGGTAGTTGTAATGCTAACTCTCGCAGGCATTGTAACCATTGCAAGACAATCACACTCTTCCCGTGTTTCTCCATTCGTCAGCTATTACATCATTCTTTGAATTATTCTGTGACACTTGCGAAGTGTTGTTGAAGAACCCGCGGTGATATTCGCAGAAGTGTTGTTAATTTCGCAAGAGTGTTATCATGCGATATTTTGGTCCTATAGATACCCCGGATCTTGCCCAGATCCCATGCCCGAAAACCCAAAGTGCTACGTCAATACCATATCCGAAGCCCGACTACTAAGCCCAAGCTCATTAGATAATTTATGTTCATGTTACTATTTCTGTCGCAGCGGAAACTTAGAAATTTATTTAGGAAAATCTATCTGTTGATTTAACCTAATTTTAATTCCTATGAAAACAAAACACATTTTGGTTTTCAAATAAAAATATTACCACCGTTCAAGTGTTACAATTTAATTAATAAGTAATGATTTCAACACCAAATTGTATAATTGAAAACAGACCAAGGTAGGTTCCTAGAAGTTAACAGGCTTCATATGAGTTCCAAAATTTTTGGTAATTATACTGATAAAATATATATTATAAATATTATAAGGTGTAAATTATTCAGTATTTTCATGTCAGTTGAGTATCATATGACCAAGGTCAAACACATAGTTTACCAGCACTGCAGAAAATCAAAACTGTAATTTTCTGTTTTATAAAAATTATATAAAATCACGCACAACTCAAAAGTCGTTTTAGAAAGATAAAATATACATATTAATTTTCTTAGAAGGAATTAAGGTCTAAAAATCAGTGGATCATAATTTTAAAATAGGATATTTAAGAGACATTTAAAATTGTCAAATATTTTATGGATTAACAAGGGTACAAAGAATTATTTAAAAAAATACAGTATACATCTACGAAAAATTCTACAAAATTTTCAAATGTTCCTTAAGATGTTTTAGATTATTACAAAAAGAATCATACCAAAACCTGTTAGGAATTTAAAATGACAAACAGTCTAGCTCAACATCATACAATATTTTACAAAGTTGTAACTAAAATTAATTACACCTTAAGATATCATTTTATGCATACAAGACAACTTTAAGCATAAAAAAAATCATTAATATTTATATTCACTTAAATTTATGGAGCAACACTGATTTGTTATGATAATAAGTGTTGAACCGACATGTGGCTGCTTACGTACCCAAAGGAATCAAGCACGATCGTAGTTCATCAAACAATTCACTGAGTAAAACATGGTCAAAACCATTATAGACACCCTTACCCGATAAGCTTGTACAAATCATTAAAATATTGCTCGCCCTATGGGAGCCTACTAATGATTAGGAAACTTGTTTGAAATTAACACAAAATTCGCTCGCCCCATGGAGCCTGTTAAACACAAAAATCCGCTCGCCCTAGGAAGACCCATGTGGGTTTAGGGAATCAAACCCGTTCCTAAGAATATCTCGTATCCCGCCAAAAACAATCAACCGCTCTCCCCAAGGAGCCCCATGTGGGTTTAGGAAATCAAATCCGTTTCCAAGGATATCTCGTATCCCATCAAAATGTTTTTAAGGATCACAAATATTCATAATCACATTCACTATGGAATCATCATTCAATCCATATAAAAATGAAAATATGTAAACATAAACTTAATTAAAGAAAACTTAATTTAAAATAGATTTTTGATTATGATGTGCCTACCTCAAATCGCAACATCCAAAAGACTTAAATTATAAAGCACCCATACGAACGGCCGGAACTCCGATCAATAAAATACTATCTTCAACCCAAAAACATGAGTACTACTATCTTCAATCCAAAGACATGAGTACTGATATAACCTATGAATTTCTCTGCTACCCAGTAACCATTAATCTCTATCTCAAGATTTACTGTAAAAAAAAATAAAAAATAAAAGAATGAAATCTTTCGTCTGTCTTGAGAGGGTGCGGCTAGGTTTTGAGTCTACCCCCTTAATCTTACGTAAGCATGGAATATATATACTAGATGAGAAACCTAATTGTGAAACTTAGGCTCACACGAGTTTACTTGTTTTTGTTCCCCACCACACACGATCGAACCAAAGAAAAATACACCAACTTGTTTCCTGATTACTATTTACATTTTAGTCAAGCCCACTCAACAAACAGTGGCCCAAAGTAGAGTCTCCAATACCAAATTAAGAATTCACCTAATCTTATTCTTTCCCCATAATCAGATCTTTAATCAAAGTCAACAATTCTATCTTCCTCTAAAATTATGCAGTAATCTTATTTATTTTTGTATCCATAAAAATACTATCACACATGTCATCTATGTTTGACTAATCCGAGTTCAATTATGTGCAAACTCCTTTAAAGAGTGTATATTTGACACATCCTTTTGATTGGTTGTTTAGTTAGTTGTTGGGACCATTAACCTCCATGTTTAGAATCATGACCCTCGTTACATAATTCCCTAAATGTAATCTACGGTTGAGATTGAAATGTTACGTACACACTCGCCAAGGAGTGTGCACAAAATCGGAATCGACTAATCCAATCAGAAAATATAGCCGACACATGGCACTCAAATGCCAAACTTTAGCTAGGAAAATTATTTTTACTTCTCCAACCAAATGTCCAAATACGTTTATATATATATATAGTATGACGAAACTACGAATCAATCATTTTTATTATTTCCAAATAAAATGCAGCCAATACGAACAGGAAAAGTGGCAACGAATTAAATCAAGATCTTCCTTGTACGGTCAACTCATCTCTCTATATAGCAAAAAGTAACTACTGCTCCTATTTATTTATTTTTCATCCTATTCACCGGGTAATTTATTATCTAATATTAAAATCTAAGTATCAATGGTAAGCTGACAAATATCAATATTTACATGCATACAAAGTCCTTTCTTAAATTATCTAGAGCACAAATTTAATAACTTGCCAAAATAGTAAAAATGTTCCATTTCCGTTTTTCTTTTACACGGTCAATGCTATCCTTATTATTGTGTTATTTCCTTTTATACCAACCATGTAAAGACATATATTTATATCTAAAATCCTTCTTCAATTAGCTAGCAATCAAATCAATTTATGTATATTTTTTTTAAGGAAATAATCTAAAAATATTTAATTAGCACATGCAGAAATAAAAATAATCCATTTAATTCTCTTGAGAAAGAGAAAACAAATTAAGGAATTATAACATAAGCAGAAAGGTTAATTTAATATTTTCGTATGTTACAAAATTACTTGTCTACAAACGATAAAAAATTACTCTATTTTGAAAATTACTAAAATACCCTTTAAGCTAATTACAAAAATGCCCTTGAAATTAGGTATTTTGTATAGCGGCTTAATCCTTAGAGTATTCAATTCTGGACTAGGTCCCGAGGTTTTTCTGCATTTGCGGTTTCCTCGTTAACAAAATCTTGTTGTGTCATTTACTTTATATTTCCGCATTATAATTGTTTTTATTATAATTAAAGTAAATTGCACAAACGTTAATTCATATTTACTTGATATGTGAATTCTATTGAGTTTGGTTAAGTCCGAACCTTTGTATCAAGTTAACATACTTCGTTGTTGTATTGTCTCGATCTCGTATCCATAGACGATCACACGAAGTGTGAACCGATTAGTTGTATTGTCTCGACTCGGTCCATAGATAATCACTTTCGGAAAAAGGACTTATAGGAAGGAAAAGTAATAGCTTGAGGTATATTTGGGTACCCTCGCCTTTTCAATAACTAAACTACCAATTATGAAGGGGCATATAAGTAATTTCAACCTATTTTTCCATTTTGTGTCTCCCATAATTCTTTTGGGGTCGCCCCTAAAAATGCTAGGTAAATTTATTACAACCATTAAAGAAAAAACAGTTTTAATAAATTCAACATAAGAAGTTCAACAACAAAATAAGAAGAGACATAGACAAAACAATTAAACAGAGTTTAATAAATCATCATATCATAATAGTCTCTAGAAATTTCATCGAATTTCTCAATCAGTTCAGGATGAGCCAGAGAAGTATACTCCAACTGCTCTGTCAAGCATTCCACCTCCTCTCTGAGACGCATAATATCAGTGTTTGAGACTGTTGAAGTTCTTGGTGAGGATCTGGTTGAGGTTCTTATATTTTCGATGCTTTCCATGGTTAAGACTTTTGGTCCTCCAAGATCAGTTCAAAAAGTAGTGATGCCGAAATGACTGCAAATCCTTGTAATAAGACAAGGAAATCCCGAAATGATAAGACTACAGAAGTCAATATCTCTCCCTTCAACATGTAACAGACAAATTCAGCAAGATCCCTGTCCATACTATATTGTCAATTGTATACTCGGCATCATATTTGCCACAACCAATTTTCCAACAACCTTGAGAAATAACTCAGCACCATGAACATCAATCTTACCATCTCTCCAGAAGACGTCTCTATTAAGAAGACAATTTGATAACACATTTGGTAACAACCTTTCATGCTCAGGAGGTGGAATTTGAAAGTTACCAACACGGCTCAAGTTCAGGAGCTCAGCAATGACTTGACGATTTACCACAAAAATTTCATTACCTACAATAGTCTTAAAGGTGCAGTTGATAGTGTCTCATGTCAGGATAAGAAGTTACCATAGGTTGATGAATTATTCCCCATGCAAAATCTCCAAATAACCTAGAGAGATGTTCTACACTAATTTTCGAATGATCATAATATCTTTCCGTAATAGGTGTTTTCTTCCCATATTCCAAAAAGTGGTTTCGAGCCTCTTTGCTAACAAATCTAGTTCGCAAGCTAGCATCATAATATGTTTCACCACTAGTATTACCCCTTGAACCTTCACCACAAAATATCTTCTTAGAATCTATTGAAGCAAAAGAACACAAAGAAGTGATGAAAAACTTACTTGGTACGTGAACTGTTGTTAATGGTGATATTCCAAAACTATGAGAAAAACGAAAAAAGTTCTTAACCCAATGCACAAAAACTTCTCCTAATTTCAAAGGTACACACCACACACAAAATGGTTAAGATTTGAGTGAAGGATGAGGGAAGGTTTGCGAACCAGAGGTTTTTCTCTTCCGTTCTTGAACAGTTCGAAGAGATGAAGAAGAGGTGGGAAAAACGAAGTGTTCTTTCTCTTTTTATGTGTCAAATGGTGGTTTACAAACCGTTTTTAACAAGTTCTGGAATGTGGTTAAACACACTCAATGGTTAGGAGTATGTGAACCATACGTGTGTAGGCAAGGGCTCGTTTGTTTTTTTGAAGCATCATATTTTTATTTAAAAAACTATGAAAAGGAAATTGGAGAAAATCTCAACAATCCTTTAACGAGAAGCACATTGTGAACATAAGGGAACACCAGCCTTGCACATCATAACACCAAGAAAGAGTTTATTTCCAACAACTCTTACAACTTCCAGTATTGAGAGAAACCCAAGGAACTGTTTTTACAAGTTTTTCAAAGAACTTAAAAAGAGCACAAGGTAAATTGTGTTCCTGATTTCTTTGTTTACAACTTATAACACATAGTCTTTGAAGATAATGTTCAGTACTGCACAGGGAAACTCTTTCGATAAAAAGATACATCCTGACTTTGTCACTAAAGAGAGCAGTATTGTTATCTTGAGAAGATGTATCAGGGTTTGACTGATGAACTAAGTCAAATTTAGAGATGAAACTGACTGATAGATGAGGTTCAGATACTTCTCGTATTATATCCAGTTTGTTTGGGACACAGAAAGGAGAAGGATTATCTTTACTAATAAGAAGATCAATAGCAACCTCAAGATGAAAATTATTCATCATAACTTGATTTAGCTTATCAAGAGATTCTTGCTCTTTCTGGAGATAAAAGTCAACATCAAGGGATAAGCTCTCAAGCCTTTTTTCAAGCCCTGGAAATCATTCAAGGGATTTCAATCCTGGTGGAGGGTTAGATAGAATTTCCCCTACATATTTTATTAAATCAGTCATGGAAGAGAATTCAGAAATCCATGGACGTGGTGGTGCATTTATTGAGATAACATTATTGTCCATAGAGTCATATCGCTACAAATACAGAGTTATAAGGTATTAAACGTGTTTGCCTGCTCTGATACCAATTAAAAAAAGTGGGGGTTTAACAACCACACCCAATATTTCGCTCAAGAATATGTATTGACTAACTCCAATATACTTTCAAGAGAATCAACTAGATAGTCAGACTCAATCTTAAGAAAAGTATATCCAAGAGTTATATCTCAATTTTTTAATTCAATCTGCAATCAAACAAATAGGAATTTGCTAGCCCGATTGAATATAAGAAATAACTTGGACGGTATCAAAAACCAATATCTAAGTATCAATCAATTTAATCAACAACTCAAAGCTCAGATTCACAAACTGATTGAACTTACGCACAACCTGTGATATTTCAATTATATAGAAAATATTATGCGGAAAAGAAATAACACAAACACCAGAAATTTTGTTAACAAGGAAACTACAAATGCAGAAAAACCCCGGGACCCACATTATATTAAGCCACTACAGACACTATCATACTACAAGTTAACTTCAAACTGGAATATAGTTGAGCCCTAACCAATCTTACGCTGATCAAGGTACAGTCGCGTTCCTTACGCCTCTGAATCCTAGTAGGACTTTACGCATTTGATCCCCTTGGCTAATCTCACCCACAACTAAGAGTTGATACAACCCAAAGTCGAAGACTTGATAAACCAATCTGTCTCACACAGAAAAGTCTATTGAATAGATAAATCTGCCTCCCATAAAAATACCTAAGAGTTTTGTTACGTATTTTGATAAATCAAGGTGAACATGAACCAATTGATATACCAGACTTATATTCTCGAAGAATAACCTAGTAATATCAATCACCTCACAATAATCTTAACTTTATGGTAGCGAAACAAGATATAGTGGAATCACAAATGATGAGACGAAGATGTTTGTGACTACTTTTTATCTTGCCTATCGGAGATTAAATCTCGAGCAAATATTAGAGAAGATAGTACTCAATCACGGTAGAAAATAGCAAGATCAGAACACGCAACCACATAGAAATAGTTGGGTATGGCTTCACAATCCCAATGAAGTCTCTAAGTTATTAACCTACATGGTTTTGGAGAAAACCTAAGGTTAAAGGAGAATCGACTCTAGTCGCAACTAATATCACATAGGAGGTGTGCGGATTAGGTTTCCCAGTTGCTAAAGTTCTTCTTTATATAGTCTTCAAGTCAGGGTTTGCAATCAATGTTACCTTGGTAACAAAGAATTCAATATTCACAGTTAGATGAAAACCTGATTAGACTCAAGCTAATATATTTCAACCGTTAGATCGAACTTAGCTTGTTACACACAAATGAAAAGTGACTTCATTTAGATATGGGTAACTATACCTAAACATGTACACTTAGTTGGCTCAACAATAGTTAACCGAAGTTATCCATATGAACACTTTCATGTCAACCTTGTTCATCTTAATCATAACTAGTTCAAATGACTCAAATGAAACTAGTCATAGAGTTGTTCAATTGTTTATATTCTCATAGAAGTATACAAGACACAATTGAAGAAAAATCAATTTTGATTCAGTCGAATCAATTCATGAACATTATCACCATGGTTTTCAAAAGATTACATTCCTAATTATATAAATGTATTAGTTCATGAACAAACCTATTTTAGAACATAACCTACTCAAGTATGCGAACGGGTACGCATACCTAAGTGGCCGGACCAAGTTTGGGTTCGCCAGTATGAGAACATGTATGCATACCATCCAAACTCATTTAAATCCCGGAACTTGAAAATCACGCAAGAACGCATACCGGTATGCATACTGAGTTCCCAGACTTTCATAAACCAACCAGTACGCATACGGGTATGCATACTATGGTTCCCGGACTTGGAATATATTTCAACAGTTATCATACAAGTACGCATACTGTACTATATAGAATCATGGTTATTTTTTCTAAACTCCTATTTCAATCATTGAAACATTCTTAGAAGATGATAATAGCTGTCTCACACAAATTATTAACTTCGAAGCAATTTTCAAGTGATCGAATGATCAATACGAAACATTCCGAGTCTACATTAAATGACTGTCTCACACAAATCATGTAAGATGTTACAAGGCGATTTTCACATGATCATCTTTTGACTTTCGTCAATAATATAAGATAAACTTGGTTAAAGTGAAAGATTACTAACACATATTTCAAGAAATATGTAAGAGAGTTAAACTCAACTCGATATATCAAATGTGTGTAATCGAAGTCTATATAGCTATATGACTTTTGTCTCAAATAGGAGATAGAGTAGATAGACTTTTGAGTGATAGATGAGTTCAAGTATCCACATATGTTTTCATGATGAAGTTCCATAAGCTCCCCTTAGTAGTTCTTCGTCTTTAATCGATGAACGTCGTGAAGTATAAAGCTCAACTATACTTTCTATCCTAATCCGAGACTTATAGTTTTGGAAACTAAACTTCAAAACAATATTGAGATATCAACGCTTGCGAGTTTGACCGAGCAGTGCTCTAGCACCTGTATTCCAAGATCACTATGTTATTTATCAAATATTAAATCAAATAACATACATGAGTTTAATCGGTTCTACCAATCAATAGGATCGGTTATACTTTAATATGGTGAAAAAGCCCTTACCCAATATTTCGATTAGCAATCTGTATGGACAACTCCGAGTTATTTTCTAGATAATCAACTAGACTCAATCAATAGAAAATACTCAAGGAGTTATTATCTCAATCTCTCGATTTGATTTACTCAAGAAAATATGATTCGTGAGTCTAATCAAAGAGAGATAACTTGGATGGTACCAAAGACCAATATCCAAGTGTCAATCGATTTAAATCAACAACTAATAGGTCGGATATTCTAATAGATTGAACAACGCACAACATGTATTATTTCAATTATATAACAAAATATAATGCGGAAAAGAAATAACACAGACACCTGAATTTTGTTAACGAGGAAACCTCAAATGAAGAAAAACCCCGGGACCTAGTCCAGATTACACATACACTGTATTAAGCCGCTACAGACACTAGCCTACTCCAAATTAACTTCGGTCTGGACTGTAGTTGAATCCCAATCAATCTCACACTGATCCAAGGTACAATTATGCTCTTACGCCTCTTATCCCAGTAGGATACTGCGCACTTGATTCCCTTATCTGATCTCACCCATAACCAAGAGTTAATACGACCCAAAGTCGAAGACTTTAGCAAACAAATTTGTCTCATACAAAAAAGTCTACAAGATAGATAAATTTGTCTCCCATGAATAAACCTATGAGTTTTGTTCTGTCTTTTGATAAATCAAGGTGAACAAGAACCAATCAATAAAACCAGACTTATATTCCCGAAGAATAGCTCAGTTTTATCAATCACCTCACAATAGTCTTAATCGACGCAGTGAAAAAATATATTGTGGAATCACAAACGATGAGACGGAGATGTTTGTGATTACTTTTATATCTTGCCTATCGGAGATAGAAATCTCAAGCCAATTATTACAATTGTACTCATATGATAGAAATAGCAAGATCAGATCACACAACTACAAGAAAAGTAGTATTGGTCTGGCTTCACAATCCCAATGAAGTCTTTAAGTCGTTAACCTGGTTTTAGAAGAAGAAAACCAAAGGTTAAAGGAGATTCGACTCTAGCTTAGCAAACTAGTATCACACAGAATGTGTGGGGATTAGGTTTCCCAGTTGCTAGAGTTCTCCCTTATATAGTTTTTCAAATCAGGGTTTGCAATGAATGTTATCTTAGTAACAAAGCATTCAATATTCACTTTTTGATGAAAAACTGATTAGATAGAAGCTAATATCTCTCAACCGTTAGATCGAAAACTTAGCTTGCCATACACACATGTACTTGACGATTTTGGGTTTGTGTAACCGTACCCAAACGTGTAAAATAGTTGATTCAATATTAGTCAACCAAATGGTTAGCCAAATGATAACTTTCATATCAACCATATTCTTCTTCACCATAACTAGTCCAAATGACTCAAATGAAATAGTTAGAGAGTTGTTCAATTGCTATGAGATCTTATGTACTACACAAGACACAATTGAAGCAAAAATGATGTGATTCACTCAAATCGATTCATAAACTATAAAGCCACGATTTGCAATATCATTCCTTAGATAATTTAAATAAGTTCATAAACATCGTTTTTAGACATAACCACTCAAGTTCGCGGACTCACATAACAGGTTGGAGTTCACAAACTCAAGTAGAAATTCTCAGGTTCGAGAACTTCCGTCAGTTCGCGGACTGAAACAGAGCTACAACTCCAGCAGAAATTCTCGGGTTCGAGAACTACGCACGTTCGCGGACTGGGTTGACTGCTCAAGTTCTGGTTTTCACTTGATCAACAACGTTCGCAAACTTCGGTTCAAGTGCTAAGGACTTATACATATATGTGTTACCACAACAATGTTTATATCCCCCAATGGTTATATTGTCTAAACTCTCATTTCAATCATTGAAACATTCTCAAAGGACGTCATATAGTTGTTATTCACAAACTAGTTTTCGTCAGAGAAATTTCCAAAGTGATTGAAACATAACATGACTTTCGTCACTAGGAAAAGATGAACTTGGCTAAAGAGAAAGCTTTACCAACACACATTTAGAGAAATATATAAGCGAGATATACTCAGCTCGAAATGTCACATGTGCATATCTTTAGTATATATAGTAATACGACTTTTATCTCAAGATAGTAGATAGAGTAGATAGACTTTTGAGTGATAGATAAGTTCAAGTCTCCACATACCTTTTAGTCGATGAAGATCCACTGGTTCCTTGAGTAGTCCTTCATCTTGTATGATTATTTCCATGGAGCTCTTGAGCTCAACTACACTTTATATCCTAGTCCGAGACCTTAGCTATAGTAGACTAGAAATCAAGACTTTATAGTTTTGATCACTAACATTGACAAACATGCTTGAGATAGCAACGCATGCGAGTTCGACCGAGCAGTGCTCTAACAATCTCCCCTTTTGTCAATTTTAGTGGCAAAACTATTAATACATATGGAATACAAATAATATATAAATAAACTTTGTAGATCCTATTCCACATGTCTAATCTTCAACAATACTCGAAATCTTCGTCACTTCCAAGTAGTCCAATGATCCCAAAGGTTGTAAGTTTAGCATCACCTTTGTTGAAAATCCGTAGCTATAACAATGAGAAAGCATCGATTCTCAATCATTGTTATACAATGTCATAGTATTATTACACAGCGTCAAAGTCCAATTGCATCACAACTTCAACAAAAATACTATGGTGATACTTTACTCCCCCTTAGTCAATACTCCATCTCACATGGAAACCACTCCCCCTTACATAATGATACAAAAACCATATGTATTTGTAGTGTGAACTACAATTAATTCTCCCCCTTTTTGTCAATAAAATTGGCAAAGGTACAAGAACGAGATCCTAATGAAATTTCCGTAAGAGACATTTCATGACCAAAGGTAAATATGTATCATCTTGTTTAGATGCAATCATAAAGCCGGAGCTAAATGCATTCATCAAGGAGTTTATAAAGACGCGATATGACCCCTATAATATTCCACAGCCGTACTCCCCACAAAGATTTGGCAATTAAGTACAAGTTCAAAAGAACTCTCCTCCATAATATGTCATTCTTGTAGGATCTGAATCTCGCAACAACAACGCTCTTGCGAAAACTTCTACCACACATGGAAAATGTCGCAAATTAATTACAGAAGTGACGTAATAGACAATGACAGCATAAAACACGAGAAAGATGTGAAAATTTTGTGGTTGTTATAAAGAAAGCTCACGAGAATGCAGCGGGAGCTCGAGAGAATGTAGCGGTAGCTCGAGAGAATGTAGCAGATCCTGAGAGAACATATCAGAACTTGAGAGTTTATGAGCTGTACTCCACTATATGTGAGATGTCATCCACTATATAAACACCTATATAAAGGGAAAAGCAGGAGAAAGAAAAGGGGGGAGACAATTTGGTAAATGTTAGAGATATTTTTATAGAGAGAATGTATTTTCTTTATCATCTTCTTCTCCAAAAACTAGATCTAGAATTCTACCCATTAATGGAGATTATCAATGTAAATCAAATGTAAATTTAAACAATCATAGTGAAGAATCATGGATGTAGATAAAATTGATCGAACCATGTAAAAACCTTTGTGTCCATTTATAATTTTAGCACTCTTATTACCATTTTTATATGTAGATCTAGAAATTGTTATCAATATATGATAAGGGGTGTGTTGTGGGCTGCAACTACATTTTGGCGTTAGAAACACTACCTACTTGTTGGATAGAGGAAGATTCAAAGAAATTAGCTAAAGGTGATGATAAGTTCAACCGGATCTATAAGCTACAAGGGCGAAAACAGAAATTCCAATAAGAGAATAACAACTAACATCAGGAGCTCACAAAATAAGGGATTTAGAAACATTCACAGATATTAGTACCACATCAAAGATTATAGACCAAGAAAGTACAGCAAGGAAGAAATCTAATGATTCTGCATCAATTAATTGTTCAAACAGGACAAATTCTCTCTTATCTTATTAAACTATATGTTTATAATCTTGATCTGGAAGTCAAAGACGAAGGAGGAAAAAGAAGAAAACAAGTGGCAGAAGAACCATGGTCGTGGTAGAATCCAGGGGACTATAGAAGAAAAATTCTATGCAAAGTTATCGCATCACCAACTCAAAAGAATTATGACAAAGTGATGGATTCATGAAATTCACACAACTAGTCAAGGCTGTAGTATGCGAGTTTGAATATTCGAATATCTTCTTGCACTAAACATCCATAAGAGACGAAGACAAAAACTTGGGTGAAAATGAATTTTCATACGAAGACAAACTTCATATATGTAAAAAGAAAAAAGCAAGGAAAAGATAATTGATTAAATTAAGTAATATATAGGAAATGTTACTTTTTTCATATATGTAAACTTAGAAGTACATTGCAGAATCAATAGAAAATTTAATAACAAAGATATCTTCGCAGAATCAACAAAAATACACCAACTAATTTGCGAACGACACAAGGAAGTACATGAAGTTTCATAAAGTAATAAATTTGCGAACGTAAGCGAACAACTACAAATATCTGCGAAGAATAAAAGCAAGGAATGAAAAAGAATGTCCAGATATTTGTGAATTACACGTATGCAAAGAAATCATCTTCACGTATGCAAAGACATTATCTAAACATGAGGATTAGATAATGAAGAAACCAAAGACAGATTACAAAAGAACGAATGATTATAATAGCATCAGTTTAGATAACGTTTGAGACTCCAACGGAAGAAAGAATAAAGTGGAAAAATGAACAAAAGCCAAAGAAATGAAACAACCAGCGTGAAGATGAAAGACAGATGGAAACCAGCGTTTGTATTATTCACATACAATAAGATTTTCTCTCCAAAGCAGCGACAAGATCGCAGAAGTTCCAGCCATAACAATACGAATCAGGAGGAAGTTGAATCAATTAATGCTACGTTGTGAATAGACCAAATAAAAAGATCCAATGAGCAGGAGAAATAACTATCTCGTCGTCAACATTAGTAAATCCCGGATACTTCATAGAGAGATCAACAGTTTAGAAATAATTAGAGGAGATCCAGCGAAGGAAAAGCAAATAAGATAAAGCCACAGGAAGATCCACATAGGGTGTTTCTCGCACGTAATTAGAGGAGATAAAGCCACAAAAAGAGTTGCAGAAAACAGGTATTAAAGAAGTCAAAGTCGGAGCTTATGTTGCCCTACGCTGATCATCTCTTGCAAGTTATTAAATTGGTGATCAGATAAAAGAGAAGGCAAGAATGTGTTTCGAAAGCTGCAGTAGCAGTTTTGGGGGACCTGACTCATACACTAGCACGTGAAGGGTGGTGTGCAAAAGCTTTTTAAGCGTGAAATATCAAGGACCCATGAAGACGAACCAGAATAAAAATCAAACAAAGCCACACCGAAAATTTGTTCTACTAAACTATGCATGTTTTCACTAACATGAACAATTATTAGCCAGGCGAAATAGGGATCAAACCATCAAATTAGACAAAATTTCTGCGAGGAGGAAGTAATTCAGTACAAAACGTAAGACAGAGCTCAGGTTATGAATTGCTAATTGAACCAACTTGATTGCTTGCAGCGAAAAACGAAATCAAACAACTATACATGGAAATAAGAAATTTTTGCAGTCAGTAGAGGGAAGATTGGAATTGATCACTAATATACATTATTATTAACAACAAACCCAACTCCAGCTATAATGAGCGAATATAAGATACATGATGGTCAACAACTTTGCAATAATAGATCAGTTCGCAACGAATCAGTTGGAGGAAATCCAACATAGTCAATCCAACCCTTGACATTCGTAAGTTAACATCAAGCTCAGCTATTATTCTCAACGAAAAAAATGAAGAAATAGGATACAATGCAAAAATTTACTTCGTCAACAACATTCAAGGGGTAACACAAGCCAAGCTCACATCATCATTAATTCCATGGATTATAAAATAACTCGAAACCAGGTTGAGGTAGAGAAGCAACAAGAAAAATAAAAGACGTAATACCGAAATTTTAATTTGTCATCAACTTCAGGGAACAATTACTTAAGTTATGAGGTTAATATCCACTTGAAGAACGGAGAGAAATAATATTCTCCATTGAACCGACTCATAATAAGAAAGTTTGAGCCAAACAAATCAAATCATTGAAATGGACAACAAACAAAATAGAAGCTTTTGACGAACAGTGAACACATAGAAAACTGTCACTTGCGAAGAACGATTAAGTTCACATGTAAAGAGAAGTAACAGCTACTTCGTCACCATCACTAAAGGGGAAGGAGCTGATTAGGAACCATCAATGGAGAAGGAGTTATCAAGTGGCAAGGAGTTCATTGAACTACCAGTGAAGCAAGGATTCGATTGATAAGGCTTACTGATGATGAGAATTCCACCTCGCAAGTAATGATAAGTAGTCCAGTTCGCAAGTAAAGATGAGTAGTCCACTTCTCAAGTAATACAGTGGCCTAGTAAAATGGATAATGCAGATAACATTTCTCAAGCAACATTTTTCTTCGCAAATATTTTACTGAGACTTGCATCAACAACAAAAATCATTTTGTGAATTTTACTTCGCCAACTATATAATATGGAGAAAAACCATGAGGCAAAAAAGAAGTTGCGAACAACACAACCAACAAAATAGTTGTTCGCACAATTGGCCTTTAGTTACTTCGCAATGTCTTTGAATATTTCGCAAAGAATATGGTTAATGGATATTTCACACGGATATATCGCAAAGAAATGAAAGATATGACAGAAATGAAAGAATGAATGAAAGAATAAAGAAACGCAAAATTTCGCAAAAACGCGAATAAAATTTCGCAGAGACATATTAGAATGGGACGAACCTTTATGGCGTACACCTTAGTTCGCGAATAAAATTTCGCAAGAGGCAAATATAAGACCTAAAGTATGTCATATAAGGGGGTATCTCTTTGCATGGCTCGGGGATAAGGTTATACCGCTGCTGGAACCTGAGTCATGGAGATTTGCAGTCAATGAAAGCCCATCCAGGAGAGGTACCTTGGATTTTCAACTATATATATATATATATTAAAATTTGGACGACCGAGGGTCTCTCCTAAGGAGTGCAAAGTATGATCAAGGTGCCGAGGTACACGGTTGAGCCAAGGGTGCCCGAGGCGTACGAAACTACCCTGGCCATTCTTGGCAAGTCTTGACTATGATGCACTCGGCCCGAAAAAAAACTCCACTTATGGTGCAGTCTCATAACCATAAGACATATAGGCAAAAGAGATAAGAGGATTCGAAAACAACTGGTTGTTGTTAAGACCGTATGGGAGGATCTAGTCTTGTATGGCTGATGTACGCCTCCTTGAAGGGGCAACCAGTGGGAAGATAAGGGCGACACCCTCTATTAGGGAGATGATAAGTGTCTTAAGACGCAAATGTCATGAGGCTATATGTTCGAAAGAATATTTAGGCTTGTCATATTTGTACAAAAATTATACAGAGGCAAACATGAGAAAAAGATAAGATGAGATCAATGGGTTTTTACATGAAAGTGTAAAGACGTCCTGCGATTTCATCGCAAGACGGCAATGTCATGGGTCTTTTTTTTTCGCAAGAAAACTTAGGCCTGTCATATTGTCGCAACAAATTGACAAAATGAGGATAAGGCAAGATCAATGGGTCTTTACATGCGAATTTAAGGACGTCCTGCGATTTTGTCGCAAAACAAAAAATTTCAAAATAAGACCTTTAACTAGGAAGGCAAAATAAGACCAACAAAATAATTGCGAACATTAACTATTTCCGTGAAATACAGGTAAATTTTGTTCATTGCGAGAAAGATAATGAGAGGCAAGATAAAATATTCAGAATCTCTCAAGAGTAATGCTCAGAATCTCTCAAGAGTAATATTCAGAATCTCTCAAGAGTAATATTCAGAATCTCTCAGGAGCACTATTCATAATTTCGCAGCACTATTTCGCAACACTATTCAGAATTTAGCAGGGTTATTCATAGTTTCGCAGGGTTATTCATAAATTCACATATTATTCATAATTTCACAGGGTTATTCATAATTTCGTAGAATATTTCAGAATTTCGCAGAATGTGGTTATTTAGCTCATTTATTTCGCAAAATTTGAAGCAACTTGAAGAGATTATAATACCACAAGAAAACATAACATGAGACAAAGGCAAGATAAGAATAAAGAAACAATTCGCTCATTCAACATTTTCTCAAGGATTCTACCTTCATAGATAAAGAACAGAGGCAACTATGGATTACCAAGAAAACATTTTATGTTCTTTATCTTCTCAGCAAGAATCATTTCCAAAATGGACAAGAATTCTCACCAAAAATAAAGTAATAATTTCGCATGAATAGAGGCAATACTTATGACTTTCATTCAAGGACGGATACTTCTTATATTTTGAGGATTGAGTACTTCTTATATTTCTTCAAGGATACTTCATACTTCACATACTTCAAGAGTTGATACTTATTATTTACTTCGCAAAGATCCGGAACTTCACAAAAGAATAGAGGCAAACACGTACTTTTCAAGTCCAATATTCTTTCGCTCGTTCCTTCATCAATAAAGATCAAAGACTACTGCAACAACAATAGATTTTTTCTTAAAGATCGCTCTTCAAGCAATATTCAAGAAAAAAGAGGCAAGATGTAGGATCCGAATCTCACTACAACAACGCTCTTACGAAAACTTCTACCACACATGGAAAATGTCGCAAATTAATTACAGAAGTGACGTAATAGACAACGACAACATAAAACACGAGAAAGATGTGAATATTTTGTGGTTGTTATAAAGAAAGCTCGCGAGAATGCAGCGGGAGCTCGAGAGAATGTAGCAGGAGCTTGAGAGAATGTAGCAGATCCTGAGAGAACATAGCAGAACTTGAGAGTTTATGAGTTGTACTCCACTATATGTGAGTTGTCATCCACTATGTAAGCACCTATATAAAGGGAAAGGCATGAGAAAGAAAATGTATTTTTAGGCATGAGAATGTATTTTGGTAAAGGTTAGAGATATTTTTAGAGAGAGAATGTATTTTTTTTTTATCATCTTCTTCTCAAAAAACTAGATCTAGAATTCTACCCATTAATGGAGATTATCAATGTAAATGAAATGTAAATTTAACAATCATAGTGAAGAATCATGGATGTAGATCAAATTGATCGAACCATGTAAAAACCTTTGTGTCCATTTATAATTTTAGCACTCATATCACTATTTTTATATGTAGATCTAGAAATTGTTATCAAGATATGATAAGGGGTAAGTTGTGGGATTTTCTGCAACTACAATTCCCTAAGGAACAACAAGAGCGACCTTAATTTCAAAAGAAAAGAAGGATTTCTTTAGACTCAACAAATTACATACAAGTATGAATTTGGATTCCAACAAGAAATATTCAATCAAATTAACCACAGCGAAACAAGATTAATTTGACTAAATATGCTCAACACAAGTAAACTTATGGAGACTTAAAAAGCCAATTAAATTAATCACGAGAGAACTTGCAAATAATCTAATTGTCATACTCAACCAAACTAATTACAAGAGTAATCACTTTAATTGGCCACACTCGACATAAGAAGAACTTACGGAGTGCTAACTAAATAACCATACTAGATGATTGATTTAGTTCATTTGGGCTCAACACAAGAGATTATAGAACCCCGACTAAGATTATCATAACAAGACAACCTTAACCGTACATGTACTCAACATAATAAAACTTATGGAATACAAACTAAACAACCACACAAGTTGATTAATTTAGTTCTTAATGCACAACATATAACATCTCATGGAACAACCAACCATGACAATAAGGAATCGACTTAGTCGTATCGTGCTCAACATAAGACACACAATGGAGCCTTCACGGTAATACATAATAATATGGATCAATAAAGCTCTATACCGTGGATAATACAAGGATTCATTCTACGTTTCCATCACTATTTTCACAATGACACACAATAGACATAATCCTTGAATCACAAAATATTTTAAGCTATCATACATCAACAATTGACAATATAGGCTTAACTTTTGTGTTTGTCAAAAGTCTATTCATCCTTTTATCAATATATGGATATCAATTCATGAACGACTTTACTTTTGACAAAAAATTGGACAATCAAGTTCACGGACGTAAATACACATATCCCATCAAAATATTGCAATATATAAAACCATAAAGATTAATACTGCAACCATCATCTTACAAACAAACTTAGAATTTTTTAAACCAAAAAATCTAAAAACAAGAAGATGAAAACATTGGATAGCTATGTGTAATCATAATAATGTCTATTCCAAAACACTAGTTATTCTTCTAAACAAAAAGAACCATAGAAGATTTACTAGATTTTAAAGAAATCAGAGTTCATTAAGAACCTCGTATCTTTCAATGAAGCCATCAAAGAAGGTATCGCTTATTTCCTTTATTCTCTTGACCGTAGACACACCATGTTCGTGAGTCAGAACACTAACTTTGCGATCAACCACCCGAGCAAGCTGTCTGGCTTTGGCACAGTCCATGATAAGCTTCTTTTGATTCCGTATCAGAATGTTCTGTTTAGCAAGAATTCTGGCCTGACCATCTAGAAGTTGGTTTATTTGCAACTGAAGATTTGAAAACTCGACCTTTGAATCGTTCTGAAAACGAGATAAATCCTTGAAAGAATCATCAATCCAGGAGTTATGATCCTTTCTTTCAAGCATCTTCTTTATAATAAGCTCTTGAATTGATTCACGTTCCTATTTTCCTTCCTCCATATCAAGACACACAATCTCTTGATATCTTGCAGAGATCATCATAACAGTTTAAGGAATAAACAGACAATATAGGAATATATATGCATTCATAAACGAGAGTAATAATCTCTAATTAAAACCCTAAGAGTTCACGGGAGGAGGTCACAGGCGTTCGCGGACTGCTAATCTCAAAACTCAAACTGAAATACTATACAACATACTTGAGTATTTCTCAATAATTTTCCTTGCATCTCTCAAGCTCGAAACAAGGAAACAAATACATGGAATCAGGTGATTGAGTGGAAACTAATCCCACCGTGCTTATCGAGAAAAGGTTTGTATATATCATCAGTCAGTTTGACCTTTGTTTTCTTCTCCTTTCTTCGGTTGGTATCCATCCTTGAAGGATAAAACATGGCGATTTCAACAAATCCATCAGATGGATTTCTCTGAGGACTAAGTCTAGGACCTCTTGCAATGGGTTCAAGAGGATCAGAATAGATAGGCATCCATTTCCTAGGCTTAGGTTTATCATAAATATCCTTATAAGTACAGGAAATCCTTTTGTTAGCAACACAAGAATTTATGCCATAATGCACTTGAGCCATGTACTGATTTCTAGAATAGAGATCATTCTTATAAGGTTTATGATTTCTTGTGGGCATACGATTCACTGCGTTAGTCGACTGACTATTTGTTCCATTGACAGTGAAGATAAGCAAATTATGAAGCTTAGAAATTTGTTTCCTTCTTACAAAATAATGGATAGCATAGTGATTCTGTTTCCCACAAAAAGTACAGATTCGCGGAGGAGAAGAAATAACTGGCACATGTTTAAACTCCATAGCCATATGAGAAGATTGTAAGTTATGTAAACTTTTCTTGACACAATCTTCTTCAGGAGAATACTTTGTCTTGTACATAACGTCACGAGAGTTAGTTTGTACAGAGGATTTTCTCCTTAAGACAGAGTTTTCCTTTTCCAAGGATTTGCACTGTTCATGGGCTAGAGTAAGAGATGCACATAGTTTATCTTTTTCAGCATGAAGTCTGTTGAGATATGATGAATGAGTCTCGATCAACCGTTTTTCTCTAATTGAGTCCTCTTTAATAATATCCTCAAGAGTACTAATATTTTCATGTTGAAGAGTAGTTTCTTGAAGAAGTTTCTCAAATTTCTTAGAGAAGGACTTAATGATATTGTAGAGATCACGTTATATATCAAGAGATTTTTCAAATTCATCAATGAGCTGATCATTATTATTAAAATAAATATCTTCAGTTGTATGTCCTAAAATTCTGGTGAGCTCCTTTTCAGCTTCTGCCAGAGTGTCACATGCCTCATGAGAGGAAGAAATATCATTATCACATTGAACATTCTTTTTACCTCGGGATTCGGAAGAATCAACTAAGGAATAATCCTTTGAGGTGTTTCCAAGACACTTGACATGATCAAAATATTTAGGAGGCATTTTGGTATGCTCAACATAGATTTTGTCCACAAACACATACTTGTAAGGTCTTAAACGTGTTTGCCTTCTCTGATACCAATTGAAAAAGCGGGGGTCTAACAACCTCACCCAATATTTTGATTAGCAATCTATATGGACAACTCCAAGTTGTTTTCTAGAGAATCAACTAGACTCAATCAATAGAAAATACTCAAGGAGTTATTATCTCAATCTCTCGATTTGATTTACTCAAGAAAATATGATCCGCGAGTCTAATCAAAGAGAGATAACTTGGATGGTACCAAAGACCAATATCCAAGTGTCAATCGATTTAAATCAACAACCAATAGGTCGGATATTCTAATCGATTGAACAACGCAAAACCTGTATTATTTCAATTATATAAAAAAATATAATGCGGAAAAGAAATAACACAGACACCAGAATTTTGTTAACGAGGAAACCGCAAATGCAGAAAAACCCCGGGACCTAGTCCAGATTAAACATATACTGTATTAAGCCTCTACAGATACTAGCCTACTCCAAATTAACTTCGATCCGGAGTGTAGTTGAACCCCAATCAATCTCACACTGATCCAAGGTACAGGTATGCTCCTACGCCTCTTATCCTAGCATGATATTGCGCACTTAATTCCCTTAGCTGATATCACCCACAACCAAGAGTTGCTACGACCCAAAGTCGAAGACTTTTGCAAATAAATCTGACTCACACAAAAAAGTCTACACGATAGATAAATTCGTCTCCCACGAATAAACCTATGAGTTTTGTTCCGTATTTTGATAAATCAAGGTGAAAAGGAACCAATCAATAAAACCAGACTTATATTCTTGAAGAACATCTCAGTTTTATCAATCACCTAACAATAGTCTTAATCAACGCAGCGAAAAAATATATTGTGGAATCACAAATGATGAGACGAAGATGTTTGTGATTACTTTTATATATTGCCTATCGGAGATACAAATATCAAGCTAATTATTACAATTGTGCTCGTATGATAGAAATATCAAGATCAGATCACACAACTACAAGAAAAGCAGTATCGGCCTGGCTTCACAATCTCAATGAAGTCTTTAAGTCGTTAAACTGGTTTTAGAAGAAGAAAACCAAAGGTTAAAGGAGAATCGACTCTAGATTAGCAAACTAGTATCACACAGAATGTGTGGGGATTAGGTTTCCCAGTTTCTAGAGTTCTCCCTTATATAGTCTTTCAAATCATGGTTTGAAATCAATGTTAGCTTAGTGACAAAGCATTCAAAATTCACCGTTAGATGAAAACCTGATTAGATACAAACTAATATCTCTCAACCGTTAGATCGAAAACTTAGCTTTCCATACACACATGTACTTGACGATTTTGGGTTTGTGCAACCTGTAGTTGCAAGAATTCCTGCACTACACCCCTCACAATAATTCATAACAATCAACTCATATTTGAAGATTAAGAACAACACTTTTATTGATTAATTCTCAGAAATATTACAAGAAACGGAAGAAATCAAGAATACAACTGCTCCCTTAAACTTTATCTTTCCTCAAAACTTTCTCAACACCCTCAAATTGATCTCTCTCTTCCGAGTTCATTAGTTCTCTTTATATAGGGAAGTTACATAGTGGATGACATCTAAGCTGTCCTTTTATTTCGGATCTGACTCGCGATATTCTCGCAACAGTTATAATGTTAATTCTCGCAGATTCTATAATCTTCGCAGGATTGTCATGCTCTTCTCGTATTTCAGTTACCATCATCTTCTACGTCATTCTTTGAGTCACTCTGCGACACTCGCAGCGTGTTGTTGAAGAGCTCATAGAAATGTTGTTTATAATCTCGCAAGAGTATTGTTGTGGCGATATTCTGATCCTACATTTTGACTCTTCTCATGTATTTTCTGTGAAGGAGAAAATATTATGAGAATTTTATCTCTTCTTAATGCCGCAGCTATCCAATTTTTCATGTTCTTCTATTCTGACATGTTTTTGCATTCTTCGCAAGATTTATTACACGTATCTTTTCTTCCATTCAATTCCTGACACGTCCTTTTCATCCGCTGCGTCTCAACCATTCACGTCTTCTCTTCGCATTAAATGCACTTTTCTTCTCGAGAATCCTTATCTTCTATATATATCTTCTTCATTGTTCTCTTTTCATCTTTTTACTTTCTCCTCCCTTTTCTATGGAATTTCATTGTTCTTCCGTAACTTCCGCATCTGCTACTGTTGTAACTTTTCTATTATTCTTTTGATCTTGTATTCTTTTCTTCATTCCCATACTAAGAATTCCTCCAGCTTGTCGTAAAAATCTAATTGCCTTTGAAAAAATGCAAAAGAAGCTTCAAGATAGAGGCTTTACTTTATCCACCATTCCTGATCAAAACCCTAGGGCTAAGCTCTCTGTTAAATTATTTTCTGATCTTTCGTGTAATCGCGAGAAAATCATAGTCTCATCAGGTCAGCTTGAATATGGCCTTCCCGTTCCCCCTTATGACCCTGAACTTCCTTTATTCTATGAAATACTTTCTTATGCGAAGTTCTCGCGGGCAATATATCAGTTGAGTGGATATTGCATTCGTTTAATGCTTGAGTTTGCTACTCGCGGTGATGGTAAGGAATCTATTTACCCCCTAAAGCGAAGAACCCTAAATTCACTGAAGTTCCAATTGTTCCTGCGAAGTATACATTAGAAAAAATATTCTTAAATTATGAAATAATCCCCATGAGGAAGGATAGCACTTATTGGGGTGTCCTCTTACAGAAGAAAGATGACATTGCTGAAGATAAAGTTCTTATGTTGGACATTGACTGGCATCCGGGCAACAATTCATCTTGTAGGAGCAGAATCTCGTAACAACAACACTCTTGCGAAGACTTCTACCACACATTGCAAATGTCGTAAATTAATTACAGAAGTGACGTAATATACAACGACAACATAAAACATGAGAAAGATATGAAGATCTTGTGAAATTATAGAGAAAGCTTGCGAGAATATAGCAAGATCCCTATGATAAGTTAGCAAGATCCTTGCGAGAATGATAGAGAGAGATCCTGCGAGATTATGGAGAGAGCTTGCGAGAATGTAGTAAGGGATCCTAAAATAGGAGAAATATGAGTTGTATATGAGCTGTCATCCACTATGTAAACACCTATATAAAGAGAAGAGCATGAGAGAGAAAGGGGAGGAACACATTCTGAGAGGGAGATATTTTTTGTAAGAGAGAGAAATTTATTTTGTTTATCATCTTCTTCCCCAAAAACTAAATCTAGAGCTCCAAATACTCATTAATGGAGTCTCCATGTAACCTAAATGTGATTTCAATAATCATAGTCTTATTTTATAATTTTAGCACTTTAATCTTTATTTTGGTTATGAAATAGATTTAGATCTAGAAATTATTATCATAATATGATATGGGGTGTGTTGTTGGATTTCCTACAACTATATTTTGGCACTAGAAACAGGGACGAGTAAAGGATTTATCCTTCCCGGAGTAAACATCATAAACAATGCAAATACATGAAAAGACTAAGAGAAAAAAATTAGCTGATGTGGTGAATTTAAGGAAGAAAACCAAGGTTTCAGTGGAAGATTTCATGTTCATGAGAAAAAGAAAGAGGCAAATTGTGAAAGAGATTAAGGAAGGACGAAGAGAAGATAAGAGGAAGACGCTGCAATTTCTATCACAAACAGAAATTCGCACAGATGATTCAAGGCTGCGAGAGCAACAAATAGGTCACGTGTTCAAATTCGCAGAGACATATTTTTCATTTTCTTCTCATTTTCATTGGCGAATAAAAGAATAAGGAAAAAAGTTCTGCGTTAATTTTGCAGAGAGGTTCTTGAACAGTTGGTCCAGAGAACAGTATGTGCGTTGGTGGTCGCAAGTTCGAATTTTCCTGAGAACATAGTTTTATTCCTTTTTACCCTGAGAAAATTTCGCGAGAATGAATAATTTCGCAGCATTGTTTCATTATTTCGCAAGAAAGAGGCAACACATTTGGTGATCTGCGAAGTTAATGAGTTCATGGTCGCGAGTTCAAGTCCCAACACATGCGTATTTTTTCGCTGATTATTTCGCAGAGTTGATGATAATTTCACAGAGAAATTTCGCAAGCAAGAGAACTAGCACACTTGGTTGGGAGGAATGAATGCAAACAAAAGGTCACGGGATCAATTCTTGTTTCTTGCAAGTTTATTTTTGTTATGTGAAATTTCTACATAATTGTCTCTCGAACAGTTAAACTTTGATTACTTCACAAGATCTTCGATTAATTCGCAAGAGAGAGTTAGCACAGTTGGTTTTCTGCGAGAAAATGCAAGAGGCAGGTCAAGGGTTCAAGTCTCATCTCTCACTCTTCTTTTTGTTGCGAGACTTTCAGACAACTCGCATAAGAGCTAAGTACCCTTTCCTAGAACATTTTACTTACAACAAATAAAAGATTTTTTATTTAATTTCCAAAAAGCGATACAATCGCAAGATTTCAAAGATGATTTCTAAGATTTCAATGATTTTTTATTTGGTTTACAAAACGCGATACATTCGCAGAATTACAGAGATTTCAAAATTACAAAGATTTCACAATTACAAGAAAAACCGAGAACAATATCTCGCAGATCAATTTATATATTTCCCTTAAATATTTGGTTTGTTTCAAATGAGAATGATATCTAACATGGAGAGTAGTAGGAGGCAAAATAAGACCTTCCTTCAACAGGCTAGTAAGACCTTCCATCAACAGGCTGCGTAAGACCTCATTAGGATCATTTCCATGAAAGATGTTTATCGGATGAGACGAAACAAATATACAAAGGAAATCAAAACAAAGAAAAACGATTTGAACTTGCAATTAAATGAAATTTTTTCATAAAAGAAATGTTGAATACTAATCTAAATTCTTATTTCTCTTGAATATTTACTTCACTTCAAATGAAATGATATTATGAGAATGAAAGAGTGAATGGAAGAAATGGCAAAAATGAAAGAATGAATGAAATAAAAAAGAAACGCGAAAATATCGCAAGAAACACGAATAAAATTTCGCAGAGATTAATAGAATGCGACGAACCTTTATGGCGTACACCCTAGTTTGCGAATAAAATTTCGCAAGAGGCAAATATAAAACCTAAAGTACGTCATATAAGGGGTATCTGTATGCATGGCTCAGGGATAAGGTTATACCACTGCTGGAACCTGAGTCATGGACCATCTCCAAGAGAGATACCTATCCATGAGAGATAATTTGGATTTCCAACTATATATATATTAACAGTTGGACGACCGAGGGTATCTTCTTAGGAGTGCAAAGTATGACCAAAGAGCCGAGGTACACGGTTGAGCCAAGGGTGCCCGGGGGGTATGAAACTACCCTGGCCATTCTTGGCAATACTTGGATATGATGCACTCAGCCCGAAGAAAACTCCACTTAGGGTGCAGTATTGTAACTATAAGCCATATAGGTGTAGGATCAGAATATCGCCACAGCAATAATCCTGCGAGATTTACAGCTACAGTTCTGCGAGCGATTCAACAACACACTGTGAGTGTCATAGAATGATTGAAAGAATGACGTAGCGGATGACGATAACAGAAACGTGAGAAAAGTGTGATGATGCTGCGAAGATTACAAACGTCTGCGAGGGTTAACATTACAACTACTGCGAGAGTATCGCGAGTCAGATCCAAAATTAAAGGATAACTTAGCTGTCATCCACTATGTAATTTCCTATATAAAGAGTCGAACAAGTGAAAAAAGGGGAGAGATCATTTTTTGGAGTACTGGAGAAAGTTTTGAGGAGAGAGAAAGTTCTTGTGAGTGATTGTATTCTTGATTTCTTCCATTTCTTGTAACATTTCTGAGAATTAATCAATAAAGTGTTGTTTTTTAATCTTCAAATATGTGTTGATAATTGTGAATTCTTGTGAGGGTTGTAGTGTAGGAATTCCTCTCTGACTGAGTCTTCTATGGCTCATCTATCCGACATTTTTGCTAATATCATGCAAGTAATTGGTGATACCCCTCTGACTGATTCTTGCAAGTCTATAGCTGCCATCTGCGATGCCCCTCTCCTAGAGAATAATGAATCTCTTCGCGGGGTATCAAGATCTATATCTCCAAATTTCTTGCATTCACTTAACATCTTGGTAAATTTCCATACTTACATTTTCCTTCTCTTTATTTCCATTTTGAATTTATAATTAACTCTTAAAGCTCGCTGTATTATTTCGCAGGCTAAGAAAGCTTCTTTTGTTGTTGTCTCAGACTTGGAAAAGTGGCGTGCGGTTCTCGCAAAGAAAAACGCTAATCTTTTCAAAGAGAATGAAGAATTAAAGTCTGAATTTTTCAATCTTCGCGAGCAGTTAGAATATGGATCTGTTGGCTTTCATGAGAAGATCAAAGGATTAGAAACTGAACTCTCTTCTTCGCAAGATAAGGTTGCTAGTCTCCAAACTGCGAATGATCAACTTTATGGTAAGAAATTTTTCTCTTTTTCTTTTATCCCTATATTCCTTTGTCCTAGTTATTCCTTTGTGGAAAGAGTTTCCTGAAGAAAACTTAGGTAATATTTACAAGAAGAAATTAATCTTTTCAAAAAGTTTAATGAAGAATTTAATCCATCATTGTCTTCAATTTTTTTCAATCTTTCATCTTGTTCAGATTTTATCTTAGCTATCAGATAATAAAAAATTAGAATATGGATCTGTTGGAATTTTTCATGAGAAGATCAAAAGTTAGAAGCGAACTCTCTTCTTAGCAAGATAAGGTTGCTAGTCTCCAAGCTGCGAATGATCAACTTCTATTGCGTAAGATGATTGCGAGATTTCTTTTCTTCCATCCCTATATTCCTTTGGTTTTCTTATTTAGTTAGTCCAACATTTTAATGAAATAGTGAAGATACAACTCTGGATTAGTGGAAAAAATAAGAATAACAACCTTCTCTTTGCAAGATCATATCCTTAATCCAATGGATGAATGATTCTAACATCTACGCCTAAATTGTCATTGAGAAGAGTTTTTGGAAATCTGCTAAAGCTTGAGCACCATTCTTCGTTCTTTTCCAAATCCAATGGATGATGATACTCTCCTCAATCGCCTTAATGATTCTTTGAACAATTTTTTAAATGATGAAATTAAATCTCTTTCCATAGATGAACTTAGATCCAAACTTCACCTTAAAAATCGAGCATAGATTCAACTTGGTTTTAACCAACAAATTTAAACACCTTTATATTGATTCAAAAGAGGAAACGCCTTTAAATGATGAAACAAATTTTTTAAATGATGATATTAGCTAATACCATGCAAGTAATTGGTGATACCCCTCTGACTAATGTTTGCAAGTCTATAGCTTCCATCTGTGATTCCCCTCTCTTAGAGAATAATGAATCTCTTCATGGTGTATCAAGATCTATATCTCCAAATTTCCTGCATTCACTTAATAGCTTGGTAAATTTTCATATTTATATCTTTCTTTTCTTTATTTTTATCTTGAATTCATAATTGATTCCTAAAGTTCACTGCATTACTTCGCAGGCTGGGAAATCTTCCTTTGCTGTTGTCTCGGACTTGAAAAATAGGCGTACATCCCTCGCAAAGAAGAATCTTAAACTTCTCAACAAAAATAAAGAATTGGAGACTGAAGTTGCTGGTCTTCGCGAGAAGAATAAACAAAATGAAGAATTGGAGATCGAAGCTGCTAATCTTCGCGAGAAAATCAAACAATTGAAATCAGACAATTCTTTTCAGAAGGAAAAAGTATCTAGTCTTCAAGATGCCAATAAGCAACTCTATGGTATGGGACTCTCTTTCTTTCCCCTATATTTTATTATCTAACAAAAAATTTCTTCTTATAGAGTTTTCCATTTCGCAGACGTCTATGGTCTTACTGATGAAGCTATTTTTCTTCATAACTTTCCCAAGATTATGGATGATGATACCCTTCTTAATTATCTAAATACTTCTCTAAATAGTTTTTCAAATGATAAGATTGAATATCTTCCCATAAATGAGCTTAGATCCAAGCTTTATCTTTTAGAAATTGAACATAGATCTGTCTTGGATTTGGCCAATAAATTTAGACAATTCTTTCACAACTCTAAAGTAGAAACCCGTAAGTTAAATGCCAAATATAGTGATCTGATAGATGAAAAGGACCGTATTTATCTCCAAGGTGCTCAAACATTAGCGAAATTTCAAAAAACTCTCATTGAGATTCAAATTGAAAGAGATAGACTTATCTGCGAGAATAATACTCTTGTTGAAATAGGAAACCAAGTGTGCTCCCGCATTCTCATTAGTAATGATGATGAGTTTGCTTGGGTTGCGAAGATTCTTGATATCGCCATAAATAATTTAGGTGTAGATGTTAGTCTTCAAGATGAGTATGCTACCTTGATTAAGGATATGATCTTTGAAAGAGAAGGTGGTTATTCTTATTTTTCCACTAATCCATTTTTTAACTGAATCTCTACTATTTTATTAATAGGTTGTCATTTGTTCGAAGCATCTGAAGGAAATTTTCGCCAAAGAGTTGAAGAGTTGGAAGCAGAAAAAGGACAACTCGCAAAACTTCTGTATTCTCGCAATGAGAAATGTTCCAAGTTCAAGAAGCATCTACATATTACCCTGGCGAATTTTAGTAATGTTCATGTTGGTGTTCGCAATGATTCCATTAAGATGGTCTATGATGATCATAAAATTCCTCATTCTACGTATCCTTATCTCGCGGATGAAATACCAGAAAACATTCCGAATCTTTTCATCTCTGATAGTGAAGCTGGAGAATCTGAAGAAGATGAAGAATATAATGAAGGTGAAGATGAAGATGAAGGGGGCAAATCTGATGAAGATAATGAAGGATCTAAATAGTTTTATCTCCTTTTTTAATCTCTTTGTAATATTTGTACATTTATCTCTTTCTCCTTGTAACATATTGCTGCGAATTTCTCCAGCTTCTAAAGTTCTTTGGTGTATAGATTTCTTTTGTTTCTATCTGCATACATTAGAAAACAATTCCTTTTTGCGATATGGTTAATCAATATGATTATTAATTTTTAACTATCTGCGTAAATTTGTCATATAATAATGAATAACAATTTTATCATCCTGTTCATTCCCATACTTGCCTCTGTTATTCATCTGCAATATGTAAAATTAAGTAGATTACTTTGTGAATAAGATCTGTGTTTAAATTTTGGCCATAATCACGCAGCCATTTCTTGTTCTCTTGTGGTCTTATTTTTCCTTCCTAGTTAAAGGTCTTATTTTGCCACCTTTATGGCGTACACCCTAGTTCGCGAATAAAATTTCGCAAGAGGCAATTGTAAGACCTAAAGTACGTCATATAAGGGGGTATCTGTATGCATGGCTCAGGGATAAGGTTATACCACTGCTAGAAACCGAGTCATGGAGAGGTGGGGTCCATCTACAAAATACCTATCCAGGAGAGATACTTTGGATTTCCAACTATATATATATATATTAACAGTTGGACGACCGAGGGTCTCTTCTAAAGAGTGCAAAGTATGACCAAGGCGCCGAGGTACAAGGTTGAGCCAAGGGTGCCCGGGGCGTATGAAACTACCCTGGACATTCTTGGCAAGTCTTGGATATGATGCACTCGTCCCGAAGAAAACTCCACTTAGGGTGCAGTCTCGTAACTATAATCCATATAGGTGTAGGATCATAATATCATCACAGCAATACTCCTGCGAGATTTACGGCGACAGTTCTGCGAGCTCTTCAACAACACACTGTGAGTGTCATAGAATGATTGAAAGAATGACGTAGCGGATGACGATAACAGAAACATGAGAAAAGCGTGATGATGCTGCGAAGAATACAAACGTCTACGAGGGTTAACATTAAAACTACTGCGAGAGTATCGCGAGTCAGATCCGAAATTAAAGGATAACTTAGCTGTCATCCACAATGTAATTTCCTATATAAAGAGTCGAACAAGTGAGAAGAGGGGAGAGATCATTTTTTGGAGTACTGGAGAAAGTTTTAAGGAGAGAGAAAGTTCTTGTGAGTGATTGTATTCTTGATTTCTTCCATTTCTTGTAATATTTTTGAGAATTAATCAATAAAGTGTTATTTTTTAATCTTCAAATATGTGTTGATAATTGTGAATTATTGTGAGGGGTGTAGTATAGGAATTCCTGCAACTACATAATGGCGCTAGAAACAGGGAAGTTTCTAAGCAAAGATTAAAATTGTGATTTGTAAGAATTTGAATAAATTGGAGAAGATGTTTACGTGATTTACAGTAATACATCAAAGTTGAAGGAATGGCTAGAAGAAGAAATACATCAGAACAACCTACAACCGTAAGGAGGAGTAGAAGAATTGCAGGTGAAGGGACAAATGAAATAGGAGTATCTTCAAGATTAAGAACAAGGAACAATAGAACAAGGAAAAATGGAGATAATCAAGTTCAATAGCCAAATCAGCAAACACCAATACAAGATAGAACTATGGATTATGACAGAGTAAGCGTGCATACTTGGCGATCAGATTCAATGGAAGAAGCAGAAAACTGACAATTAAGAAATGGAAGGCGAGAGGGAAGAGATCAAGAGGCGATTTAAGAATTAATTCATGGAGATAATGAAAATGAAGTAATAGAGACTCTAAGACAAAGAATATAAGAGGAAAGTAGATTAGAGGCGGAAGAACGCGCAAATTTAACAAGAAAAAATCACGAGTTAAGAATGAAGAATTTTAGATTACAAAGTAGGAGATCGAGAAGTACTGCAAGTTCAAGATCATATAGAGAAGAAGCAAGGAGAAATTCCCCTCTAATAAATGTTGATGAAAACATTCGAGAGGAAATGCAAAATCCAAATGAAGAGCAACGTTGTGGAGAAAAAGAGATGATTAATGATCGCTACATTCCGCGTGGTGAAACCGTGGATGATAGATGTGGTAATAGAAATCAAGGAGGTGGAAATAAACAAGACGGTGGAGAAAATCAAGAAGAAGGTAGGAGAACATTACGTGAGCGAGAAATTCAAAGAAATCGAAGAATAATTGAGGATGAAATTGAGAGACATTATGTTGAACAAGCACGTCTAGCTTGCAAGAGAGAAATATTGAGAGCAGAAGTGGAAGAACAAGAGTTTCAAGAAGCATTACGTCAGAACAATCATGACAATCGAGAAAGGAGACGCGCAAGAAATCGCAACAATGATAATATCAATGATGAATATGATAGAATACAAAGAAGAATAGAAAGACAGTGAAGAGAAACGATGAGAAATGAAGAAAATCGCAGAATAGAAAATGAAAGGCATAAACCTTTGAGAATTCAAGAAGGAGGTGAAGAAGAAAATCGCGGAAGAAGGCAGAGTGAAGGTACAGAAGAAGAAGCACAAAATCTCGAAAGGCAAGAAAGACATGAACGCAGAAGAAGGAATGCTGCGAAGTCAACATGTGCTGAAACCAATAGACGGAGAGCGTCTCGCATATGGAGAAAACGTAGCAAAGCGCAACAAAAAAACAGAAGCAGAAAATAGTAAGTAGAAAAGGTAAAATTTCTAGATCATGAAGTATGAAAAATGTATGAGTGATTTGGTGAAGAGAATTTCACAAAAATATGTTTCGATGAAAAAGATGAAATTGAAAAATTATACAAGAGCTGAAATGCAAAAAGAGAAAATCAAAGACTGAAGAAACACGAAAATTTCGCAGAAACGCGAATGAAATTTCGCAGAGACATTAGAATGGGACGAACCTTTATGGCGTACACCCTAGATCGCGAACAAAAAATTTGCAAGAGGCAAATGTAAGACCTAAAGTACGTCATATAAGGGGTATCTGTAAGCATGGCTCAGGGATAAGGTTATACCGCTGCTGGAACCTTAGTCATGAAGATGTTGGGGTTAAAGAAAACCTATCCAGGAGAGATACTTTGGATTTCCAACTATATATATATTAACAGTTGGACGACCGAAGGTCTCTCTTAAGGAGTGCAAAGTATGACCAAGGCGCCGAGGTACACGGTTGAGACAAGGGTTCCCTTGGCGTATGAAACTACCCTGTCCATTCTTGGCAAGTCTTGGCTATGATGAACTCATCCCAAAGATAACCCCACCTAGGGTGAAATCTCGTAACTATAAGCCATATAGGAAAAAAGGATAAGAGGCTGCGAAAACAACTGGTTGTTGTCAGGATCGGATGGGAGGAGCTAGTCTTGTATGACTAATGTTTTCCTCATTAAAGGAGCAACCAGGGGGAAGATAAGGGCGGCACCCTCCATTAGGGTGCTGATAAGTGTCTTAAGACGCAAATGTCATGAGGCTTTATATTCGCAAGAATATTTAGGATTGTCATATTTGTGCAACAATCATACAGAGGCAAAAAGCTAAGAGAAAAAGATACGATGAGATCAATGGGTTTTTACATGAAAGTGTAGTACCAGAATATCGCTAGAACGCTATTCCCGCGATATTAATAACATTTCTGCGAGAATACCAAACGTTTCTACAAGTATTAACAACACTTTGACGAGATTGTCGCAAGATTCTTCAACAACATTTGGCGAGTGTCACAAAAGAGTGATGTAACGGTTAAAGATTAAAGATATATGAAGAATAAGTCTGCTTCACGATGGTTATAAAGTTGGCGATGGTGAAGACTAAAGTTATGGCGATAAGATCGCAGAGTAGATCCGAATTAAGGGGAAGTCTTAGCTATCTTCCACTATATATTTTCCTATATAAAGGGTTCAACTAAATCCAGAAAAGGATGATGCATTTTTGAGAGCTGAGAGAATTTTGAGGAGAGAGAAACTAAAGAAAGAAAGTTGTACTTTTGAGTTTTAATATTTCTTGTAAATCTTCCTGAAAGTGAATTAATAAAAGTGTTGTTGTTCATCCACAATTATGACTTAGTTTTCATATATTCTTGACAAGGGTGTAGTGTGGGAAATCCTGCAACTACATTTTGGCGCCTAGAAACAGGGACGATCAATCTAAGAAATCTCAAATTCCAACTTGAATATTTGAAAAAATTATTAGAATTGGAGAAATGGCTAAAAGGAGAAGAAATACATTAGAACCACCAACGACAGTGAGAAGAAGTAAAAGACTTGTAGGAGAGGGAACGGGTGAATTAGAAGAATCTTTAAGAATAAGATTAGGAAGAAATAGAACAAGAAATGAAGCAGAAAGTTCAATTCAACAGCCAAATAAACAAGCACAAACATAAGATAGGGATGTGGATTATGATAGAGTGAGCGTGCACACTTGGAGGTCGGATTCAATGGAAGAAGCAGAAAATCGACAATTAAGAAACGGAGAAGAAGGAGAAAGAAATCAAAGAGTGGCTGGAGAATTAGTTCATGTGGGATGAGAAAATGGGATAGTAGATGATCTGAGGCAAAGAACACAGGAAGAAAGAAGATTAGAGGCAGAAGAGCGTGCGAATTTAACAAGGAAAAATCATGAGCTAAGGATGGAGAATTTAAGGTTACAAAGAAGGAGATCAAGGAGTACTTTTAGATCAAATTCAAGATCATTCAGAGAAGAACCAAGGAAAATTTCCCCTATAAGAAATGTTGGAGAAAATACTCGAAGAGAAATGCAAAATAGAGAAGAAGAGGTAATAGGAGATCGCTATAATCCGCGTGAAAATAGAAGTCGAGAGAAAAGAAACAACCAAATTGAAGAAGAAAATCCAGAAGAAAGAAGAAGGATATTACATGGGTGAGAGAATCAAAGAAATCAAAGAATGATTAAAGAAGAAATCGAGAGACATTATACTTAACAAACACATTTAGCCCGCGAGAGAGAAAGATTAAGGGCAGAAGTAAAAGAGCAAGAATTTTGAGAGGCAGTACGACAAAATAACCATGAAAATCGAGAAACAAGACGTACACAAAACCGCTATAATGATAATATTCAAGAGGAATATGATAGGATACAAAGGAGAATAGAGAGACAGCGAAGAGAAATGAGGAGAAATGAAGAAATTCGCAGAGAAGAAGACAGGCAACTGCGATTTCAAGAGGATGATGAAAGAGAAAATCGCAGAGAAAGACGAGATGATGATGAAGAAGGAGATACGCAAAATCTCGCAAGACAAGAAAGACAAGAACGCAGAAGAAGGGAAGATGCATTAAAAAGGCCAATGGAACAAAACTCAGCTGAGAATGAGAAAATTTTGAGAGAATTAGCAGAAATGCGAGGAATGATAAGCAATAGAAGAGAATGAGGTAGAAGGAAACTTGATGAAGCTATTGAAGAATCTGCGAGGACTCCATTTACTCAAGAAGTACAGTTAAGAGGAATACCTCCAAAATGGAATTTACCAGCATTAACCAACATTTTTGATGGGACTACTTGTGCTGTTCAACACGTTAAAGCTTATGTTAGATGTATGCTACAATGGGAGAATCATGATGATGTGTTATGCAAGTACTTTGCATCTAGCTTAACTGGCGAGGCGTTGAAATGGTTTGAGGGATTACCAAAAAATACTATAAATTCTTTTGATCATTTACAATCTACATTCTTAGGAGCATACATCAGCAACAATTCATCGTGGCCGGGTATTGAAGATGTGTTTGGGCTAAAACAGAGAGTTGGCGAGAGTCTGAAGCACTTAACTATAATATGGAAGTCAATGTGCAGCGAAATGGCTGGAAGAGTGGTTGAAAGATATCTAATCCTATCCTTCATTAATGCAATGTTCGTGACTAATTTACTGTACATTCAGATTTTCAGAATCAAAAATACAATCACCATGACAGAATTGCGAGAACTGCAGGAAGAATACATTGCTTTGGAGGAGAAACAAAATGAGATGGAATCATACCCAATCTTGAACACCAGCTCGCTGGCGGCAAGTGGAAGTTTGCTCCCTAAAATGATAAATAATATAGCGAGCACCTCGCAAGCACAACAAGAGAAAGTGGTCATCGATAACCAACAAAAATTAGTAGCGATGGGAAGTCGAGATCAAGAAGAATATTAAAGGGAGAAGAATTATTATAATCGCGGTGGAAACAATAAGATTCAAAGACTCGATCAACCTCAAGAAACTTATGGTGGACAAAGGAAGAATAATTTTAAAGGGAAAGGTAATCAGAGGATAGTATGGGAAGAAATCAAGATGCCACCTCTCAATACTAGCATAGAAAATTTTTGGGAAGCTATCATTTTTATGGAAAACATACCATCCCCATGGAACATGGGGAAAGAACCCCATCCAAATAGCCGAAGTCAAGAATTCTGTCCTTACCATCATTTTTATGGCCATTCAATAAATGATTATAGGAATGTAAAGAGGATATTTTTGAGAATGATTGATTAGGGGAAGCTAAATCATTTTCTAGTAGGACATCCACAATCTCAGAAATTACCGCCAGCACCAAAAACTCGCAGAGTGAACGCTATAAAAGGAGCAGAAACATTTGTGATTGAAGTAGGGGCTAAAGCAAAAAACTTGTTCTGTAATTATATTGTGCACTCATATAGAACCGTGGAGGATTTTCATGATAATATCCTAAGTAGAGTCTTCGCAAGAGACATGAATGGGAAAGAAATAATGAATATAGCGAGAGCTTCGCCATTGGAAGAATGGCAGAAACAAACTCTTTCTTTCACTGCGCAAGATGTACCTGAGATTGGCGAGCAGCATGATAACCCATTGGTCGTGAGATTGGAGATTAACCCAAAACAAATGCAAGAAGAGGATGAAGAAAATGATAGTAAATTCGAAGATTCATGGGCCATCAACAGAGTCTTAATAGATACAGGGAGTTCAGTCGATATCTTATTCTATCATACCTTTAAAACCATGGGTGGAAAGGATGAAGATCTGATACCATCAACATACAAAATCTATGGATTTAACGGTACATCTAACAAGCCAAAAGGAGAAATTGAAATGCAAATACCGTTAAAAGGAATATCTTCAAAAATCTTATTCTGTGTGGTAGATATCGAATCACCTTACAATGCTTTGATAGGAAGACCTTGGTTACACGGGATATTGGGTGTAGCATCTACTTATCATCAGTGTATCAAATTTCCTCATCCAAAAGGTGTTGGAGTTATTAAAGGAGACTGGGGAGAAAGCAAGAAATGTTATGAAATCGACATGAAGTCTTGCGAAGAAAGAGCTGAAAAGAATATCAATTGGAAGTGCAAAATCAAGCAGCGACAGAAATGTGAAAGGTTAATGATTGATTCAATAGAACGAAAAGAGGATGTGAAAGATGATGGCGAGCATCTCGCAGAAAAAGAGACAATAGCAAAATGTAGCAGAAAAGCAGAATCAGAAAATAGTAAGTAGAGAGGTAAAATGATGAACCTTAGAGAACTCTACGAATAATTTGTTTGGAAAATATGTAATTGAACAAAATATTCTGCTTGAAAGAATCGCAAAAACTTTACCAAAATGATCAAAGTTATGAAATCCTATCAGAGTTACAATACTCGCGAGAAGCGCGAATAAAATTTCGCAGAGACATAAGAATGGGACGAACCTTTATGGCGTGCACCCTAGTTCGCGAATAAAATTTTGTAAGAGGAAAATGTAAGACCTAATAGTGCGTTATAAAGGGGGTATCTCTTGACATGACTCAGCGATAAGGTTATACCGCTGCTGGAACCTGAGTCATGCAGATGTTGGGGTTAAAGAAAACCTATCCGGGAGAGAGATCTTGGATTTCCAACTATATATGGTTATACCCTGGTTGGACGACTGAGAGTGTCTTCCAAGAAGTGAAAAGTATGACCAAGGCGCCGAGGTACACGGTTGAGCCAAGGGTGCCCGGGGCGTACGAAACTCTCTTGCCATCCTTGGTAAGTCTTGGCTACAATGCACTTGGCCTAATTAAAACCCCACCTAGGGTGCAGTCTTGTAACTATAAGCCATATAGGCATAAAGGACAAGAGGCTGCGAAAACAGCTGGTTGTTGGCAAATCTGGATGGGAGGATCTAGTCTTGTATGGCCGATGTGCCCTCCTTGAAGGGTCAACCAGGGGGAAGATAAGGGAGGCACCCTCCATTAGGGAGATGATAAGTGTCTTAAGACGGAAATGTCATGGGGCTTTATGATCGCAAGAACATTTAGGCATGTCATATTGTCGCGTGACGTAAATGATGCAGAGGCAACAAGCCACGAGAGCAATGTTAAGATGAGATCAATGGGTTTTTACATGAAAATGTAAAGACGTCCTGCGGTTTCATCGCAAGACGACAATGTCACGAGGCTGATCTCGCGAGAGAACTTAGACTTGTCATATTGTCACAATACAATCAAGATGTAAAGATAAGACAAGATCAATGGGTCAATACATGCAAATGTAAATACGTCCTGCGATTTTGTCGCAGAAAGAAAGAGCGTGGCAAAGTAAGACCTTTAATTAGGAAGGCACAATAAGACCACAAGATTACTGCGATATTACTCGCAGATGTTACGAGAATTGCGATTTCACGCAATTATTATTGACGGAAATATCGCCAATATTAAGGAAAATTTTAAATTTTTATTTAATCTTTTAATAAATTTTTATATTGCAGATGAATAATAGAGGCAAGTATGGGAATGTATGAGAACAATGAAATTATTATTCATCTATCATATAAAAATTGCATAGAAACAGGGACGCAGATAATTAAAAGAATAATAGTTATATTGATTGATTAACTTGAAAAAAAGAGTCGCTTTCGATTCTTACAGGTAAAGTAAAGAGGCAAAAGAAATTTACAAATTTAGAGAAACTAACGGCAATGTTACAGAAAAAAGAGAAGGAAAAGGAAGAACTAGTTAGATCCATCGCCATCTTCTTTATCAGACTCCTCTTCATCGTTAGATTTTTCCCTTTCATCATTGTTATCATAATCTTCTTCTTAGCCAGATTTTTCACCTTCATCATCATTATTATCATTTTCTTCCTCGTCAGAATCCTCAGCCTCACTATCAGAGATGTCGAGATTTGAAATCACTTCGGGTACTTTTTTTGCAAGATCAGGATATATAGAAGAAGAAATCCCATGGTCATTGCAAACCAAATTAACAGAATCATTGCGAACAACAATGAGAGATCTATTGAAGTTCGAGGTAGTGATGCCAAATTGCTTCTTCAACTGTGAATATTTATTATTGCGAGCAGCAAGAGTATTCGCGAGTTGATCCTTCTCCTCTTCAAGCTTCTTGATTCTTTCAAGATAACCTTTCTCAGCTTCTACAAGAATATGGCAACAAGTTAGAAATTTTATAAAGAAGAATAATAAAAACAAGAGACTAGCGAGAAGAAGATTAGCTAATAACCTTCTCTGTTAGAAATCATATCTCTAATTAGAGCCGCCTGTTCAACTTGAAGGCTAACATTTACACCTAAATCATTTCTGGCATTGTCAAGAACCTTCGCAGCTCAAGCAAACTCATCATCGCTATTAATGAGGAGACGAGATCGAATATGAGTCTCCCTCGCAAGAAGATCTTCATTCTCGCGGATAAGTTTATCTCTGACCATTTGAACGTCAATGAGAGTTTTATGAAAATCTTCTAAGGTTTTAGATCCCTTTTTTATGGAAAGATCCTTCTCGTCAATAAGATCGCTATTCTTCTTCCATAATTTATCTATTTATTTCTTTGAATCAAAATAAAGGCACCTATATTTGTCAGTCAAGCCTAAATTGAATCTGTGTTCAAGTTTTAAGAGATTAAACTTGGATCTAAGTTCGTCTATGGGGAGGGAGTTAATCTTATCATCTGTGAAATTACTTAAGGAATTATTAAGACTAGTAAAAAGAGTATGATCATCTATAGGTTCAGGGAAAGTTTGAAAGATTATAGCCTCGTCAGAAAGACCATAAACATATCCAAGTTAAAAGTGATTGCTTGAATAAGCCGCGATAGAATAAAAGTAATTAAGAAAGATGGGAAATTAGTCATACCATAGAGTTGTTGGTTATCTCTAGCAAGATTAATGATCTTTTGCTTATTAACAAAAGCTTCTGTCTCCAATTGTTTATTCTTCTTGCGAAGCTCTATATTTTCAGACTCTAGTTTTTCCTTATCCTGGCGAACTTTAGCTTCTTTCTCTTCAGCGTTGACGCATATTTTATCTAAGTCAGAAGCAACAGAAAAAGAAGCTGTAGTACCAGAATATCGCTACAACGCTATTCCCGCGATATTAACAACATTTCTGCGAGAAGCCCAAACGTTTCTACAAGTATTAACGACACTTTGAAGAGATTGTCGCAAGATTCTTCAACAACATTTGGCGAGTGTCACAAAAGAGTGATGTAACGATTAACGATTAAAGATGTATGAAGAATAAGTCTGCTTCACGATGGTTATAAAGTTGGCGATGGTGAAGACTGAAGTTATGGCGATGAGATCGCAAAGTAGATCCGAATTAGGGGGAAATCTTAGCTGTATTCCACTATGTAAATCCCTATATAAAGGGCACGATAGATCCAGAAAATGATGATGCATTTTTGAGAGCTGAGAGAATTTTGAGGAGAGAGAAACTCCAGAAAGAAAGTTGTAATTCTGAGTTTTAATATCTCTTGTAAATCTTCCTGAAAGTGAATTAATAAAAGTGTTGTTGTTTACTCACAATTATGACTTAGTTTTCATAGATTCTTGACAAGGGTGTAGTGTAGGAAATCCTGCAACTACATTTTGGCGCCCGAAACAGGGACTGAATTAACGAAAATAGAAGAAAAAGCGAAGAAGAAGATAAAAATTGTTCTAAAATTAGGTGAGACAATTAAAGGAAGAATGATCAGAATCAAAAAGGATTGTAGAAAATTGAAAGGTGATGTAATAACAAAACAAATGATTGATAAATTTCATGAAAATATCTAGGGAAGGATACATAAACGGGATTATGAAGGAAGATTATGGCAGTGGAGAAGATATCATCATTGAAAGATTGGGAAAAACAAGAAATCACGTTTACAGCAGTAGAAATACCAGGAGAAGATTCAAGTCATACATCTCCATTGGTGGTCACAGTAACCACTATACCAATGAGAAAGAAGAAATCGATAAAATCTGAAGAAGAATGGGCTATGAATAGAACTTTAGTAGACACATGAAGTTCTGTAGACATGATATTTTATCATACCTTCAAGAAGATGGGATATAAGGATGAAGAAATGTCTCATTCAACGTATTATGTTCATGGCTTCGGAAAGCCTATAACAAAACCTAAAGGCGAGATAATGGTGTGAATTCCACTAGGAGAAATTGAAACACAAATATCATTATGTGTGGTAAATGCGGAATCACCGTACAATATGATACTGGGAAGACCATGGATACACGCAATCAAGGATGTGGCGTCAACATTACATAAATGTATTAAATTTCCTATGCCTAATGTAATTGGAGAAATTAGAGGAGATGTGAATTTCGCGAGATTGTGCTACCAAGTTGAAGTAAGAAATTGTGAAGAACGTCCAAAGCTGCGAAAAGCTCGCAGAAAATTGAACAAAGAAGTAAAGAAAGAAGAGGAATTTAAAATTTACATGATAAGGGCAAAAGAAGGCAAAAGGGATACCAAGTGAAGTTTCGCGAAAAGGAGATGAGTTCGCGAGAGTCATGAAAACTCCAACACCAATGGGAGAACCTGAAGCCAGCTACACTGCTGCTGAACCAACAAAATAAATAAATATTTGAAGTAAAGAAGAACCTAAAATGCTGAAAATTGGGACTAGAATGGAGGCAGATGAGGAAGAAAGAACTATAAATCTCTTGCGAGAATATGCATATATCTTCGCGTGGAACATGGATGAGATGCCAGGGATAGACCCGTCAATAACATGTCATAAATTAGAAATCAACAAAAACATAAGACTATTTAAGCAAAGAATAAGGAAGATCGCAACAACATATCATTCTCAAATAGAAGAAGAATTGCAGAAGATGCTCGACGCAGGAATTATAAGACAAGCAAAATATCCAGAATGGATTGCAAACATGGTGGTGGTCCCAAAAAAGAACAAAGGGATAAGAATTTGCATAGATTTTACGGATCTAAACAAGGCATGTCCAAAAGATAGTTTTCCGTTGCCAGATATTCCACAAATGGTTGAATCAATGAAGCGGAAAACGCAAGAATATCATCATTGGATGGGTATAAAGGATATAATCAAATCCCTCTCGTGAAGAAGATCAAGAACATACTGCATTTTTTGATCCAAGAGGATTATATTGTTATACAAAGATGCCATTTGGCTTACGAAATGCTGGTGCAACATATCAAAGAATGGTGGAAAAGGTGTTTTCAAAGTGGATCCACAAAACATTAGAAGTGTATGTAGATGATATGCTGATCAAGAGCAAAGAAGCTGAGAATCATGTGCAAGATTTGAGAGAGATTTTCGATCAAATACGGTAATTCAATATTAAAGTGAATCCTGATAAGTGTACCTTTGGAGTAACTTCAGGGAAGTTTTTAGGGTATATTGTATCAAAAGAAGGAATACAAGTTGATCCAGAAAAGGTGCAAGCATTTCGCGATATGCCAACTCCTGCGACAGTAAAATATGTGCAAAAACTAAATGGACTCTTAGCCTCGCTAGGAAGGTTCATTTCGCGATCTTCAGACAAGTGTAAACATTTTTTAAATATACTCAAGAAGGGAACAAAATTCAAGTGGACAGATGAATGCGAAAAAGCTTTTCAAGGAATAAAAGAACATTTGGCGAGTATATCTATATTACAGAAAGCTGAACCGGGAGAAGAATTATTGATTTATCTCGCGAAAACTCCATATGCGTTAAGTGATGTGTTATTGCGAGTAGACGCAGGGGTAGAAAAACCAATTTGTTATATCAACAAAACATTTAATTCAGCAGAGAGAAATTATTCAAAGATTGAGAAACTAATACTAGCATTGGTACACGCAACCTTCAAGCTTCGGATTTACTTCCAAGCGCATAAGATCAAAGTGTTAACGAGAGTGCCAATTGAATCAGTGATGAAAAATTCAAAAAGATCAGGCAGAGTTGAGAGATGGAATGCACAAGTAGGGCATTTTGATATTCAATATGAAATTCTATCTTCGCCAAAATTACAAGTTATCGCAGATTTTTTAGCTGAATTTCCTTTGGAAGATGATGAAGCTGTAGAAGAGATGATGGATATAGAAGAAGAACATGGAGACCCAAAAGAGCTATTAAAAAAACCTGACATATGGGAAATATTAGTAGATGAATTGTCAAATAGAGAAGGAAATGGGATCGGAGTTGTTTTCATTTCACCAGAAGGAGAAAAAACAGCTTTTTCATTTAGATTGGAATTTGCATCCACTAATAATGAGACAGAATATGAAGCTGTAATCCATGCATTGAAGTTTGTGATAGAAATGAAATTGGAAAATGCTAGAATCACCAGAGATTCACAATTGGTTATTCGCCAGATAAAGGGAAAGTATACTACAAATGAACCATCTTTGAATAAGTACAAAAAACTTGTTGAAGAATTGTCTGCGAGAATTCCAAAAATAAAATGGAGACACATATCAAGGAAAGATAATAGGCTCGCAGATGCTTTTTATTTCATATCAAGTATGATGACGAACCCACTTGCGAGATGCATATAAATTCAAACACTTTTGCAACCAGCGATAAACAAAAAAGAAGAAGAGGTAGATGTAATGATGGTAGAATCTGGCGAGGAAGAGATAGGAATAATGTTACAGATTGGCGAACAGATCTTCATGCTTATTTGGTGAGAGTAAAAATCCCCAGAAATCGATTAGAAGCACATAAATTAAAAAGTAGAGCAAAAAATTATGAACTAAGAGATGGGGTATTATATCGCAGATCATTTAATGGACCATCGCTAAGATGTTTGACGAGAGAAGAAGGACAAAAGGTGTTAAAAATGTTGCATAGTGGTGATGCTGGTAATCACAGCGGGGGTAGATCTTTGGCATATAAAACAAATATGCAGGGTTATTATTGGCCATATATGCATGAGGATGCAAAACAACTTTCAAGGCGTTGTGAAGATTTTCAGCGATTTGGGAAGAAAATACATGCACTAGGAGCACCATTATCATCTTCGTCAAGTGTATGGCCTTTTGGAAAATGGGGATTGGATATTGTGGGACCATTTGTGCCTGGTTTTGGACAAAGAAGATATTTAATCGTTGTTACAGATTATTTCACAAAATGGGGAGAAGTTAAGGCAGTACATCACATCCGCGATAAGGACATTTTTACGTTCATATTTGAAAATATAATTTGCAGATTTGGGATCCCAGCACAGTTGATATCTGATAACGGAAAGCAATTTGAAGGGCAGAATATTGAATTGCTTCTTAATACGTTTAAGATAAAATGTGGAAAGTCAACTCCTTTATATCCACAAGCAAATGGTCAAGCTGAGGCAACTAATAAGACAATCGTAGACATCTTGAAAAATAAGTTAGAAGGTTATCACAAATCATGGTGTGAGAAAGTACATAATGCAATATGGGCATATAATACAACTAGACGAGTGGAAACTAGGATGTCACCTTTATGTTTAACGTATGGAGTTGAAGCTGTACTACCAATAGAGGTTGATATCCCAACAACAAAAAGAGAGGCATGGGAGAAAAATCTAAGTATTGGCATGATTTTACATGAGTTAGATGAACTAGAAGAAAAGAGAGAAAAAACTCTACAACATATGGAAAATTACCAGCGAAGATTAGCTCGCGAGTACAACAAACGAGTCAAGAAACGTCAATTCCATCCTGGCGATCTAGTTTTGCGAGAAACACCAAAATATCAGCAAGAAAGTGGTGGAAAATTAGCGAGAAAATGGGATGGACCATACATCATTAAAGAGATAATTGGAAATGGAGCATACAAATTAATGGATCCAGAGGGAAGAGATGTTGGGCAAAGACTTGATAGACCATGGAATATATTGTTTCTGAAAAGGTATTATCAGTAGCAATTTTCGCAAGGTAAGAAATATAAATGTAAGATGAAACAATTAAAAAATTCTTATTTATCTACCTTAATTTATGCGAGCATCATCGCAAGAATAGCGAATAAAATTTCGCAGAGATTCAAAGAATGGGATGAACCTTTATGGCGTGCACCCTAGTTCGCGAATAAAATTTCGTAAGAGGAAAATGTAAGACCTAATAGCGCGTCATATGAGGGGGTATCTCTTGACATGACTCAGCGATAAGGTTATACCGCTGATGGAACCTGAGTCATGCAGACGATGGGGTTAAAGAAAACCTATCCGGGAGAGAGATCTTGGATTTCCAACTATATATGGTTATACCCTGGTTGGACGACTGAGAATCTCTTCCAAGAAGTGCAAAGTATGACCAAGGCGCCGAGGTACACGGTTGAGCCAAGGGTGCCCGGAGCGTACGAAATTCTCTTGCCATCCTTGGTAAGTCTTGGATATAATGCACTTGGCCTGAATAAAACCCCACTTAGGGTGAAGTCTTGTAACTATAAGCCATATAGGCATAAAGGACAAGAGGCTGCGAACACAACTGGTTATTGACAGATCCGGATGGGAGGATCTAGTCTTGTATGGCCGATGTGCACTCCTTGAAGGGGCAACCAGGGGGAAGATAAGGGCGGCACCCTCCATTAGGGAGCTGATAAGTGTCATAAGACGGCAATGTCATGGGGCTTTATGATCACAAGAACATTTAGGCCTGTCATATTGTCGCATAACATAAATAATGCAGAGGCAACAAGCCACGAGAGCAATGTTAAGATGAGATCAATGGGTTTTTACATGAAATTGTAAAGACGTCCTGCGATTTCATCGCAAGACGGCAATGTCATAAGGGTAAATTCTTGCGAGAGAATGTATGCTTATCATATTGTCGCAAAGATTTTGAAAGAAACATGGATAAGACAAGATCAAAGGGTCTTTACATGCAAATGTTAAGAAATCCTGCGATGTTGTCGCATCGCAGAAAAAAAGTTTGGCAAAATAAGACCTTTAACTAGGAAGGAAAAATAAGACCAAAAGAATAATCTTACCAATTAACTATTTTACTTTAAGATGGCAGGAAACATTCATTTATCGCAGAATTATATACAAGGAGGCAAATTTTTAACATTGAGGATTCCTTCAGAATTTTTCAGAAAGGTGCAACAGTATTCCTCATATCGCAGATATATTCATATTTTCGCAAGAATGCAACAACACAAATTACTTAAAGAGGATAATGAATATTCACCATTTCAAGCAAGATAATGAAGGGCAAGAAGGGGGAATAGAGAAGTAAGATTACATTATCTTACTTGAAAATATTCAAAGTAAGATTACATTATCTTACTTGAAAATATTCAAAGTAAGCTAAATCGAAGATTAAAATTCTAAAAGTTTCGATGATTACATCACTCGAAAGATAGAAGAAGTAAAAGAAAGCAAAGATAAAATTCAAGCCTCGCCAGATTTATTGTTCTTGTCAGATTCATCAACATCATCAGCATCCTTCTCACTGCGAGCTTCTTTTTCTCTGGATTCTTCATCAGCGATTACTTCTTTTGGAGGACTTTTTTTTTCTTCTTCACCACCTTCTTGATCTTCTTGAGTGGTGTTCTCTTCATCATTAGTAAATTCTAACTCTTCATCCATGGGAAGAGGAATTTCATCATCGCCAACCTCTAAAGGAGGGACAGAAATAGGAAAAAGAGAACGGGGAAACAGAATATTGTTCACGAGAACTTCATCCCTAAGATGGACTTGGCGAAGAAGAGCTTTTTCACGATTCCTAATTTCTATATTCTTAAAGTATTCAAGATAATCAAGTCTTCTTTCTGCTTTGTCGTGAGCAATAAGGCAATTAGAAGCAAGACCTTTATTTTCTTTGCGAACTTTATCCAATGTAACGGTCAGATCAGTGATGGTAGAATGGAGATTTCTTTCGGATTCTGCGAGCAACAAAATAAAAAATCAGTTAAACAAGAATCTCACAAGGAACGTAATATAAGATTTTATGAGAAGATCAACAAGAGAGGCAGTCAACTGACTACCTTCTTTTTGCGAGGTTAAGTTTTGGATTAAAGCAAATAAACAATTATCCTACTGATTCATGGCATCATCAAATTTATCGCCAACCATACCCTTCAGACGAGATTTCATGTTTTCTTCTTTGTTGTGAAGATATGAATTTTCCTTTACTAATGAAGAATGAGATTCCTTTAATTGAGAGTATTTTTCTTGAAGTTCGCTGGCTCTTAAACTAAGAGTTAATATACCCTTGATAAGCTTATCCTTTTCGGCAGCAGATGATTCAGTTAACTGCTTGAGCTCCTTCTTAAGAGAATGAAGAGATTGCTCTTGACTATTACATGTGCTTTGAAGATTACTTATTTGCTGCGAAGAAATCGTCATCAAGCTTGAAAATATATGTTTTTCTTGGGATAGGGTTTTATTCTCATCTGATAAAGATTCCATCGCCAAATTAGCCTTAAAAAACAAATATGAGAGGCGATCAAGCTCGCCACTCAAAAAATTCTGCCTTTGCAATAATTGATTGTTCTCATTAGTAAGATTATGTATGCGATCAATTGAATAAGTGTACAGATTGTCTAGTCTAGTATGTTGATCTATCCAAGAATCTATTTCAACGCGAACTTCTTCAGCAATAGATTCAGATTTGAGTCTTTCTATGAAATGAGCCCGATTTGAAACTAATATATGAATCAAAAATTTAAGAAGAAAGTCTAAGTACAGAAAGTATGTATATGAAACAGAAAAGAAAAAAGAGCAGAGGTAAAGAAAAAATCACCTTTCAGCTCGTCATTTCTTCTGCGAAGATTCTCGCAATCTAGAGAAGAGTTGCAAAGCATGTGATTCAAGTTATCACATTCAGCAGTTTTAGCTTGAAGACTTTTCCTCAGAACTTCAATCTTATTCTCTAAAGCCGCTCGTGAATCATTACGATCAGAACCAAAATACTTAAACAGAGTCTCGCAAGCTTCCTGTTGGAGAGGGTAAGTGGAAGACTTTCTAGCATTGTCTAAAACATTAGACAAGACTTTAAAAGCAACATCAACACCTGCAAAAGTTTTGCTCGATGAAGGAAAGGATTTATAAGGTGAAATAGTAGTGAGAATAAGTTGGCGATCATTTGTGGTGGTTGATCTATCAGGAGGAGTATGTGGAAAAACCACAGTCGAAGGCCTTAAAGGGCTATAAGGAACCTCAGTCGCAGCAGCTTTAGAAGCTTGGTTTAACAAAGTGTCAGAAGGGATAGAGGTATGAACATCGATATTCTCGCGGATAGGAGAAGAAAGATTTGGTTGCGATGGTGTTGGAGTAATCTTCATAGATGTTAACGGGGGCATAATGAGATTTTCCCCGAGTGTCTTAAAATGGTGAGACCTTTTGGGAAGTTTATCAGGATTCACGTCATTCTGCGAATAATAACCCAGATAAGAAACAGAGGCAACAATATTGTTATTAAAAATAAAGGGTGTTTCTTACTACCTTATCATTCGCAGAACTTTTCTTCCTTTTCTCAGTCGGTCTTTTGCGAGGATTAGGGTTGTGAGAAGTAGATTGTGTGTTAGAAATTTTAAGGGGAACCAATCCTTGTATGAGGTGCAGCAAGGTTTATGGAAGAAAGGGGAACCGATCCTATGAACATGTGTAGTGCATACAAGTTAGATACCAAATATATGCGGGGAACCGATCCTAGTACCTAGTCAGCCATATATTTGGTAAGCTAGTGTAACTATGCACATTACTCATATGGAGGTAGAATCGAAACTTGTTTTGGTAGAACCGTAAACCCATGAGTTGTGATTGAGTGGTACTTGATCAATCACGTAGTTCTTGAAAGTCAGATGAACCAATTCTAAACTTGTTTGGAAGTATGGTAAATCTGTTTCAAGTGAGCAAGCATGGAAAATACTTGCAAGAGTAAGATGTCGTCACTCTTTGAACACGGTGCATTAATGCTTATTCTATTTTGTTCAAAGATATTCCTTAACGGCTAAGAAGGAAGTAAATCCCAAGATCGAATTTAAATAAGTTAAGAATCTTTTAAATTAAATATTTTTAATTATAAATGGAAAATAAGAATTAGTAATGTGCATTTACTAGTTAAAGATTTTCCAAGGAGATTTCGATCATTATTTTGGACAGTGCATTCGCAGGAATCATGAAAACCGAATTTGGTGGAGTAATGATCGCTGTCGTTGGCGTCAAAAATAAATTACACTTTCTTACTACTTAAAATATATAATATAACAAGGGAAAGAAAGGATCGTTCCCACAGAGAGGTCTTGGTTGTCAATATGTTTCGGTTTCTTATGTAAAACACTGGGGGATTTTTCTGATTTTTTATAAAGTAAACTAAAATAAAAGCAAAATAAAGAAATAAAGAATGCAAATCAAGGATGTGAAATATTGGGTAAAGGTTTCATCTTCAATTGTAAACAAGTTTTTGAAAGTATGAATAAAATTCGTATTTAATATCGTTATCATCAAAATCCATAGAATACCTTATTGCAAGAATACTCCGTAAATTTCCTAAATTTATCAACACACACATTAGAGATGCGTATGTGAATTCTACCTAAAGAATAACCTAACGCCTTGCGCTAATTAAGTTCAATTCCAATGAGCATTAAGTTTCAGAAATAAGCTAATCAATGCAATTATCATACACTGCGCATGACAATTCGGACAAAGGTCAATTTCTACATATGATTACGAGAGTGTATCACTACAAACCGTAATCATATCATGCTACTCATATTCAGGGATATCGCTCAATGATGAACCCTAAATTAATTAGCTATAGATATGGATGCAAGTTCAATCAATTCTAGACTCAACTAAACAAACATTCAATGATATTGCAATACATCAATCATGCAGTTATTATAATCAGTAGAAATCATACGATAATATGGATAGAAAACTAATTCATAAAATTCATAACTTGTTTTCCAAAATCCAACTACATCTTTAACCAATAAAAATAAATCAACTACTTGTGTTTTTGGAAATCATCATCATAATAATCAAAGAAAAAACTATCATGAAACCCTAGAAAAAAAGTAGAAGTCTCCCCTTTCTATCTTCTCTGAATTTCTGTGTTCATTGTTCCTCCTCAGCAGCCACATGTTTAGATAAGGGTTAGCCTAGGTAGGCAACCCCCTTGGACTCCGGCTGGTCTTTTTGCCTTTCTGCGCCTATTTCTTCTTCTTTTGTTCACATGACTCCAAAATACCTATAAAACTGAAAATAAACGTAATAATACATAATTCACAAGAAAACATAACAAAGAAAGCATAAATTATAGATAAAATTCATGGTGTTTTAGACACTTATCAAGTAATGAAAAATATCTTGAGAATATTTTCGGTTTTGGAAATTCCTTGGTATCCGAACTTCCTTGTCTATAAATACTTTGAGTTTGCATTTCGAGCAAACTAAACCCGCATAACCTAGACTTACTCTTTTGTCTTTGTTACTGGTGAAGCCGCCTATCAGAGAGGAGGGTAATATAATTAGGTGAAATCTCTTACGACCGCTCAATTTAAAGTCTTCTTTGGGATTGAGAAGCTCTAGCGCGACCCATTGGTGGGAAACTAGATATTGCGGTTCATCTTTAGTTTTCATATTGATTTGATTGACTAAAGGTGGTTGAAATTTGATTGCACCTAGTTTGTTTATGCTTGAGAATCTTCTCTTCTGATATAAGATTCACTCAAACTAGTTCAAGGTTTCGACGGGAATCTTTAGACTGTTGTTAGATCTAAAGACGATCATATGATAATCCATTTGTTAACAGACTATGTTCTATGTGTGATTGATCACAAAATAGATTCAAGTAGTTGTGTGCAGGTGTTTATTGAAGATCTAAGAAGATTTGAAGACAAAAAAGATATTGAAGATTTCTAACTTGACTTTTACAATCGTTGGTGTGCACAATACTTGTTTGGGAAAAAGAGGATCCAATTAATAAACGGTTTATCCTTGTGGTAGATTGGATTGATTAATTGAGGAAGGTCGGCATCAAAACATATCACTTGGTTGAAGAGTATTGTTGGCTTAATCTTAACGATTACCTTTGGGTGATTAAACATAAGATAGATCTTGGAACCTGTCAAAGGAGTTTATGTTAAGGTAAACAAGGGAACCTTTGCACAACTCATATCACTTGGTTGAAGTGATTTGATACCAAACAAATTTATTGTTCCTTTACTGTTTGGAATACGAACCAAAGGAATTAGTCCAAGTACGTGACTTGTTTACAGGTTGGAGGCGTGGGAATACAGACGGAACTAGGCGAACTATGGGTTTAGTTGCTTGGTCTCAACTATACGAAGTTGTCTTATTTTGTATAGCGGCTTAATCCTGAGAGTATTTAATTCTGGACTAGGTCCCGGGGTTTTTATGCATTTGCGTTTTCCTCGTTAACAAAATCTTGTTGTGTCATTTACTTTATATTTCCGCATTATAATCGTTTTATTATTATTAAAGTAAATTTCACAAACGTTAATTCTTATTTACTTGATACGTGAATCCTATTGAGTTTGGTTAAGTCTGAACCTTTGTATCAAGTAAACACACTTTGTTGTTGTATTGTATCGATCTCGTATCCATAGACAATTACACAAAGTGTGAAACGATTTGTTGTATTGTCTTGACTCAGTCCATAGACAATCACTTTTGGGGAAAGGACTTATAGGAAGGAAAAGTTATAGCGTAAGGTATAATTGGGGTACCCTCGCCTTTTTAGTTGGCTCAACACTAGTTAACCAAATGGTTATCCAAATGATAACTTTCATATCAACCATATTCTTCTTCACCATAACTAGTCCAAATGACTCAAATGAACTAGTTAGAGAATTGTTCAATTGCTTAGATCTTTATGTACTACACAAGACACAAAAATGATGTAATTCACTCGAATAAATTCATGAACTATAAAGCCACGGTTTTCAATAGCATTCCTTAGTTTATTAAGATAATTTCACAAACATCGTTTTTAGAGATAACCTACTCAAGTTCACGGAATGGGTTCGCAGACTTAAGTTCCCGGACGGAGTTCACAAACACCATCAGAAATTCTCGGGTTCGAGAGCTTCGCCAGTTTGCGGACTAGGTTCGCAGACTGAGTTCGCGGACTGAAGTTCACGTGCTGCTCCAGTTTCACTTGATCAATAAAGTTTGCAAACTTCGGTTAAAGCAATAAGAACTTATACATATATGTGTTGCCACAACAATGCTTATACCCTCCAATGGTTATATTGTCTAAACTCTCATTTCAATCATTAAAACATTCTCAGAGGGCGTTATATAGTTGTTATTCACAAACTGTTTTTCGTCAGAGCAATTTCCAAAATGATTGAAACATAGCATGACTTTCGTCACTAGGTAAAGATGAACTTGGCTAAAGCGAAAGCTTTACCGATACATATTTCGAGAAATAGATAAACGAGATATACTCAGATCGAAATAACATATGTGTATATTCTAAGTCTATATAGTAATACGACTTTTGTCTCAAGATATGAGATGGAATAGATAGACTTTTGAGTGCTAGATAAGTTCAAGTCTCCACATACCTTTTATTCGATGAAGATCCACTGGTTCCTTGAGTATCCCATCGTCTTGTATGATGATCGCCATGGAGTTCTTGAGCTCAACTACACTTTCTATCCTTGTCAGATACCTTAGCTATAGTATACTAGAAATCAAAGACTTTATAGTTTTGATCACTAATATTGACAAACATGCTTGAGATAGAAACACATGCGAGTTCGACCGAGCAATGCTCTAATAGTTACGTGCTATGATCTTACTTATTCTATCGTATTGAATACTATCTTCTCTAAGATTTGCTCGAGATTTATCTCTGATAGGTAGGATATAAAAAGTAATCACAAAGCTCTTCGTATCATTCTTTGTGATTCCACAATAACTTCTTCTACTACCATATAGTTAAGTTATTTTGAGGTGATTGATATTTCTACGCTGTTCTTCCTGAATATAAGACCGGATTATCAATTGGTTCCTGTTTACCTTGATTTATCAAAAGACATAACAAAACTTCATAGGTACTTATGTGGGAGACATATTTATCTATCAGAATAGACTTATCTTTGTGAGACAAATTTGTTTATAAGTCTTCGACTATGGGTCGTAGAAACTCTTAGTTGTGGGTGAGATCAGCTAAGTTAATCAAGTTCCTAGAGTCCTGCTGGGATTCAGATACGTAAGGAACGCGACTGTACCTTAATCGGTGTAAGACTTGGTTAGCACTCAACTAAATTCCAGTCTGAAGTTAACTTGTAGTAGGCTAGTGTCTGTAGCGGCTTAATACAATATGGTGTTAAAATATGGACTAGCTCCCGGGGTTTTTATGCATTTGCGGTTTCCTTGTTAAAAAAACTTCTAGTGTCTATGTTATTTCTTTTCCACATTATATTTGTTTATATAATTGAAATATCACAGGTTGTGCGTAGTTCAATCAAATGGTAAATCTGACCTTTGGTTGTTGATTGAAATTGATTGACACTTGGACATTGGTCTTTGGTACCGTCCAAGTTATTTCTCATATCAATCGGGCTCACAGATTTCTATTCGTTTGATTGCGGATTGTATTAAGAAATTGAGCTATAACTCTTTAATATAAATTTCTGGTTGAGCTCGCTTTATTAGTTGGTGCTCTTAGAATTATATTGGAGTTATTCCATACATATTTTCAAACGAAATATTGGGTGTGGTTGTTGTACCCCCGTTTTTTCAACAACGATTACTTTTGGCGTAGATTCTGATGTATTTAAAGTTATTATTGGTGTATTTGATATTTTCGCGCCTGTCGTGGCTACCTCAGGTGTTTGTACACTTTGGCTTGATTGGTGTTTGCGTAAACAGTGAGGTTAAACTTGGTCTAGGTGGTAACCGTCTTTGACGGCGTTCCATTGGGTAGCTTCACAAACACATAAGTTTTTGTATAAGTAACCTTGATTGAAAATATAGTCAATATGAGAATCATTGACCAGATTTGACTCTTGAAGATTACCGCCTTGCAATTTTGGCGGCAGAACTTTTAAGTTGGTTGATTACTGACTTAATTATTATTATGTATCAAAATATTAGCGCAAATCAATAATTAAACTATGATTAGCACATATATCATGTAGTGGATCTTAATTTTATATCGAAATCATGAGATCTAAATGAATCTAGCATTTATGTTAACTTTTATGGATAATAATCATACATTTCGAACAATTTCTATTCATAAAAACATCAAACTAGAGATTCGTTGGTGAAAACCGATTTTCGATTCCGCATCATATATATCCTTAAACATGTGATTTGTAACCAGAAATTTAGATCTGAACTAGTTATTTGTGTCATCATCATATTAAGGACAAACTTGTGCAAAAATTAAATAGATTCTCATACTAACTAATAAAATAATGAAGATTCTATAGGATCAAAATTAACAATATACCTTATTAAGTACAGATCTATTATTATCATTAAGAAAATAATATGTTTCCATAAAAACACCAATCGAGAAATTCCTAGATCTAGAATTGAAATTTTCAATTTCATCAAAATTATACCACCTATGTTTAGATTTGATCATGACGAACACATTTTTAGGATTAAATTATTTGAAATCATTGTTTTAAATTTCGCTCTTGTAAATCATCAGATTATGCTTAAATAAACACTCATATCATCAAGATATATGCATATCATGCTTTTTCATACAATAATTTCATGTAACTGAACTAAGTCATGCATAAAAATTAGATTTGTGATTTTTTTTATCATTAAAATCATGAAGTGTATAAAACCTATACGGTGCTAATGAAGGTGCATCAACTCAACTGAAATTCACACCTTCACAATTTGGTGATCGTAGTCCTTAATTTGGGAATACAATCGTTTTTATCGCTATAATTTCTGATCGGATTTCCAGTGATGCAAAGTTTTGATTTATGATTATCTTGTAAGTCGGTTAGAAGAGAATCAGATAGGAGAGAAAAATATCCAAAGTTTGATTTCTGTTAATGAAATTTATTGTTTACATTATCAGCTTTTATGGCTATTTATACACTATATAAACATGGGGATTAATTGTAAGTAGCTTTCATCTTAAGTAAACATGACACAGCTGGGACCCAAATAAACTTTCTCGCCTTGCGCTTGTTTGGATCTAAGAGAACTCTTCGTCATAATTATATCGCTTTCCAATTCTTCACGCAGATGAAAACATTGAGGTTCTTCTCATCTTGCCGCATTGGATTTTGGTATTCCGCACCTATCTTCATGCCTCTTTTCAATTTGGAAACCTGTGGTTTAAGTCTTCGACATCTGGTTTAGGTCTTTGACAGTTGACCTTGAGTCTTATTTCATATTTTAGTTGTATTAACTCTATAGATGTCAGTTCTTTAGTAGATGTTATATTTTGTTATCTACAATCCATTACCAAGTAGACTAACGTATGACTATGATTATTTAATTATGATAACAATGATGATACAGAAGGAAAAGTAACCATATAAGACATACACAATTTTGTTAACGAGGAAAACTGCTTGGCTGAAAAACCCCGAGACCTAGTCTAGTTATGAATACTCTCGGATTAAGTTATTTTACAAATTGGCCACCTCAAATTCGTATAGATGAGATCAAGTAAACTACTCATAATTAATCATTTCCTTCAGTACCCTGTGCCTACAACCAATCTGGTCTTTGACAGCTGACCCTGGGTCTTATTTCACGTCTTAGATGTATTAACACTTCAGTTGTCATTTCTTGGGTAGATGCTATATTATGTCATCTATAATTGATTACCAAGTGGATTAACGTATGAGTATGATTACTTAATTATGATAACAATAATAATGCAAAAATAAAAGCAATCACAAAGACATAAAAAATTTGTTAACGAGAAAAACGGCTTGGTAAAAGACCTTGAGACGTAGTCTAGTTTTGAATACTCTTAGAATTTAGTCGTTATACAAATTGACTACCATAATTTCGTATAACTGAGATCAAGTAAACTACTCATAGTTACTCAGTTCCTTTAGTATCCCTACACCTACAACCAATCTAGTCTTTGATAGCTGACCTTGAGTCTTATTTCACGTCTTAGCTATATTAACTCTTCAACTTTCAGTTCTTGGGTAGATGTTATATTTTTTCATCTACAATCGATTACCAAGTGGGTAAACATATGGGTATGATTACTTAATTATGATAACAATAATAATTCAAAAGGAATAGTAATCATACAAACATACAAAATTTTGTTAAAGCGGAAAACTACTGGGCAGAAAACCCCCGAGACCTAGTCTAGTTTTGAATACTTTTAGAATTAAGTCGTTATAAAAATTGACTAACGCGTATAGCTGAGATCAAGTAAGTTACTCATAGTTATTTAGTTCCTTTCGTACTCCTGCACCTATAATCATTCCGGTCTAGCACGTGAATCCCATGACAGAGTCCACTATATTGAGTCGTTTCACCTGTTGTGAAGACTTCTTCTTTCAACTCACTTGGAGTGTAACCCGATGTCATATCCCTAGCCTAATGGGAGGATGCATGTATCCAATATCAGCATTTCATTATCCTTTTGTGTTAAATTATAGTTACTAGTAATTAATTATAGTTAATTAGCCTTATCTGTTTAATTAGTGGTTAATGTTAGTTGTAAGGGGTGTGTCTGATGTGACCACCTGGACTCTTCTTGGCCGTTAGATCTAGGTTAGGTTTGTGAGGCTATTTAAGCCAAAGTCCTGTATTGAAAAGTGCATGAAAATAAAATACAAGAGGAACTCAGTCAAGTGTGGTTGCAGTTAGTTACCTGAATGTTTAGGCAATCAATTCTTAGTTACTATCAGATCTTGTTTTGGAATCACAAGTCCATGACAAATGGTAACATGAAAGCACTAAATCTTTTTCAGTAACCACCTCACTTATGAATTTAACGAATTCAACAGTGATCAAGGATAAATTTGAGTATAAAAGATCTTCCATTTGATCAATATAAACTCTTTTGGTCAAATATTAAACCAAGAAAAATATTATATAAATAATCTATCTCAGTGAACAAGCTCTATCCAAGTAACCCTATAAGAAGAAACAACTAGACAGTTTGTTCGATCTTTACAACAAATCTGATGTCTACCGAAATAATATCATATTTGGATCCCAGAGAATCAAATGTGTAAGAAGAATCACAGAAATCAGAATACCAAAAAGAAAAAGTCTTCAATATTGAATCTTCAACGTAACCGCTGCAAAAACAACTTGATTCCTACTCATCACTAATACACACATAATGAAGCCTGCTAATGTTAATTGATCAAAAGTTCTATATACAGATTCTTAATCATGATATCTTTAAGAATCAATCCTCAAACAAACTTAAGTGGCTTTAATTTTATCAGAAGAGAAGGAACATAAAATAAATAAGTTTTATAGATCAAGGATAAATATATCATTAGTCAATCAAATCAATAATCGAAAACTAAAATAACAATATAATTTAGTTTCCCACCAACTGTACTACTAAAAGCTTCTTGATACCAATTAATACTTTGAATGAAGATTTGACCTAATTAGATTACTCTTCTCTATCAACGAGTTAGCTTTCCACATAAACGGTTAGGAAGTGTGTCATGATATGAGTTTGTAAGAATACAAAATCCACTATTCATAATGTTATGACCAAGGATTGATTGGAAGACAAGGTATAATCAATTCTTAAAATTCCTAAAGATATGCAAATAATATTATTTGTCTGAAATTAAAAAATGCCAATTGTATTCCAATACATAACCCGATATCCCTCATAGTTGACAACTAATATTATCTAGCATACATTTATATAGTTTATTAATATAATAACTAGAGATATGCAAACCAATGGGATATGGTAAGCATATATTTTCTAATATCTAAAAGATATTGAAATTCCGTCTTCATGATCTTGCTTTGAGTATTAAAGATAAAGAATTCAAAATTAAGATATAAGAGTTTAGCACATGTTCAAATCACTATGTCGAGATTTTATGAACATTCCAAGTTCAATTTGTATACATCTCGATGTTTGCAGAATCCCAAAGATAACAAACATATCGAAAATGTAGAAAAGGAATTGAACTTTTTCAAGATCGTTCCTGACTTGGGATCGGTACTGGGGTCGGTCGTTATAACTAGGGATAATTCATTATCACAAGGTATCAATCAATCGGTTCCACCAGGGATCGATCTTGAATCCAATTTGAACTATGAAGTATAGTTTCGCAAGTCTAATTCCTTAGACTATTTTTATGAAATCGCTTTCAAACATAATCTCAAGGGTTGAATTCATCTGAAAGTTCAATACACTGAATAATAAAAAGTTACCATTTGGTGTAATTTTTATTCACAAAGTTTATAGATAAATTATAATTCGTAACTCCATATACTGAAGTTGTATAAAACAACTAGTGATACTTTGATCATAGTATAATTACCAAGTCACCAATACTAGAGACAAGTAAACAAACTTTACTTCATAAGTTATATCCATTTTCGATAAATAAAAACTTGAAAGAAAGAAAATAAAAATTAAAAAATTTAAGCCTGTTGTTACCAACCTTGAACTGAAAGATCGTGTGTTCTTTGATGTTGATAAGTCTTCGGGTTCTTCATGAGTAACAATAGGAAGACTCAACATTTCTATGTTACTAGTCTAACCTAACAAAGTTGACTCTAGTAATCAAATCAAGCAGCATCGAGTTTTGGAACTAAATTTGATAACCAAACTTGAGATACCAACACTTAGTGAGTTTCAACTAACAATAAGTGTACCAAGGAGTAATTCCACTCATTGTATATCCTGAATTGCGGTTATACAAATCCCTGAGGAGTTTTTTTTATTGATAATCTTCTGCATAACAAGGTTGTGCTGGTGATGTTGATATTCGTAAAGGTGCCAGAAGGTGGGATTATTATATCTGTTAGTTTTTTAAAGGTCTATATTATTTAATTTTCATCTTCTTTATCCACTTAGGCCAATATGGTTTCAGAGTTTGCTACGCTTAACAGATCTATACATGCGGTATATACTTTCGAACCAAATGGACAATATGTAAATGTGGGTGAAAAGTAATTAGTACATAAATCTTATGTAAATATGAATGCACAAGTATAGACAAATGAAGTTTGTACTATTTCTTGGATTGAAGGTACATGTGCTAAATATAGGTTTTCAAAGTTACGTCAAGCAAAACCCTGCTTTATGACCATACTTGAATGCGCGTTCGGGTTACCTATAGCTTAGAAAGTACTTATTTTTTTAAGATAATTTTATCAAATTAAGTAAATATTTTTGATTTAACGGGTGCTTTCAGCCCGAGATTCTGTTTAAACGGTTTTTCCTATGGCCTTCAGGTGAACTCTAGTGTATGTGACTTCTTCAGTGAAGATCTCACACAACAATGAATAACTTCGTGATCAGAAAAATGAGAAACCAAAGATGGTAATCGATGAGATCCCAACCATACTAAAAGATCGTCGTAAGTAACTCGGTTTATCGTGATTGCTAAGGAAAAAAAAAGTAAACAATAAAAGGGGTGAAATGGTAATACATTCATAATACAACTATATAAAGTATTTTACGAGGGTAAAAACAAGTTTTTCCTGATTGCATGAGGTAAATCGAGTCCCCTATATCAACGTTAAATGTAGTTGTTAAATATACTAGACAATGTTCCCAATGTAGTTATAAACTGGCCAAGTTTATTTATTATAGCAAACTGAAAAATAAAGGTAAGATATGACAAAACAAAATCGGCTACATCGAAAAATAAATTTGTATCCATTATAGTTCTTCCAGTTTGTATAATAATTTCTCAAGCATTAGAACATTTAATATCTATAGACACGACCTAACTAGTTGTAATTTTGTGTTCAAAAAAATCTGTAATTATCTAGGTTATACATTAAACCTAGCCGAGCATACTTCATTTTTTCCATAAAATTTAAAAATCTGCATGGTGTTATCAATCTTGTTTTCCCAATTCTTTGTCCAATATTAAAATTTTACCCGGTTACAGCTCCAACTATCCCTAATGGGAATGACCCGTGTTGTCACCAAGATGCATACATATTCAACTTGGCGACGATCATTTAACCAATGTCAATGTAGGGAGGAATTTGACATAGTTTAGGGCCTTCGCTTCCAACAAAGAAAGGCACGAAATAAGTCCACCACCAGTAGGGATGATGAAAAGAAGAGGGTACCCAAATACACCACAATATTTAATTTATCCACCTATAAGTCCTCTTACCGAAAGTGATTGTCTATGGAAAAAGTCGGGATAATACAACACATCGGTATTTACACTTTGTGTGATTGTCTATGGATACGAGATCGAGACAATACAATAATCAAAAGTGTGATTACTTGAAAATAGGTCCGGACTTAACCAAGCTCTATATGATCGCTATCAAGTAAAGTGGAGTTAACATTTGTGTAATTTAATTTAAATTATAATAAATTACACAACAATAATTTGTTAACGAGGAAACCGCAAATGCAAAAAAAAAACCCCGAGACCTAGTCCAGAATTGAACATTCTCAGAATTAAGCCACTATATAAAATCTAGTGGGAATGTTATTTATGCCCCTACTATTCATGGGTCATGCACAAATACCCTTATCCATTATACTAATACCCCTGACCAAAAATAAGGCTACTAATTTTTATCGTAATCCCATAAACACCCTCATTATCTTATTAACTTATCGAGCATTTTGCGTTTCCTTCTGAACTTCAGATCTGAAACGATATGGTCTTCTCTTAACTCCTCTTTCACCACCACCACCACCACCTTCGCGCCACCACCATCTCCGTCGCCACCATTTTCATCACTACCACCATCATCATGTGTTTAAATGGAGATATGATGAAACTGTGGAGAAGATGAATTTATAATGTAAGATTGATGATAATTGTTCTGAGTTTAAATGGAGATATGATGCTCGAGCTTTGATTCCAATAGGCAGAGAAGATATTAGTCGAAGCAAATGATGGTGTTTGTCACTGTAATTGATGAATTAGAAATAGGGTTAGGGTTATCAGATGAAGAAGATCCGATATGGAATTGGAGGGTGAAGTTTCTAGGGTTCGATTCGAAATTGGTTTTAGTAGTATTGTTGTGATTTCGAATTTTGTATCCTGAATTGGTTGGATTTGAGTAGAAGATTCAGAGATTTAGTGATTTGAGCTCAAGCTTTGTTGATTCTGAAACTGGTAAGATTCAACTTTAATTTCAGATTTTAGTTTTGAAATTTCTGAAAACTAATTTTAGGTTTTAAATAACTGTATGATTGAATTCATAGGGTCAATAATGGTGGTGGGTTGGTAGTGGATGATGGTGTTGCAGTGGTGGAGGTGGAAGTTACAACAATGGTGTTGGTGAATGTTGTTATTTGTTTTTTTGGTTATTACAGATGTTATTCAAACAAATCTAATCTTCGTTTTTCAAATCTTCACTAATAATGATGATAGTTGATTTCTTTTTCATTTTCTTTTTTATTTGGTTTGGCTTTGATAACAATTTTGGTTTATGTTAAATGATATGTTAGGTGTGATATTGGTGGTGGTGGTTATAACATAAGTGAGAAAGGTGGGGGTATGGTAAGAAAGGTGGATACCAATGTGGAGTCGTGGTGGTTGTCATGGTGGGAAGGCCCCTCCTACAACAACATTTTTTGGTGGATGTGGTGGCCTCCTCTGAGTACTTTTAGTAGTGGTATCCAGAATTGGTTGGATTTGATGATGGATTCGAGTATGATGAATTATAAGATGGGAGGTGCTGCCAAGAATGATATTGGTGCTCTGAGAAGAAAAATAACATTTGGCAATGATGATTGAGCTGGTTGTTGGCTGCTATGAGTACTGTTGTTTCCTATTTAGATGGAAGTTGCATCTATAGTTACAGAGAAGGTTGAGTTGTTATGGGTTTGGTAGTTGATTTCAATATGGTGATGGTTGTGTTGATGGTTTGAAGATTGAAACTAGAGATACAATTTCTAAAAGTATCTTTTCAAATCCAATTTTGAGTCCTGGACTGCAGGTGCAGTAGCTTCTAGTACTGCTGAGGATGAAAGATCAAAAGTAGCAGGTATTAATCACATCTCTCAATTGTTGATGAAGTTGGAACTCTTACTGGGCAATATTTTTAACAATAAAAACATTTTGGATTTGTTTAGCTTTGCTCAAGCAACAAGCACTTGGTGCTAATTAAAGGAACTGCAAAAGCTACTGTTGTAAATGAAGAAGTCCCACCTTTGCTTGAAAATGGCGGGAAACTTGAGGTACTTGTGTCACCACTCTAATTTGATACAATGATACGCTAATTTCCATAGTAATGTCTTACAAGAGAATCATATGTTGCCATTCATACTCAATGATAGCCTGTGATGTTTCCTTTTTAGGGTGGGATAAGCTCTGGTTATAGAAATTCTATAGAAGACAAAGGTGTAAATGATGACAATTATTCCACTGATGATGCTGCACCCATTAGGATTGCTGGGACATCTCTGCATAATAATAAAGCAGTGCAAGTTGATACTGTACATTGTTGCGTTAACTTTGAAGTGGGAATTCTCTGGATGCTGTTTCCAGGATGAATCTATTGCGTTCAGCGTTAGTTCTGATTGTTTCCTCGGAAGGTCTGTTGCTTACCTTTTTTTCCTTGATTACTGCATTTTTCTTTTTCGGGCTATTATTAGGCAGTGATTTCCATGCTTTAGCTTTTAGTATCCCCATAATAGGTTTGATGATTTGAACTTGTGAAGTTTAATTGAACATCTTGGAATTATGAAATGCTCAATATACATGTAGATATAGCAAATTATAGGTTGTTGATTCATGGTAGATAAATGGCTTTGATGTGGTGAATTGAAGGGTGAAATCTGATGTTGTTATCTATTTCGTGTGGCTGTGTATGGAGTTTAAATTGGCAGGTGTAATCTGTGGAGTTTCTGAGATGAAGAATGAAGGTATAATTGCTTTGCAGATGGGATGGTACAACAGGTGTTTGAGCTCACTGATGGATGCTCAGCTGGTATATGTGCGTTTGTTTTCGCCAAACCAGGTAGATTTTCATGCATGTTACCTTGTGTTATGCATGAATCTGTGGTGTAATGGTAGCACAACTGACTATATGTCTGAAGATGTGTGTTCGACTCACACTAGGTTCACTCATTTGTGTACATTTTTTTTTTGGAGACAACTTGTGATAGTTTCCTCCATATATGAAGACAACTTGTGCTAGTTGCTTCCATATTTGGAGACAACTTGGCTAGTTGCCTCTATATATGAAGACAACTTGTGCTAGTTGCTTCCATATTTGGAGACAACTTGTGCTAGTTGGCTCCATATATGAAGACAACTTGTGCTAGTTTCTTCCATATTTGGAGACAACTTGGGCTAGCTGCTTTCACTTTTAAAGACAACTTTGTGCTAGTTTCCTTCACTTTTGAAGACAACTTGAACTAGTTGCCTCCATTTTATTTTGCAACTTATTCCTGTACACTATTTTTTAGAGACAACTTAAGATAGTTGCCTCCACTTTTGGAGACAACTTGAACTAGTTTCCTCCGATATGAACATTATTTATTGGAAACAACTTTGATCTAGTTGCCTCCACTTTTGGAGACAACTTGAGCTAGTTGCCTCCTATATGGACACAACTTCAACAAGTTGACTCCACATGGTAGTGGTGGTCGTCGGTGGCGGTGGTTGGCGGCGGTGATGGTAGTTGACGGTGGTGGTGGTTGGTGGTGGCGGTTGCGGTGGGTGGCGGTTATTGGCGGTGGCGGTGGTGGACAGTGGTGGTGGTTGGCGGTGGCGGTGGTGGAAAGTGGTGGTGGTTGGCGGTGGCGGTGGTGGACAGTGGTGGTGGTTGGCGGTGGTGGACAGTGGTGATGGTGGTTGACTGCGGTGGTGGTGGTTATTGGCGGAGGCGATGGCGGTGGTGGATAGTGGTGGTGGTTTGCGGTGGCGGTGGTGGACAGTGGTGGTGGCGGTTGGCGGTGGTGGTAGGCGGCGACGGTCGTCGATGGTGGTGGTTGGTGGTGGACAGTGGTGGTGGTGGTTGGCGGTGGACAATAGATGTAGTCTTTTTTTTTTTTTTTTTTAAATAGTAGTTAGTGGTTTTTGTATATACACTATATAAAGGAGGGTATTTTAGTAATGTATTATGCTTGGGGGTATTTGTAAAGTTCATAAGGGTATATTTTCAAGGGGTCTCATAGTAGGGGTATATAGATAATATTCCCTAAAATCTAAACCAATTTCCTATAGTTGATACCAAGAAACTAACCCTGGTTCACTTAGTTTCTTCAGTATCCCTTCGCTTCCGACGTTCAATAAGTGCACGCACTGGAACAATTCCTATGGATAGTATTCCAAACAGTAAAGGAACAACAACTCTATTGATTCTTTCCAGATAAAGATATCTCAAGTCATATGCAAAGGATCTTCCGTTTAAACTAATAAACTCCTTTTCCTGGTTAGATCAATCCAATCTTTATTACTTAAGTAATAAGATTCGGATTTGTCACAATCAAAATATATCTCAAGAGAACTATTAGGTGTTACCGATCTTACGCAACTAATCAATCGAATAAATCCAATTCTAGTTGGATCCCAGCCGATCAAGGTTTGTGCTACACAAAGATATGATAAACCAATAAGAAATCTTCTTCGTCTTCAAATATTCTTTAATCTTCAATTGAACCTGCACAACACCACTTGAATCTCTTGTGATCAATCACACACAAAACGGAGTCTGTTAACAATGGATTATCACAAGATGTCTTTAGATCTGCAAATAGTTCTAAAGATCTCGTCGACACTTCGATCTAGTTTTAGTGAATCTTATATCAGAAGAGAAGATTATCAAGAATAAACAAACTTCGTGCAATCAAAGTTCAACAACCGTTAGTTAATTAAATCAATCGAAAACTAATAAACCACAATTATCTAGATTCCCACTAACGGTACCCGTAGAGCTTCTTGATCCCACGGAAGTCTTTAAACGAGCGGTCGTAAGAGATTTCGCCTAATTAGGGTACTTTCCTCTCCAAATAGACGGCTTCATTAGAAACAACAAAAATATGAAGTTTGCCTGGCTCTTAGGATAGTTTGCTAGAAATGCAAACTTAAGTATTTATAGACCAAGGATATTTGGACACCAAGGAATTTCCAAAATCGAAAGTATTCTCATGATATGCAATAAATGCGCATTAGGTTTTCATAATTCCAGGAAATGCTTTGTCCAATATTTTCCGAAATATCTCAATAGAAAATATCCTATTAGTAAATGCACATTAATAGTTTTTATTCTCTAGAGATATGTATTTAATTGCTGGTAATTAAAGCATATAAAACTAACAACCTTAATTAAAAGATTCTTAATTTATTTCGAACCGGGATTTAAGGAATATATTTGAACAATAAAAGATAAGAGTTACTATTCGTGTTCAAAGTATGTTGACATCTTTTTTTGTAAATCCTCTTTCATATTTACAATCTTGGAATCCATTATACCACACTTCCAAAGAAGTTTAAAATTGGTTCATCTATATTCCAAGACAACTATGTGATTGATCAAATATCAAATCACATTCATGGGTTCAATCAGTCCTACCAATCACTAGGATCGGTTATACCTTAATATGGAACACTTGTGACCGGTCACACAATTTACCAGGATCGGTTTCATCAGTTACCAGGGTTGGTTACATCGATTACCAGGACCGGATACCATATACTCATGGTATTGCTTGTGATCGGTCACACCAGTCACTAGGATCGGTTACACCAATTACTAGGACCGGTTACACCAATTACAAAGATCGATTATACAATTCTTTTGTGATCGGTCATACCATTTACAAATATCGATCATACCATCTCAGGTGATTACTTAGGATCGGTTACACTAATTAATCAAAACTAGTCATACCAAATCATATGTCAGGCATTGCGATTAGTTATCCCAAGATACATAACAAGTTATGATCGGTTCTACCATTTCACACATATTGGTAATCCAAAGATATGCAATGGATAACAATACCAATAAGACTAATGATTTCCCTTTCGATTCATAAACAAGTTCATGAATGTACTTTCTTTAAACAAATGTAACATATTGTTTCCTAGGATGTAATCTTTACCTTTACCCATTCACATAATCACAATAGCATTCATACGATTATGTTGATGTCATATCTACGAAGTTCAATAGTATTCATAAGATTATGTTGATGTCTAATTCCTTAATATTGTGATCATATGATCATGTCTCACTACTAGAGTAAAATATTCATTCATATCTTTGCAATTATGTTTTCTTTATAGCACGACTTGAAAGATACGCTAGGAATGAAACAGTTCAAGTCAATATTACTGACCTCAAGAGGAAGGATGATGTCTTCATTGTAGCTCGTCACTTCTTCACGTTCTCTGAGTCTTCGTGTAATACTTGTATGTCTCATATTCCTAGACTTTCTAGTCTAACCTATATGAAGTTGTCTCTAGTACATAATCAAGCGACTCTTAGATGAGTTTTGATTCACTAAAATATGACAACCAAACATGACATACCAACTCTTGGTGGGTTCAACCGATCTATGCTCTAACAATCTCCCCCTTTATCAATTTTAGTGACAAAACTCTTAATACATATGGTTAAAAAAATTACAAGAATTCATTATACATACGCTTGATTCCAAGTTTCAACAACAGAATAACCTTGATATATTCAATCAATAAATGCCGTTATTGACATCTGAATAACAAAGATTATACTCCCCCTAAAGGTAAGATAGGTAGATATTCAATCCGAACATCTTTGTTAAATATCCGAACATCTGTAACATCTTTGTAGGTATCGACTATCGCAAGGCATTAGCTTACAAACATCGTAATAAATATAAGAGGAAAGAGATACGAAACAATGCGATGATAGAGGAAGCACGGGGAAGCATGAAAGATTTGCGAGCATAAAATAACCTTACGAAGATATGTTGCGATACTTCGCAACACATATACAGTTGTACAAATTTTACTATAAATAGGAGTTCAAATGTAAAATTCAGGGGGTTCTTTTAATGAGTGTTAGAAAATATCTTAGGAAAGAGAATAGAGAAAGTTGTAACTATTCTAGTTCCATTTAGATACCTCTTTGTAATCAATTGAGAGAATTAATAAGAAAATGGTCATTTATCATCAAGTTCTTATTAAGTTTCACAAATTCTACTGAGGGTGTAGTTGTGAGATAATCCGCAACTACATAATTGGCGCTAGAAACAGGGAAAAGGATTATATCAGAACAAACAATAACTGAATTATATCAGAACAAATTATACATAATTGAAGAATTCCTGCATCAGAGAAATGGAAAGAAGAAGAAATATATCAGAACCATTAACTGCAGTAAGAAGAAGTGTAAGAATCATAGGAGGAGAAGCAAATATGACAGGAGAACCTAGTAGGAGAGGGAGTAATCGAAGAAATCAAGCTCAACAAACAATAGATCATGATCAAGTGAGTATACATACTTGGAGAACTGATACACCAACAGAAGAATATAGAGAACCACCAATCAGAGAAAATGGGAGACTGATGGGAGGAACAATTCGTGAAAGAGAAAGGGAGGTATTAGAAACATTGAGACAAGGAATTCAAGAAGAACGAAGGTTTGAAGCTGAAGAACGTGCTAATCTAACAAGACAGAATCAAGAATTGAGGAGGGAAAATGAGATGTTACAGAGGAGGGAATCTCAAAGTGTTACAAGATCAAATGTTAGAACAGAAAGATAAAGACAAAATTCACCAACAATCAATAGTGAAAGTACTATGCAAGGACAAGCACAGAATCAAGTTGAAAGAAATCAAGAGAATCGCTTCATTTTAGTACCATACCCTCCTTCACGAACCAGGCCAAATCCTAGAGAAAACAATCAGAATGGTGAAGAAAATTGAGAGGAAGAGTCAGCTGAGAGACAACAAGCAGTACATCAAAACAAAAACGAGAAGGGAGAAAGAAGACGTGTAGAGGCTCGTAACACTCAAAGTATTGAGTATGAAAGAATTCAGAGAAGAATTGGAAATCAACGAACAAAAATAACGAGGAATGAACCAAACTTTCGAACCAGAATACAGGCGAATCAAGAAGAAATAAATCACAGAAGGAGGAGAAATGAAGAAGAAAAAATTCATGATATTCGCATTAGAAGGATGAGAAGAATAGAAAGGGAAGAACAAGAATTTCAAGATGCTCTGCAACAAAACAATTGTGATAATTTAGAAAGAAGATATTTTCAAAATTGTGCAAATGAAAACATTACTGAATAATATGATAGAATGCGAAGGATCACAAGAGAAGAGACGCAAGAACGTAGAAGAAGAGAGACTGCGTTGAAAAGGCCAATGGATGAGAATTCTGAGGCAAATGCACGGATTTTTCGAGAATTAGCGGAAATGAGAGGAATGATAAACAATACAAGAGGAGGATATAGAAGGCAATTAGATAAAGCAATAGAAGAAGCTGCGAGGACTCCATTTGCTAGAGAAGTACAATTGGGAGGGATTCCACCAAAATGCAATTTGCCTACACTTACCAGTATCTTCGACGGGAATTCATGTGCTATTCAACACATTAAAGCATATATAAGATGCATGTTGCAATGGGAGAATCACGATGCTGTATTATGCAAGTACTTCGCATCAAGCTTAACAGGAGAAGCTCTAAAGTGGTTCGAAGGACTTCCTAAGAACACTATTATATCATTTAATCATTTACAAGAAACTTTCCTTGGAGCATATATCACAAATCATTCCTCACGTCTTGGTATTGAAGATGTGTTTGGTTTAAAACAAAGAATTGGTGAAAGTTTGAAGGATTTGGTAAGAAGATGGAAGACTATGTGCAGTGATATGACAGGACGCGTAGATGAGAGATATTTGATTCTGTCTTTCATAAATGCGATGTTCGCAACTAAACAACTATATGTTCAAATCTTCAGAAGAAAGAATTCCATAATGATGACAGAGTTACGAGAATTGCAAGAGGAATACATTACATTAGAAGAAAAGCAAAACAATATGGAGTCATATCCAGTAGCGAACACTAACAATCAAGATACAAGAGCAAATTTACTTCCTAAAATAATCAATGTCGTAGTAGGTACTTCGCAAACATCCTCGCAAACTTTTTCGCAAATTTCAGAAGAGAAGAAAATCAATAATAACCAGCCAAAAATGGTAGCAATGGATAGCAGAGTTCAAGAAGAATATGATAGAGAGAGGAATTTCTATAATCGAGGAGGAAATAACCAGATCCCAAGATTAGATCAACAACATGAAAATTATGGGGGACAAAGGCAAAATTATTTTGGACAAGGAAATCATAGACAAAATTATAACAATGGTCAAGGAGGTCAAAGAATGATAAGAGAAGAAATAAAGTTGCCACCTTTGAATACAAGTGTAGAAAAGATATGGCAGGAAATTATCTTGATAGAGCATATACCAACTCCATGGAATATGGGAAAGGAACCACCAATGGGTCCAAGAAGTCATGAATTTTGTTCGTATCATCATTTTCATGGACATTCTACAAATAACTGCAATAATATCAAGAGGATTATCTTGCGAATGATTGATCAAGGAAAACTAGATCACTTTTTATTAAGCAAACACAGTCGCAACAATTACCACAGGCTCCAGTCATAACTCGCAGGGAGAACACAGTACAAGAAAAGGGAAAAGAAACCCTACATATAGAAGTGGGATCAAAAGCAAGGAATGTTTTCTGTAATTCTATTGTTCACTCATATAAAACCATAGAGGATTTTCATGATAATGTGTTAAGCAGGGTATATGCGAGGGATGGTGAAGGAAAGGAAATAATGAACATCGCAAAAATTTCGCGACTTGAAGATTGGCAGAAGTGTGAAATTTCTTTTGAAGCTGTTGAAATTCCAGAAGGTTGTGAAGTACATGATAATCCATTGGTAGTAAGGTTAGAAATTTGCATGAATATGGAAGAAAATGAGGATGATATGGAGGAAGAATCAATTGGTCTTAATAGAATTTTGATTGATACGGGAATTTCTGTCAATATCCTCTTCTATTCTGCTTACAAAACTATGGGGGGAAAAGACGTAGATCTAATACCTTCTGCCTACAGGATTTATGGTTTTAATGGAACTGCTAATAAACCTAAAGGAGAAGTAAGCATGCGAATTCCTTTAAGTGGAATGCGAACTTAAATTCTGTTTTGCGTTGTTGATGTCGAATCACCGTATAATGCTTTGATAGGAAGACCCTGGCTTCATGGAATTCTAGGCGTAGCTTCCACTCTACATCAATGTATAAAGTTTCCTCATATGAAGGGTTTTGGAGTTATCAAGGGTGATTGGGCTGAAGGTAAGAAATGTTACGATACAGAGGTAGAAGTTTGCGAAGGAAAAACTACTGAAAAATAAAGTTGGAGAAAAAGAGCAAAGGCTGTGAAAAGAAGTGAAAATTTAATGGCAGAGGATTAAGGCATGAAAGAATAAAATTGCAATGTTAATCATACAGGAAATTTATGATGATAACAAAGGGTTGTGATTTGCGAAGAAAGAAAAAAGAAGGTAATGAAACAAAAAGAAGGGAGAGACATGGGTTTGAGACTTGGTAAACCTTGGAATAGACTGTATTTGAAAAGGTATTATCCATAAAACTCATGATAAATTTTACGAATATTGTTTACTCGCAGGAAATTTTCAAAAGTTACGAATTTCAAATTTTTTATTGCGATTAACTTTCATTAAAGAAAGACGTACACATCAATTTGCGAATAAAAGACCGCAATCTGTGATCAGCTTTCAAAAAAGAAAGAAATCCGCATAAATATTACACAGGCAAACCTTTGTGGCGTACACCCTAGTTCGCGAAGCAACATTTCGTAAGAGGCAAAGTCCTAAAGTACGTCATTTAAGGGGGTACCTATAAGCATGGCTCAGGGACACCGGAACACCACCAAGGAGCCTGAGTACATGGAACTTTTACAGGGTACAACCCAATAACGGGGTACCTATCCGGGTTAGACACCTTGGATTCTCACCTAATCTTGCGACATTACGCGATATTATGCGATGTAACATGATTTAGGTTGGGCGACTAAGGCATACTGTCTTTTCCAAGAAGTGCAGAAAACGATCAAGGCGCTGAGGTACACGGTTGAGTCAAGAGTTCCGGGTGGGCTTGAAGCACATCTTCCATTTTTGACAAGTCTTGGCAAATGATGCACTTGGCCCAAAGATACCCCATAGGGTGCAACCTCGTAACTATAATCCCTATAGGCAAAAAGGATAAGAGGTTGCGATCAAAAGATGGTTGTTTTCAGAACCTGATGGGAAGAGCTAACCTTGTATGGTCGATGTACGCTTCCTTGAAGGGGCAAACAAGGGGAAGATAAAGGGCAGCACCTTCCATTAGGGAGATGATACGTGCTATAAGACGCAAACATCACGAGGCTTTTTGTTTGCAAAAACATGAAGGATTGTCATATTTGTGCAACAACTGAATTTCTGCGAGCATTCTAAAAAAAAAAAAAAAAAAAAAGAGAAAGAGAGAAAGAAAATATACATAAAAAGAGAACTCGCAGAACGTAACAAAAGAATTTAAGATGAGATCAATGGGTTATTACATGAAAGTGTAAAAACGTCCTGAGATTTCATCGCGAGACGATAATGTCACGAGGTTGTATATTCACAAGAATGTTCAGACTTGTCATATTATTGCAAATACAAAAATATTATCACAAAAGAGGTGGCAAAATAAGACCTTTACTTAGGAAGGCAGGATAAGACCACATCAATTAATGAAAGTTATTCCATCAATATTGTTGAAGAATTTTTCCAAGAATATATATCATGAAGTTCTGACAAAGAAGGCAATCCCATCAATATCACTGAAGAATTTTTACAAGAATATATATCACGAAGATATAACAAGAGATGCGATTTTACTCACAATCAAAAACAGATAGTTCGTATTCATTAAATTTTACGAATTACATACTTCTTATACTTCTTCATATATTGAATATTTCTCCACAATTTGAATACTTCTTATAATTCTACAAGAACGGCTCATATTTAATATACTTCTTCAACGGATATTTCATGTTTATCAAATTTTGCGAAGGTTAAATACTTGTTATACTTCTTCATACATTGGATAATTCTTTATGGATTGAATACTTCTAATACTTCTTCAAAGATATTTTATACTTCGTAAGGATATTTCATACCTCGTGTTTCTTATATTTCAAAGGGAGGATTTCTTATTCACAATCGCAACAAGCTAAAACTTCGTAAGTTAAATTAGGGCAGATATTCTAATACTTCCAACAATGTTTAATCATCTGAAGAGCAATAATAGGGGGAAAGGAGATACTAAGCTAAGTCTTTAAACTATATTATTTCTATTTATATGATCAAATGATGCAAATAAGGAAAACACTCAATCAAAGAAAGATCAATTCATCATCGCAAAATTAAGACATTAATACTAGTTAAACTTCAAAAAAGAAATTGTTGGTTGATCAAAAGTGTAGGAAAGAAGAAAGTATTGTATTCAAACAGACAATATGAAAAGAACTAGAGCAGATATACAAAAAAGAATAAAGCTATTTTTCGGGTGATTTATTCCCGTCAAAATGATCTTCTTTTTCTTCTTCAGAGAGATCATCTTCAACTTCACTATCGGAGATTTCCAGATATGGAGTATCCTCAGGAATTTCTTCAGAAAAGAGCGTTTGGTACTTCTTGAGAGGAATTTGATTGTCTTCACAAATCTTGCGAGTCATCTTAGCTCGGAAACGCTTGACATATAAGCTATGGTTGTTCTGGGAAATTAGAAGTTGAGATCTTAAATTAGAAATCTTCTGGTTACGACCGGCAAGAATAGTTTTTAAATCATCATTCATCTTTGCATAATTTTCTGCAGCAAGGGAAGAAATTAAGGAATTAGTTAGCAACTTACGAAGGAAAAGTAATTAAAATACTTACCATTACGAAGAATTTACCTTCTAATTGTTTCTTATCATTACGAAGAGAAGAGTTTTCAAGCTTTAGTTGATTATTCTCCTCAAGAAGATAAGAACTATCAACTGCGATGCTCGCAGATTGTGGATTATCTTCGTGACGGGATGTTAATTCTGCATTATCAATACTTAAATCCTCTACTTTCTGACGAAGTCTTGAATTTTCGACCTCTAACTTCTTACAACGGCTTAAAGTTTTCTTCTCAGCAATGGAATGACGTCTTTCCCAATCAGAAGCAGCTGCGCAGCTAATCCTTCCAACCTGAACGAATAAAAAGGGTTAGAAATTAATGAAATAAGGGAAACAAACAAGGAATAGAAAAGAAACTTACCATACTCCCTAAAGCATATAATGTAGCAGGAGAGACGAATATTGAAATTCCATTAAGATAGTTGTTATTGAGTACAGTAGGAACTTTGCAAGCCTTCTCAATAAGCTTACGAGCATTTGCAGTAGGAGAGTTTCCTAACCCACGAGAAGAATGGAGAAAAGCCTCAGATACACGAACCATTACTGAATCAAAAGTTTCCATATTACTATAATCTTCATCTTCACGTACATTAGCATCATCATCATCATCATCATCATCATCTCCTTTATCGGAAAGGGTATCAGAATTAGAATTAAAGTCCTTCTCAGTAAATTTATCATCTTCATCACTTTGATCTTCGTCAACATTCTCACTAGAAGAGATCATATTGGAGTAAGCATTGGTTGAGAGTTTCTTCTTCTTCCTCTCAAAAACAACATCCTCAAGTTTCCTTTTTCCTTTGGGGAGAGCATCATCTTGACTACCAGAAGTTTGGGTATTCTTCGCAAAGCGAAGTGTTTTTTGTCTCGCAGTTAACCTTTTGGAAGAAGTAGAGTTTTTATTCTCACTCGCAACAACTTCAGGAAGAGCATACAAATTCAAATAAGGATAAGAAACAGAGGCAACAATATATTGTTTAAAAAGCATATAAGGGTGTTTCTTACCTCATTTGAAAATAAGTTTAAGAATAACAAGAAAATAAGGAGATAGAGATACATACATTTTTATCTTCGTTAGGCCAAGAAAAGACCCAAGGTTGATAGTTACGATCACGAAGGTTCGCAGGAAGATCTACTATCCCAGAAATGTAAGAACCCGATAATGCTAGATGGTAATTATACCAATCTTCATCATGAGAACGGCGAGGGGTTCTATTATTTACCGAAGCATAATCAATATCGTGCATGAGAAGGTCATCTGATGCGATATTAGCTCTACGATGAAGACGAACACCCCAACGTTTATCTTCCTTCTTTGCAGGAATTAATGTATAATTTTTAAAGAAACTCTCAACTGTATAGTCCGCAGCGATAATTTCTATATCTCGAAATCCAGGTTTCCTAAGATCAACGGAATACAAAGATCTTCCAATAGCAGCACGAGTTGCGAATTCAACCATAATGCGAATGCAATCACCAGTCAATTGATAAATGGCACATGAAAAATTGGGGTGGGAAATAATTTCATAGAATAAAGGAAGATTGACATCATAAAGAGGAAGACCTGCGAGGATTTGACCTCGTGAGATTAAAACTTTCCGATCATTCTAAGAAAGATCAGTAAAGAGCTCCATACAGAGAGAAGATTTATTGTCATGACCATCAATTTCAGAAAGAATGAGGTCCCTATCAGCAAGCTCTGCATTAATTTGTTCAATAGTTTTCTTCTTTGGATCCATTGAGTAAGAGATCGAAAACAGAAAGGAAAAGAGGTGAAAGAGATAAGAAATCGCAATAGAAGAAAAAAGGGAGAAATTACAGAAGCAGATGTGATTAAGAAGATGAATAGAATAAAAGAGTAAAAAGAAGAATTAAAGATAGTATTTATAAAAAAGAGAGAGAGTTTGACGAAGGAAAAAATTCATCAATGTGATTAGATGTGAGCGGTTGAGAAGGACGGTTACGAAACAACGTGTCAAAAATTTAATAAAAGAGAAAAATTCGTGTTGCGAATCTAACAGGTGGTGATAACTATATTAAATTTACGAGATTAGAGGTTCTCATGACATTCCTTCTTCGTAGAATTGACATGAGAAGAGGCAAGATGTAGGTACCGAATATCGCAAGGCATTAGCTTACGAACATCGTAATAAATATAAGAGGAAAGAGCTACGAAAAAATGCGATGATAGAGGAAGCATGGGGAAGCATGAAAGATTTGCGAGCATAAAATAACCTTACGAAGATATGTTGCGATACTTCGCAACACATATACAGTTGTACAAATTTTACTATAAATAGGAGTTCAAATGTAAAATTCAGGGGGTTCTTTTAATGAGTGTTAGAAAATATCTTAGGAAAGAGAATAAAGAAATTTGTAACTATTCTAGTTCCATTTAGATACCTCTTTGTAATCAATTGAGAGAATTAATAAGAAAATGGTCATTTATTATCAAGTTCTTCTTAAGTTTCACAAATTCTACTGAGGGTGTAGTTGTGAGATAATCCGCAACTACAGATATGTAGATATTCAATCCGAACATATTTGTTATTCTTCTTTTTGTAGTCAAGATAACTACACAAGAATATGATATGTTTCTCCCCCTTAGTCAATGCTTTACTCTTTCGTTAGATATAACGTTTAAGCACAATTGTCCTTTCCTTAGTGATTGCAAATCACTTGTTTATTCCATATATTTCTTACCATTTTTGTCACAAAATGACAAAGGTTCAAGAAAATAAAGGTCAAACCGAAAGGATCTTACAAATCTAAAAGACTTGTATACAACCTATAAAACCGAAAGGATCTTACAAATCTAAAAGACTTGTATACAACCTATAAGAATTAAGCTCGAAGGTTTCACATACCACTTTAGATAACCAATATTAAAACCGAAACTATAAGTAATTTTAGTTTTAATATGTTATCAAGTAAAAATATTTCCCGAAGCGATTTTCCCTACTAGTTTGACAAGTTGACTAAGAAACTTAGTTCCTTTGTTAAACCGATTATAAACACAAAATCGCTTATTTCTATAAGACAAAAATTAAGATCAGAAATAACGTTATTTCTCTCATCAGGTTCTAATTATTCAGACAATAACTTAGACCTTTCCCTTTATACAATACAAGTACTAGGTTAGTTAACTAGTATTTCTTGTCAAGGCATTCGATTATACTTGAATAACCAAATCCTTCAATTTGATAAGTCTAACTAAGATCAGAATTAACTTAGTTTCTTTTATCCGGAATCGCATTGGAGTAAACAAATGATCCCGTATTTTGTTAAGCCATAAATAATACATACAAACCAAAATAAATTGACTTGCACAATTATTTTCTTAACCAGAAGCAATTGAAACAAACATAGACATTATAACACCGCAATTGCACCGAAATTTCGTTAAGCAAAAACACTTGATACCAAACAATAAAGAAGATACCAAACAATAAGCCAAATAAATTGACACAGTTTTTCTTAACCAGAAATAATTGAATCATACACACATATCCATACACATCATAATGGAAAATATCAATTGTACTGAAATTTTGTTAAGCAAAAGCAAAATATCTGCAATATAAACAGGCTTTTTCTTAAGCCAGAAAACAATTAACTAACAAATCTGTTACCTCAGGCATCCTCTTCTATCCAGAAAGATATATCATTAAGCGCAAGTTCAAGTTAGAACTCTCCGGCAATATGTCGTCATCCTCTCGCAAGAACAAAAGAATAACAAATGCGTGCCAATAGCAAAAGTTGAAAACCCGAAACACATATGTTTATGCTAAACACAACTCATGTAAACTCAAATTGATTCCATACATTGTGACTTTTTACACATGACTTTCAATCAGAACACCTTATGATCCTTTGATAATTCCTACCAACTGATAGGTGTCTAAAACACCTAATTTTATATTTAATATTTATGCTTTCTTTGATAATATCCTTGTGAATTGCGTCTCTTATGTTTTTTTTTTAGTTATGAGGTACTTTGGAGTCGTCATGAGTAAAAGAATGAGAAAAACGTTCATTTAGAGCGTAAATAGCAAAAGTAGCACTCCACGTGCAGGCGCTATCGGAAGCACAATAGAGGAAAATGAGCTGTCATTTTCTTGTGGCTCGTATCAACTCTTAGGGTTCCTAGATTCATCTGAGTACCCCTTATCTGCCTTACCAGGGTGGATTATCAATCTATCTTCCTACCACAACCCTAAAATCAAGAGAAATTATTTCTCTTATCATTACACCAGAAATTTAGAGAGGACAGAGAGTGAGAGCCGGCTGCATCATTAACTGGTTGAGATTCTATACAGATGAAGAAATTAATGTTCAGGGAGATGAAATCAAGAAATTCAGAGAGGGGTTTACTGTCAATTTGTGAACTGGGGTTTGAAGTTATTGTAGAAAGAATGAGAAGATGCTGCTACAGATTGAGAATGAAATAGGCGGTGAACTGAGATGAGAGTTTTCCGTGGTGGATGTCATGGGTTCTTGAGAATTACAGAGACAGGTAGGAACAAGTAGGATTGTACGATGAGATCCTGCAACACATATTGAATATGAGACGAAGGAATCGGTGGTATAATTAGAAAAGAAGATTGAGATCGATGGTTTCTGTAGCTGTTGATTGAAGCTTCGATGGAGAAGATCAAGAAATGGAGATTCAGAGTAAACACAGTGGAATTGAGAGGGGTTTTGGTCGAATTTGTAGTTGGAGGTATTACAAAAATGTTAGGGTTTGTGGTGGTTTTTGTTGAAAAATGAGCTCAAGTTAGGGTTTCTGGTGGAATCAGAGAAGAAGATGGATTAGTGTTGAACTGGTGTTGAATGGAAGAGGTATTATAGCTTATGGATTGTAAAGCAGGGTACTGATCTAATGGAACTGGTAGTGAGTTTGTTGGTGGTGCTGTTATACTGTTGCAGGTGGAGTTGAGGCATAATTGCGTTGTTGCCAGAGGTTATGTTTGCTTTGAGCTGTGATGATGATGCAGTTGCAACTGAAATGTCTAGGCAGTTTGGCGCTGGCTGGGATTGCGGGGAAGGTGAATGCACTCAGTATGGTGATTGAAGACGTATCTGCTATTGGTGATACAATTCATCATGGATGAAGTTGCAGTTTCAGGTGATGTTGGAGGAGAAATGGTGGTTGCTGTTCAATATTGTGTTGCAGTTGCAGCTCAGATGGAGATTTTGATAAGGAACTGAAGCTGCTTTAGGTACATGAATGAGTGCTTTAGATGTATTTTTAGGACAGGGGTCACTGTGTTGCTGCCGGGATTGAATCGATGAGATATTGCGTGTGTGGGGGGGGGGGGGGGGGGGGGCAATTGAGTAGCTGTTGAAGATGGTATTATTGCAGTTAAGAGAATAAGAAATTGGTGCAATCTGTTGATGGCAGTTGTGGTTTTGAGGAAGTGAGGATGGGTTTGCTGGAGTGATACTGGTAAGGTTGCAATGAAGTTGTGGCTGGTTCTGATTGATTCAGTTACTGGCAGATGGTTTAACTGATGATTATAGATGCTACTAAAGTTGAAGTTTAGAGAAACATAGAATAAGATGCTACTATTATTGCTGAGAGAAGAAGAAGTGGAGTTAATCTGGAGCAGTAGAGGATTAGTAAAGGGCCATCATGGTTGGAGAGCACTGCTGAAGCGCAATGTTTGTGCAACAGAGCTTAGGCCAGTGCGAAGGCTTTGGCCAAAACCAACTCAGCCAAGTCAGATAGATTACTCTGACTCACTAGACTCGGTCTGCTTGACCCGAGTTAACTCGGTTGACTGGCTAACAATTTGACTTAATTTGACTTTACCGGTCGCCAGGACTGCTTTCCGGCTACACATACCAGGTATGCATACCATCATTTAAATGTTTACGTTTGAAAATAGCAGTTCGGTATGTTTGGACTTCATGGTACACATACCAGGTATGCATACCATCATTTAAAATCAAAATCCAGGGATTTTAGTATGCATACCCGTTTGCATACTGCTTCAGGTTATGAAAATTCGTTTGCAAACTGGTATGCATACTTGACCGTAGACGTCGATATTCGGTAAACTTATTTTGGACGTAACTTCTTCGTACGAACTCGGAATTTCCTAATTCTTTTTGAATTCTCTTCCTTTTTGATTTCTCTTTAAAATGGAGATGAGAATTCTTGAATTTTGATGAGTTAAGATTGGTCTTTGTCCTGTCTCTTGTTTTTGAGTGTTTTGCTCCGTTTCGTCACCCTTGTTCCACTTCTTGGACTTGGGAACTCGGATTCTTGGAGCACTACACCAAAACAGCCATTTTGAGGAGTTTATAAACGTTGCGCATAATTTGTGCAACGTTTATAAACGTTGCACAATAGGTTGCGCAACGTTTTATTTTTCTATTGGTGCAACGTATATATTAATTTGTGCAACATATATATTAATTTGTGAAACGCTTATTATTAATAGAATCACATTTTTGTGGGTCCCATTTTGGTTTTTGTCAACGTTTTATTTTTTCGTCAGCAGTATATCCGTTGCTCATTTCAGGGGATTTGTGCGATGGATTTTTTTACCACGTTTGTATCCGTTCCAAAATAATTTTTCAGGTCAATTTTTTTTGTCGCCGGCTATAATTCCGATGGATTTCTGGACCTGAATATACCATTCTAAATGAACTAGGAGACCCGATTTATCATTTGGAAGGAATCTTAATATAATCACAGTGGATCAAGAACAATTACTGATTAACACAATCAATTATGTTTAATAATTCATACATTAATAATAGCTGAACTTACCATAATCCCATACAAGTATGATTCAAAGACTAAACAGACTAACTAGATAATCTAACATTATTTTTTTCAAATTAAAACACGTTTGGACTCTAAGACTTCTTAAGTAGCACTACTAAGTTAACGCTTCCAACTTTGAAAAAGATTTCTCTAGAAACATACAAGGGAACCTCCATGCAGAGCAATCATACAAAGGGTACTAGGGGATGGGGAATAGAACATCTTTCTCCGAACTGATCACTAATTGCATGAACCTGAGATGCAAACAAAGAAACAAATATAAGATTTTCTGTTACTCCAACTTTTTAATACATTTAGGAGAGGTAAGATCCTGTATTAACTGCGGGGCTTTCACTACCAGTGAGAAATGCCATTTTCAGGCAAAACTTTCATTACCTGAACAAGCCTTGTGTTTCGCTTTTATCCAAAATGACTGGATGATTGCACAATGCAAGAACCTGCTACATAAAAATTAGGCTTGTGAGAGTACCGGATGATTGACTAGATAAACCTCTCGGAAGAAGGTAATTGGTTGTTGGAAAAGTAATGCAAACTTACCCGATACTTGATTGTTTTCGCATTTGATTCTCAATAATATCTGCTATCTTGGACAGCAGCAGTAGCCAAACATTTGATATCAGCAGCTCGTGCTCTCTGCGAATTATGCATGGCCTCTTTGGATTTGAACTTGGTCAATTTGATAAATGCTCAGCCTAATTCACCAGTGTCTCTCCAAGTCATGTTGAGCTTTAACAAGTAATTCAGCCTACGCAAATTAAATGGAACAAAAATGATATTAGACGCAGTGCAGTCACCCGACAAATAATCTAACAACTCAAACCTTCTTTGATAATACTACTAGTGTTCACAAACATGAAGACAGTTACCTGTTGAGATGCACTAGTAAGCTGGGTTTCGAGATCACATGACCACTTGTACAAAAATAGACATGATTAGAATAAAAGATGATTATTACCTCATATCTCCTAGGATGAGATTCTGGGCATTCTTTAGTCTCATCTTGTAAGCGCCGCATAAGAATCAAAAGAAGTGTAAGTGATTATACAAAAACAAAAGTTCTGATTAGCATGCTAATTAACTCTTATGCTAGACGCTCATGAACACTCTTAGTGCTCATTGAAGAAGAGAATCCTCAGGCTTCTCATCAATCTTCAACAATAAAAATAAAATAACGACATATGTCATCTAGTGTTTGAAATATAGAGAACGATTACTATGCAAATAGGTATTCAACTCACAAGCACATTTACTTAAAAAAAAACTAATTTAAAGAGCAGTCTCTACAGAGGCTATGAGTTGTGTGTCCTACTTACTAGACTCATATACTTAGTATCAGCTTGTCTCACCAACTTAGCACTGATGTTTTCAACTAGATCTTCCAACTCAACCTAGGAGATATTTACCAAAAATCACATCAAAACAGCATTAAACTAACATTGCATACAAACTCCCAAAAGCACCATGTAAAGGTGTCTACCTCTTTGGCCACAAACTCTTCATTGCTCACAGTCTTGGGAGAGCCGTACTTCATTTCCAAAACAACTTCCCTGCCCTTAGGACCAAGAGTAATCTGCAAACTTGTTAACACTATTTTACAATGGCATAAAATTGAGAATAAGTTAGCAACCCCGTAAAAAAAACGTTTTAGGAACTCAATACAACACATGAATACCAATTTAGGATAAGAAATGGACAACATTATGTGCATACCAAGTTTTCGATTGCAAAATAAATATAACAGCCATCAGATACGTTGATTTTGGAGATTCTCTTGTTCAACTGCAACCACACACAGAAAAAAGTTGGTAGTTTCACAAAGAGAAAGAAAGGGCATGGGTTGAGATTTTCTTACTTCTTACTCTTCTTCAAAAACTTCACTTGTATAATTATATATTAGATGTAGCATTTGACTGCAATCAAAAGAAGATAAAACAAATTACTTATCTAATTGGGGCTACATTGATTAATAAACCCTTTGAGAAAGTACACTCCTTTTGTTACAAAAAAATGAAAAGTAAAGTCAAAATATGCATAAAGTTAAAATTTATACTCTTATCAAGAACTTAGAAACCTTGATAATATTTTTCGGAGATATACGAGCATCGTGGTGTTGCTCGTATAGAGTTCCTAGAGCTCTAGTAGTGAAGGGTGGAAGCAAGGACTTTGTAACTTGAACTTTGTATTGATTGATTCTTGCTTGCTTACTTACAAATGAATACAACATGCCTATTTATAGGCTACAAAAAGAAGAAGAGAACTATGTCTATGGAGGCTAACAACTATGCCTATGGAGGCTAACAACTATGCATATGGAGGCTAACAACTATGCCTATGGAGGCTTCCACCAAACCAACTACTAGACAATCTAGTATTCTTATTTGATTTGTCTAACTCTAGAACACTCATTTTACACATGTTAATTGTCTAACATTGACTCTAGACATCCTAGATATTTCTAGGTTAATTTAGATAGATGTGAACACTTGACTAAGTTGGTGTTGAATATTCAACACTCCCTCTCAACACCTACTTTCCAACTTCTCTTTATCGTAGACGTTTCGGTCCCCTTCATAGTTTAAGGATGTTTCGGTCCTCTTCATAGTTTAAGGACGTTTCAGTCCTCTTCGGAAGTTTAGGGACATTTCGGTCCTCTTCGGAAGTTTAGGGACATTTCGGTCCTCTTCGTAGTTTTAGAACATACGGGTTCCATCGTAGTTTAGGGACATTGCGGTCCTCTTCGTAGTTTTAGAACATACGGGTTCCATCGTAGTTTAGGGACATTGCGGTCCTCTTCGTAGTTTTAGAACATACGGGTTCCATCGTAGTTTAGGGACATTGCGGTCCTCTTCGTTTCAAGAAATACTTCTTGTACTCTTTAGACAACTCATAGGATTTTCACCCACTTTTGTTGTTCTCTATCTCATCACCACTTGGTGATTGCTTCCGTTTCTTCACAACATTTTTGTTGTTTCTTCTTCTATTCATCTTTGTTCCCAGTCACGCTTTTGTTCGAAAACTGTAACACTTCTTTGGTTATCCAGATTCTCTCACAATCTTTCATTTCGTCAAGCTTCTGCCACAAGCTCTAACTATTTTTCTTCTTGTTATTTGATGTTACAAATTTGCCACTTTATCCAGATTTGCCACATTTCTGAATTCGTAACAGATTTGCCATGCTATGACATAATTGTCACACTTTGGTTTGTACGTATTTAAACAAACACCTGTAAACCCATTTAGACTTCATTTGGACATTACAAATTAGGTAATTCCAACACTCCCCGTAATTTGTAATGGCTCTGTTTTTTTTTTTGATATTCACCCAATCTCCGTTTGCGGCTCTTATCTCCTCATGCTTGCTTCGCTCGCAGAAACTCTTTATGTTTGCCGCCACGCACGCATTTTTTTTTTTTTTTGTTCTTCTTCTTATCACGAGTATGATTTAGTATCTCGTGACAAACATGCCATGCTTTTCTTCGACAATTGAGGAAGCAATCTGTTGCTCTTACCCTCAATATTCTTTTTTTTTTCTTCCCGATTTGAGGAAACAACCACTTATTGTTCTTACCCTCAAACCCTTCTCTGATCACTTATTAGGAAGTGACCCTTTCTTCTTCTCTTTTATCTTGTTTTTTTTTTCATGGAGACCCCATTTTTTTTTCTTCATGGAGACCCCATTTCTTCTCTTTTAGTATTTCTTGCTCATTTAGTATGTCTCCTAACTTCTGCGTGCAAGCCTCTACAAATTCAACATTTTTTGAAATGTCGATATTACAAAAGCTTTGTCGTAGAAACTTGATGTTGTCGTGACAAACATGGCTTTCTTGCCATTTTTTTTTTCTCTCAAAACCGAGTAGGTCGTCTCATTGAGGCTCTCTTCCCACAATATGAGGAGGCGATCATTTGAAGCTCTCTTCCCTCAATATATGGAGGCATTCGTTGTTGACGTTTTCATGATATCGGCTTCTAAAACTCTTGAACGATTGTGGAGGCAATCCTTGGTGCACTCTTCCCACAATTGTCTTTAGAATTTTGTAAACAATTTGAGGAGGAAAATTATTGCTCTCTTCCCTCAAACTTGTCTTCTGGTCACTTATCAAAAAGTGATTTCTTTTTTCTTCTCTACTTTTCTTTTTCCACATGGAGGCGTTTTTGCTCCTGTGAAGGTAGGATTTTTTTTTTTTTTTTTTTTTTTTTTTTGACAGTTGGAATGGTTGAAATCTTCTTAGTGGTGTTTGCATCTTCTCCTTCTTAAACTTCATATCTTCTCAACTCGAAAGCTTTGAAACCCATCAATTCGTAGCGGAAACTTTTACGCCCATTTCGGATCGAACGAGCTCTGATACCAAGTTAAAATTTATACTCTTATCAAGAACTTAGAAACCTTGATAATATTTTTCGGAGATATACGAGCATCGTGGTGTTGCTCGTATAGAGCTCCTAGAGCTCTAGTAGTGAAGGGTGGAAGCAAGGACTTTGTAACTTGAACTTTGTATTGATTGATTCTTGCTTGCTTACTTACAAATGAATACAACATGCCTATTTATAGGCTACAAAAAGAAGAAGAGAACTATGTCTATGGAGGCTAACAACTATGCCTATGGAGGCTAACAACTATGCATATGGAGGCTAACAACTATGCCTATGGAGGCTTCCACCAAACCAACTACTAGACAATCTAGTATTCTTATTTGATTTGTCTAACTCTAGAACACTCATTTTACACATGTTAATTGTCTAACATTGACTCTAGACATCCTAGATATTTCTAGGTTAATTTAGATAGATGTGAACACTTGACTAAGTTGGTGTTGAATATTCAACACATAATACCACCTTCTCATGATTGGGATCAGCTTGTCCGCTAAACAAATTCAAGAGTGATTAGAAACTTTCATGTGTTCAACCATATAAATTAGCATTCATTTTAACTGATTTGTAAGGATTTAAAGTGACTTTCATTTAGACATAATCTGGAATGGAGTGACCGTCATGAGAACATCACCAATTAATACCAATCAGATATATCACCGTAATCATTACGCTTTCTGCAAGCATATCAAAAGTGTATAGATTACTTGGACGAGGAAATATGCCGAACACCTAATGAGCCTAAACAAGTCATTCTCTTGTCCACAACAAAATACAAACTTCACCCAAACCCAATCTATGTTAACACCATTACTTCGAAACAACAGCTTTTAACGACCGTTAACACAAATATGCAAAAATATGCATGAGAAATTCTATGGACCTCATTGAAACTTAGGGAAATATCTAAATCATCCTACAAGATTTAACATAATGTCTGATCATCCTCTTGGGTCATAAAGATCTGCCCTTTGATCATTATGTTCAGACCTACAATGCAGTGCAGATCCAAACAAATGCGAGAGTGGTTATGTTCATATATAACAAAGTTTGAGAGAGTGGTTCTTCAGAAACTGGTTTCTTACTTGGAATGGTTACGACCTGAGAGGAAAAAATGTGCAAAATTGACAATTAAATGCCATTGACATGATAAGTTCATATTTCTCTAGTGTGAAGCATGGACAGGAGAAATGCAACTGAAGGATAAATATGATCAAAAAAATGAATGTTCATAACTTACCAATCCATCCAAGCGGAGTGTCAAGGAAACCTGAAATAAATTTATTAAACCATAAAAAGATACTACGGTGAAATATATTAAAAAAAAATCATAGGCTGCACACCGCTGCAATATCTTCGAGATCTAGCTTGGACAAGTCCGGATTAATTTTCACAAGCAGCGGAGGAGGGACTTCCTCTCCCCATCTCATTCCGTCACGAGCAGCTTGACCTTGGTAAATAATTCAGTTATGGCTAGTTAGGAGCAGCAATTGTAGGATCGATAAAGTAACTCATGCGCCACAAGAGAGAGTAAATGGTAAATTTGCAGTCGGAGAACCAACCTTTTCAACAAGATCCTTAAGTTGTTCTCGTCCTTGAAACTTACGGAACCCTAAAGTATTTGGTGATGAAATGTCGATAACCTGTATGAATTTAAGACCAAACAAGCAATCACAATCGAAAATTTATGCAGGCCGATGATTAATTTCAGATCAAGTCGGCAAATATCCATGTCGTCATGGAGATCTCAGAAACGTACTTAATAAATGAAACAAAATCAAAGGTAGGTATGAATCTCAGACACATGCCAACAGTTCACCCAAGCCTGGAAGATACAATATCAGCATCTATTCTAGAGTAGAACGGAGACACATGACTTCGGTATCTATTTCCTAGTTAGTACTTACCAGCTTATTCGGCTCCTATTTAATCTTTAAGCAAACAATGTATATTTCTAATTACCAATGTGCTTGTCTTGTTTCCTAAACAGATAAGAATGACTCCCATCTGAAATAGACAAAACTAGATCAACAAAGGTCAGTAGAAGCAAACTTTTACTCTCTCTAGGTGGATACATCGAATAATTTACATCCACACAAGTAAGGGATTGAATCAAATTTACCAAATGCTGATACGTAGAGGTGGATCCATTAGAAGAAGACTTGTTGGCGAAACGGAGGAATTTGAAGATCACGTAAACAAGCAAATTTCCAAACACTGTTTTCTTCCAAAATTACATTATGAAACCAATGACAAGATGATCCAAGCATCACTATAGCTGTCCCGTCTAAATATTTTTGCTATCTCGGTCCAAATATCCTCTTCAGAACTGTGATTAAAAAGCTCGAACAATTGAGTTAATGAGAAATTGAAACAGTGATGACCAAAGAAGTTCAGTAAATCCGATAAAAGAGGGAGAATCAAAGAATAAAACTAATTCTGAATCTCAAAACTTCAGATCGAAAGTTAAATTTAGATTTAGTAAAATAATCCAGTGGAACTCAAATTCAAGCGAATACTAAGATGTTTAATGCTTAACTTTGAAATTGACTGAATCAAAGCTGTAATTCCTAACTAAACTGAGCTCAATCACGGAAAATATAAACATTAGATGTACGATGATAAATTCGATTTGAAATTTCAAAAGAAAACTCCAAAGCTTTTCTGAGTATTTCACTTCAAAATTCAGATTTCAGCAACAAAAGTTCAGAGAAGAAACTTAAAATAGGTTCAAAAAACTCAATCAGTTCTATAATTGAATCAAACTTGTCATCCAATTAAATCTTCATTGGAAGATCCAGATTCAACCAAATTGAAAAAATAATGATATCAATCACTACAAATTACAGAAGATTCTAGTACATCTTACTCGTCATACAGATCCAGAGATAGAAAGAAAAAAAAAAAAAAAAACAGAAACAGAAAACCAATTAACTCCACAACATAAAATCAAACACAAACCCAGATTTAAATTATCTCATCTAACAACCCCACACAAGAAATCAAAGAAAATAGTTCACCAAATAAAACCCCCAAAATAAACTAAGCAAACAAACGAAAACCACGAAATCAGGAAAAAAAACATAATTATAAAACCCCAGATTTGATAGTAAGAGAATACAAACAGTAAGAACTTAGAGAGTGACAAATAATTATACATGTAGTAGAAATCTAGGGTTTAGAGTTGGAGAAAAACGAGATTGGTTTGAATTGGAGATACCTCTTAGGTTTAGAAGAGAGAAAAAAATGGGGGGAGGAGAACTCGTTGCATGAGAGAGGAGAATAAAAATAAAAATAATAAAAATAAAAACAATAAGAACGGGCCCTAGCTCAGCTGGTCATCCCCGTTCCCCGAAGTTTCATGCGTTCCAGGAGGTCCCAGGTTCAAGTCCCCAATGGCGTAATATTGCAGGAATTAACATGGAAGGTAGTGTTAGTTTGCCCCCCTTGTGACACAATCTCGCCCCCCTCCCGCTTCGTCTCCCCTTGGCAAGGTTACCCATGAGGCTCGCTGGTAGGCTAGCACAACAACCTGTTCAATTAATGTAGTAGTATGTCGTTGGAGCCTAGCTTGTTAGGCTTCCAACTAGTTAATGTAATACTCTTTATCCAATAATAAAAAATATTTTAAAAATAAAAATAAAAGCAGGGAGATAATATGATTTAGATAGGTAATTTAACCCTCAAACTAGTTTAACAATGGCAAGCGTGTCCTACCTTGTTTTTTCTTTTTATTAATATTTAGTGCAACGTATTTCCTGGTGCGCAACGGATATAAACGTTGCCCATGGAGCAACGTCTATATCCGTTGCACACCACCGAAATTGAAGCGTTGATAAAACCAGGATATGGTGTAGTGGAGTACTGCTCATCTAAGCTCATTTGTATCTTTTACAAGAATGTTGTTAGTGGATCACAAAAAGGAAGTTCAAGAATGAGTAGCAGTACGCATTGCTATGGGATTCTTGAATGTTCACAATCATCTTATGTGAACTATGGTGCATGGTCGTTAATGACTTTGTATGTTCTTCTTTGTTAAGAAAAATCTTTTTATACGCCTTTGGTAGCCATTCTTGGTGTAAATCCGTGCAAAAAAGATTGATTTTACCTTCTAAGGGAAAATATTGATTTTTGCAGTATCAATCTTTATGGTTTTTGTTAGAGAATTTCTCGATTTAACCCACCAAGCGTTGGTATGTCAAGTTTGGTTGTCATATTTTAGTGAATCAAAACTCATTTAAAGAGTCGCTTGACTATTTACTATAGTCAACTTCGTATAGGTTAGCTAGAAAGTTACTAGGATATGAGACTTACATGTATTACATGAAGACTTGAAGAATGTGAAGAAGTAAAGAGCTACAACGACGACATCATCCTTCCTCTTGAGGTTAGTAATATTTGACTTGAATTGTTTCATTCCTAACATATCTTTCAAGTCTTGCATATTGAAAACATAACTGCGAAGCTGTGAATGATTATACTCTAGTTAGATGTAGTATTAAGGAATTATAATACGAAGTATCACGTCTATCTTTTGAACTTCGTATATAAGACATCGACATAATCGTATGAATGCTATTGTGATTATGTATGGGTATGGGTGAAGATTTCGTCCTAGGAAACAATGTTTTGCATTTGTTTAAAGGAAGTACAATTCATAAACTTGTTTTGTGAATCGAAAGGGAAATCGCTAGGCTTATTGGTATTGTTATTCATTGCAAATCTTTGGATTACCAATATGCGTGTTTAGTAGAATCGCTCATAACTTGTTTATGTATCTTGGTAAAACTATTCACAATGCCTGAATTTTGTATTGGTATGACTTTTATTAGTGAAACCGATCTTAAGTAATCACCTGAGATGGTATGATCGATATTTTTTAATTGGTATGACCAACTCTAGACATTGGGGAACCGATCCTAGTAAGAGGTGCAACCGATCACAAGTATGTGGAATCGATCCTTGTAAGAGGTGCAACAAGTCTTAGTAATTGGTAACCGATCCTATGACTTGTGCAACCGATTACAAGTTAAATACCATAAATATGTGGTAACCGATCCTAGTACCTAGTCAACCAACTTTTAGTAACTAGTGTGACTGATCCTAGTACCCACATGGAGGTAGAACCGAAACTTATTTTGGTAGAACCATTAAACCCATGATTGGTGATTTGATAGGATAATCAACCACATAGTTCTTGGAAGTCAGATGAACCAATTCTAAACTCGTTTGGAAGTGTGGAAAATCGGTTCCAAGATTGTAAATATGAAAAAGGATTTAAAAGTAAAGATGTCGACATACTTTGAACATGTGCAGTAATTCTTATCTTTTATTGTTCAAAGATATTCCTTAATAACTAAAGGAGAATCCCGGATCGAAATAAATTGAGAATCTTTTGATTAAGTTTTTTAGTTTTACATGCTTTTAATTTTCAGCAATTAAATGCATATCCTTAGAAAATAAAAATTGGTAATGTGCATTTACTAATTGAATATTTTCTACTGAGATTTCGGACAATATTTGGACAGAGCATTTCCAAGAATTATGAAAACCGAATTTGGAAATATATTGCATATCTTGAGAATATTTTCGGTTTTGGAAATTCCTTGGTGTCCAAACTTCCCTGGTCTATAAATATAGAAGTTTGCATTTCGAGCAAACTAATCCTCAGAGTCAGCAAAAACTACTTAGTTGTGTTGTTACTGGTGGAGCCGTCTATTCGGAGAGGACAATACCATAATTAGGAGAAATCTCTTACGACCACTCGTTTTAAAGACTTGTTTGGGATTGGGAAGCTCTACGAGTACCGTTAGTGGGAAACTAGATAATTGAAGTTTATTATTAGTTTTCGACTGATTTGATTGACTAATGGTTGTTGAACTTTGATTGCACCTAGTATGTTTATGCTTGAGATTCTTCTCTTCTGATATAAGATTCACTCAAACTAGATCGAAATATTGACGCAGATCTTTAGAACTGTTTGTCGATCTAAAGACGTCTTGCGATAATCCATTGTTAACAGACTCCGTTCTTTGTGTGATTGATCACAAAAGATTCAAGTTGTTTGTGTGCAGATGTTTATTGAAGATCAAAGAATATTTGAAGATAAAGAAGATTTCTTATTTGAGTTCATAATCTTTGGTGTGCACAAAACTTGATTGGCTGGGGATCCAACTATAATCGGTTAATCTTTTGATCGGTTGGATTGATTAGTTGAGTAGATCGGCATGAATACAATTCTTTGTGGTTCGAAGTATTGATTGCATAGTCTAAACAATTACTTTGGTAGTTGTTGAAGAAATTGATCTAAGAACCCGAAAAAGGAGTTTATTGGGATAAACAGAAGAGACTTTTGTTAAACTCATATCACGTTGTTTGAAAAAAGTTGTAACCGAATGGATTTGATGTTCCTTTACTATTTGGAATACGAACCAAAGGAATTGTTCCAAGTGCATGACTTATTACAAGTTGGGGGCGCATGGATACTGAGAGAACTAGGTAAACTATAGGTTTAGTTGCTTGGTCTCAACTATACGAAGTTGGTTTAGATTTTGCATATCGGCTTAATTCTGAGAGTATTCAATTCTGGACAAGGTCCCGGGGTTTTTCTGCATTATCGGTTTCCTCGTTAACAAAATCTTGTTGTGTCTTTTACTTTTTTATTTTCGCAATTATAATTTTTTTTATTATAATTAGAAGTAAAATACACAAACGTTAATTCCTAATTAATTGATAGCAATCCTATTGTGTTTGGTTAAGTCCGAACCTATTGTCTCGATCTCGTATCCATAGACGATCACACGAAGTGTGAACTGATTAGTTTTATTGTCTCGACTCAGTCCATAGACAATCACTTTCGGAAAAAGGACTTATAGGTGGAAAAGTTTTAGATTGAGGTATATTTGGGTACCCTCGTATTTTTAATTGGTATCAGAGCAGGTAAACACGAAAAGATCTAACAATCTGTGTTTGGTGCGATCCGACCTATAAGAATTGAATCTATGTATGATCCAGTTAACGTTATGCAAGAGTATGAATACTCAAAAGTTGAAGATGTTACCAATTCGTTGACCCATGATCCAGGAGTTACGAAAATCAAGAATGCATCTGAGTCGTTATCTGATGGAAAAGAAGATGCTGATAAAGAGTTGGTAAAACTCCTAAAGCCTATAAAATATCTGTCTACAAAAGTGCTGATATTAAAGACAGAGTCAAATCTTCTTAAAAATGAGATCAGAGATAAATACATTCAACTGAATATTCTAACCAAAGAGAATATGGATCTCACTGTCAAATTAGAAGCTCTTTGTAAATCTCTTACTCAAGATAAAGAGACACATCTTATGACTCTGACTAATGAATCTGTTATAATTTCTTCTGATGAAGAAACCAAAGGTCTTTGATCGATTTTGAGATATTGTGATAACAAAACTTGTTTGAACACATCCGAAACAGATCGTGATGATGGTAGTTTGCCCAACTACATCAAGTCAGAAGAGGATGAGAAACCAACTTCTACATCTACTGATGATCATACCAAATCTTGTCTAAAGGAAACTTTGAACCGATTCCATGAATGTGATCTTAAGGAATACAAATTTCAGTCACTTGACATGAAACTTATACTTCTGTGAATGTGATCTTAAAGAATAATATCTTACGAAATTCACTCAAGAATTTTCCAATGGAGTATACAAAAACAATTTTGAACACAACAAGATATTTGTTTAAAATATCTTTAGAATCATAAATCTTGTAATATTTCAAAAGATCACTTGCTTCATTAAAACAGTTGTGGGGTGTATGAAGCAATCCACTGTTAATTGAATTATTAATTGAAAAATCATTCTTTGTAAATTTAGAAAGGTTCCAAAATCGCATCCTAATCAGCGATACATTGACAGTCTTTGATCTGAAAATGTACATTATATATATATATTTCGTTAGAAAATCCAAAATATATTTAAGATCCCAGATTTTTCAAGAACATAATAGTCATGGTTCATATAATGAAAAATATTATGTGGGATCTTATGCATTTTCAAGATACAACAAGTCACATAGAGTATTGTATCATTGTTACTAAACTTGTCAGTAAACAATACTATGAGATACAATTATATGATATCTGGGAAATTATGTAGGTCAACCAAGACATACATAGGTATAATCTCAATTACTAACAAATTTAGGAACAAGAGTATCATATACTTCATTCGTGTCTTCCACCACAAGTCTTTGAGGTAGTCAAATCCTGCAACTAAGTTAAGTGAATCTCCCATTATCTTCAATTCTTATAGGTTGGATCACACCAAACACAGATTGTTAGATATTTTCGTGTTTGCCTGCTCTGATACCAATTGAAAAGACGAGGGTACCCAAATACACCACAATCTTTAATTTCTCCACCTATAAATCCTCTTACCGAAAGTGATTGTCTATGGACAAAGTCGAGACAATACAACAAATCGGTATTCACACTTTGTGTGATTGTCTATGGATACGAGATCGAGACAATACAACAATCAAAAGTGTGATTACTTGATAATAGGTTCGGACTTAACCAAACTCTATAGGATCGCTATCAAGTAAAGCGGAGTTAAAGTTTTTGTAGTTTACTTTAAATTATAATAACAATAATTATAATTGCGAAAAAGAAAAGTAAATGACACAGCAAGATTTTATTAACGAGGAAACCGCAAATGCAGAAAAACCCCGGGACCTAGTTCAGAATTGAATACTCTCATAATTATGCCGTTGTACAAAATATAAACCAACTTCGTATAGTTGAGACCACGCAACTAACCCTAGTTCACTTAGTTTCTTTAGTATCCTTACGCTTCCGATATTCAATGAGTGCACGCACTGGAACAATTCCTTTGGATCGTATTCCAAACAGTAAAGGAACAACAAATCTGTTTGGTAACAACTCTATTGATTCTTTCCAGATAAATATATCTCAAGTTATATGCAAAGGCTCTTCCGTTTAAACTAATAAACTCCTTTGTCTGGTTAGATCAATCCAATTTCTATTACTTAAGTAGTAAGATTCGGATTTGTAACAATCAAAATAGATCTCAAGATAACTATTAGGTGTTACCGATCTTACGCAACTAATCAATCAAATAAATACGATTCTAGTTGGATCCCAGTCGATCAAGGTTTGTGCTACACAAAGATATGAGAAACCAATAAGAAATATTCTTCGTCTTCAAATCTTCTTTAGTCTTCAATTAAACCTGCACAACACCACTTGAATCTCTTTTGATCAATCACGCACAGAACAAAGTATGTTAACAATGGATTATCACAAGATGTCTTTAGATCTACAAATAGTTCTAAAGATCCCGTCAACACTTAGATCTAGTTTGAGTGAATCTTATATCAGAAGAGAAGATTCTCAAGAATAAACAAACTAGGTGCAATCAAAGTTCAACAACCGTTAGTCAATCAAATCAATCGAAAACTAATAAACTGCAATTATCTAGTTTCTCACCAACGGTACTTGTAGAGCTTCTTGATCCCACAAAAGTCTTTAAATGAACGGTCGTAAGATATTTCACCTAATTTGGGTACTTTCCTCTCCGAATAGACGGCTCCACTAGAAACAACAAAAAGATGATGTTTTCCTGGCTCTTAGGATAGTTTGCTAGAAATAAAAACTTAGGTATTTATAGATCAAGGATGTTTGGACACCAAGGAATTTCCAAAACCGAAAGTATTTTCAAGATATGCAATAAATGCCCATTCGGTTTTCATAATTCTAGGAAATGCTTTTTCCAATATTTTCCGAAATCTCTCAATAGAAAATCTCCATTTAGTAAATGTACATTACTATTTTTTATTCTTTAGAGATATGCATTTAATTGCTGGTAATTAAAGCATATAAAACTAACAACCTTAATTAAAAGATTCTTAATTATATTTATTTCGGACCAGGAACTCCTTGAGTAATTAAGGAATATCTTTGAAAAATAAAAGATAAGATTTATTGTTCGTGTTGAATGTATGTTGACATCTTTTCTTTGTAAATCCTCTTACATATTTACAATCTTGGACTCGATTATACCACATTTCCAAACAAGTTTAGAATTGGTTCATCTGTATTCCAAGACAACTATGTGATTGATCAAATATCAAATCACATTCATGGGTTCATCTGTATTCCAAATCATAAGTCACAGTTCGTTCATGCAAAACAAATGTAAAACATTGTTTTATTCAAAAAAGCGTTATACTTCGTGGTCTAATTCATAATACTATGATCATATGATCATGTCTCACTACTAGACCATCCATAAACACGAATTGTAGGAATGAAACATTTCAATTATTACCGACAACGGATACTTTTCAAATTTTAAAAATCACTATTAGTTAATCAAGCGACTCTTAGATTTAGATTTGATTCACTAAAAATTTGATAACGAAATATTTTTATATTTAAATGACGAACCTAATGTAAATTCCATGAAACGATTTTTGACCAAACGACGGAAACAATCTAGTGCATCTCACCACAATCTTTAATTTCTTCATGGTACCCAAATATACCACAATCTTTAATTTCTCCACCTATAACTCCTTTTACCGAAAGTGATTGTCTATGGAAAAAATCGAGACAATACAACAAATCGGTATTCACCTCTTGTCTATAAAGATCGAGACAATACAACAATCAAAAGTGTGATTATTCTTCTCTTTAAATTATACTAACAATAATTATAATTGCGAAAAATAAAAGTAAATGACACAACAAGATTTTATTAACGAGAAACCGCAAAATGTTAACATATTCAGCAACTTAGTATAGTTGAGACCACGCAACTAACCTAGTATCTTCTTCCCACAATGAGTGCACGCAATTCCTTTGGATCGTATTCCAAATGTATAGCCCAAAGCCTTTTTTAAAACTAATAAACTCCTTTGCCTGAATTCTAGCTTCCTAAAAAATTTAATAAATACGATTCTAGTTGGATCCAGGTCGATCAAGGTTAGATTTTATAAAAAATCTTCTTTAGTAAAATAAACAACTCTCAATCACGCGGCAATGGATTATCATCTACAAATAGTTCTAAAGATCCGTCGACATAGCTTCATCTAGTTTGAGTGAATATTATATCGAAGAGAAGATTCTCAAGAATAAACAAACTAGGTGCAATCAAGTTCAACAAATTGTTCTTAGGATAGTTTGCTAAATGAAAACTTAGGTATTTATATAGATCAAGGATGTTTGGACACAAAGGAATTTGGCAAAGTATTTTCAAGATATGCAATAAATGCCCATTCGGTTTTCATAATTCTAGGAAATGCTTTGTCCAATATTTTCCGAAATCATATTTCAGTAATATTTTGGATTACTCACTTTTTCCTCATTAGTTTCGCTGGGATGATATTGATTAACCCATCCTAATACTCTAATGTAATCTTTCATCGTATAACGGATTTGTCGGAATCTTTCGGCTAATTCCGAACGTGTACGGTGTTTAAGATTTCCATCTACCCGAAAATGGTATTCTTTAACTTTTTTTCCAAAACATCGAATAATGCTCACCATAAATACGATAAGTCTGAATGAAAGCTCTAACAAGCAACTTATCATCTTCTACGGTGAATGGTTTCATGAATTAGTATAGACGTAAACAATGAGTGAAGCAGACCCAATGCTATGAATATAAAACTATATATAGTAAATGCCACAACAGATCTATTTTTTTGAGAAGACAGTTTAATGTTCGGAGCATGTGAACGATATCTTTATTAGCCGAACCTGTTGATTTTAGGGTTCGGCTTATTCGAATCTGGTCGAGTTTGCCGAACCAAGACATTATCAAAATTAGGTTGAAACTCCTAGGTTCGGCAAATACGCAAAATGTAATTGAAGCCGAACCATTCCCTTTCGTGTTGTTTGAAACACCACCTAACATTCGTACAAATAAGGTACCTAACAAGTGTACTTCACAAATCGTAACAAACAAAGTGTGTTTAACAACTCCTAACGAAATATAACAAACTAAGTGTACTTCAGGACACATCCATCCAAACTTATAGTTCACTCACCATGACCTCTTTTCCCTTTATGACGTACATTATCGTCCTCTTCAACATTTGGCCTTCCCCTACCAGGTTGACTTGAGCCTTCACCTTCTTGCCATAGCCTCTTGGTCGTCGGCCTTTTTTCTTGTTTATTGGGTCCTTTACCTTTGTTTATGACTGCATCCCACTGGTTGTACCAATCCTTTTGCTCCTCCACCGTCATCTTAGTTTTGCAAGAAATTTTTTTCTTCAAATTTCTCAACAACTCCTTACCCACCGAAACCTAGTTCAAGGTAAAGGTTGGTTAAACAAGAACTTTAATATTTAAGAAGTAACACTTAAACAAGTGTAAATTGATGACATCGCTTACCATTGTTTTATATGCCTTTTGAATGTCAAGGGCCTTGGACTTCTTTTTGGAAACCTTTGCCTTGTCCCTGTCAGCTACAACTTGACTTGCTCTATTGATAATAAGCGGATGTGAAATTTTATTATACCAATCCATATATCCTAGCTCTACTCGTGGAGGACCGTCAGCCAAAATATGCAAGTGGTTCATATTTAACTTGTTGGCATCCAACGTTCTCCAGTGCTGTAAGCTTGGTTCTGGATCATATTTGGGGCACCACGAAGAGGTGGTGCTTTTAGTCACATGGCTACCCAATGGCAACAAGCTGAACTTATTGTTAACTACCGGGAGCGTTTGGACAGCTCCTAACTGACGTAGAACGCGACGAGGATCATATATTACATAACCACCCGGATAAAATAAAGGTCCATAGTACATACCTATCGGCACAAAATGATCTTGAACAACATAATCTTCTCGAGCATCTCTCAAATATGGGTCAAATATGACATCACTCTCATCCAAAGAGTCTAATTTCTCCCTGAGATTAATAAACACATCTTTCGTATTTCTTTCTTTCTTGGCTTCCATATCATATCGATTCGCTGTTGGAGTTCTTTTATCCCAATTAGCATGTACTTTGGCCAATTTCAATTCCGGGTAATGGTCATATACCCACACCTACATAAACAATTCAAGATTTCCCAAAATATCCTATGACTAATCAATGTTCGGCAGAGCACGAAAAATGTAAGTGCTGTCGAACCCATTGTTCAGAAAGATCGGCTACAACATATGCTAAAGTTTAAGCCGAACTTGTCCCTGAGGAACCAAAGTTTTGTTTTGAATAAGTATAATTTGAACAACAAAATCAAATTTAATGAAGATTATTACCTGAAGCATAGTAAAATTTCCTCCAATGTTTGTACTTGCCAACCTAGATGCTTGTGCGAGTTGATTGAGTAGGTAGGCAAGTGACGCTATCCCCCAAGCATAAGTATTAACCGAGTGAACATTCTTGAAAAATTGGAGATATTGAGCACTCACCTTGTTCCCAAAAGTGTCTGCAAAGATATCTCTTCCAAGAGTGTACAACATATATGCTGTTGCAGTTTGTTTCACTAGCTCCTCAGTCATCACCAACTTTCCATCTTTAACCCTGTCCGCTGTTTTCTCAAAATAGGTTTTCAACCTCACCAACTTGAACTTCTTGTTTTTCTTGTTAGGCGCACCTTTATCATCATGGGTAGAAGTGACATCTCTCACAGAACAACAAAACTCTAGTTCGGTTTTCGATTTTGGCCAACCTAGAGTTTCCTCGGCCAACTTATACAACTCATCCCAACTCATATTATAAAACGCGGCATCCACGCTTTCGCCAGTGACACTAAGGCCCGTAATCTTAAAAGCGTCGTCAGGAGTGATTGTCATCTCGCCAAAAGGGAGATGAAATGTGTAAGTCTCAGGAGAAAATCTCTCGGCAAAGGCGGAGGATGTCACTCTATCACATTCTTGATGACCATATTTAATGGCAGGCCATAAACCATAGGATTGCACTATAGCAACCACCTCAGGAACCTCTTTAAACAAATCCCAATGTGCAGCCCTTTGATGTCTCAAGACTCTTACCGCACGACAATGGTCAGGAGTCTCATATATCCTCTTAGCCCAAGACTCTCGGTAACCAATCAATACCTTGCCTCCGTCAACTGGAAGACCGTGTAGTAAACCATCAGCTCTCGGATCTATTACATCATCATCATCAGGAATGTGAAACCCAACAACACGAGGTGTAACTTCTTGCTTCTCTGGTTGTTGTTGTTGCACTTCAGGTTGATCTTCCACATCAGGTTTATCTTCCCGGCTTTTCATTTTACCCTTTAGGTTCCTATACATAGAACAAAAACATAAACAAGCAAAATACTACCACAAAGTTTGGCTTATACGAACCCCAGTATTAAGAGCCGAACCAGAGATACTCAAAGATCGGCTATTATCTAAACCGGCCGAACTGTGCTTCAGTTAAAGGTTCGGCATATAAAACATTAAAGAATATTAGCCGAACCTTTCCCTGTGTTTCTGAAAAATATTCTTAAAACCTAGTTTTTTTCAATTAAACCTAGTCTAACAATACAATAAAATGCATTAATCAACAAATTAAAGGGTTGGGTTTGTATAACATACCTTCTAATCCTCATTTCCGGGGTTTCTTCTTCACTTGATTGAACTTCTTTCCCAATTTCAGTTTCAACTCCTTCTAACGGTTCTTGCTCTTCAATCGACGGATTAGAAGAAGATTTGGACCGCCTACCAGTTGCTTTTTGTTTCTTACGAGCCATTTTGTAGTTGTGTTTAATCGACGATCAAATTTTTATGAATCGACGATCAATTTCGGCGATGAAATATGGTTTTAACCGATTTTCTCCAAAGAGGTTTGAATAGAGAAGAGAAGAAGAGGAGAAGGACCGAATTGATGACCCCAAAGAGAATTTTTTGTTTTTATATAAACTTAGGGGGTAGTATAGTAATTTACAAGATTCTATAAAATTTTAATACTTTGCTATTAGGTTCGGCTATTTAGTAACATGGACATTACTGCCGAACTTACTCTTGAGACATTTATGGAATGTAACAGTATAAGGTTCGGCGGATACGCGTTAATTACCAATAAGCCGAGCTTTTAACTAACCAAACTGTTCAAGGTCAGTATCAGGTTCGGCAAATACGATAACATATTAATAAGCCGAACTTGGACCTGTAACTTCCATATCGCAGTGCACTCAAAGCTTAGTATTTCACTTAAACATAAAGGCATAACATTGTAGTTAAACATCAAAACATTGTATCTAAAACCAAACACATAACATTGTTTTCTTCAAGTAAATAAAATTGTGCTAAAATCAAACATTACTTAAAACTAAAGCATTAAAACCTAGTGTACTTCCATTTAACATAATACTATATTGAGGACGACCGCCTCTTCCACCACCACGCCCTTTTTTAGCACCCCTTCCACTCGCACCTTCACCTTTGTTGATTACTCCATCCCAACGACTGTACATATATTCTATCTCTTCCACCGCCATATCCACATTGCAATCAATTTTCTTCTTCATAGCCTTCAACACGTCGTTACCCCCAGCAATCTGATAAAATGTAGTTAAAACATATAAGCAACACTAGACCAAAATAGTGAAAACAAGTTTAAAAGTATGCAGTCAATATACCATAGTTCGGTAAGACTTCGAAACATCTTCAACCATGCCCTTTGTGTTCTTCCTCGTCTTCGGCTCGACTTCCTTTTGTGTTTGCTTTCCCCTCTTACCATCTACCAAAGCTTGAATTTCCCTATTAATGATTAAAGGATGTGAGATTTGGTTATACCAATCTATATAAGCCGGGTCGACTTCACAAGGATCCTCACGCAACTCTTCTAAGTCAACCCAACTTAATTTGTTATCTTCCAATTTATTCCAACAATCAATGGTAGGATCGGGATCATATTCGCCATTCCATGAACTTTCCGTACTCTTTGTTCCCTTAGAACACTTGGGCAACAACTTGAACTTTGATTCCTCAGGCACCGGAATCGTTTGGATAAATCCATATTGACGAAGTACTCGACGGGGATCAAATAATATAAAGCCTTCGGGATAAAACAATGGCCCATAGTACATCCCCAACGACATATCTTCATCCTTTTTGTATGGTTGAAATACAACTTGTTCAACATTCAAAGAGTCTAACTTTTCTCTCAACGCTATCAAGATTTGCTTTTTATTCCTCTTCTTATTTTCCTTGAAAATCCATTTGCCCGAGGAAGGGAATGTGTCCACCCATTTAGCATCTTCCTCGGCTAAATTCAAATCCAGGAAATGGTCATATATCCATACCTACACCAACAATATAAAAAACAAAACAAATAACTTATTTATTAGGATCCCTAGAATTGGATCATGGAGGTTGATAACTCTGGGAAACAGAATAAAGTTCGGCTTAATGTAAAAACCTATTTCAGGCCGAATCACGAAAGTTCGGCTATGTGAACTATATTATACACATCCGAACCTTTGAAAAAAAGGTTCGGCATACATAATAATCAAAATTGAAAGCCGAGTTTTTCTAAAAAATGGAACTACAATGTGTAAACTTACCTGAAGCATTGTGAAATAACCTCCAATGTTTCTACTTGTTAACCTAGACGCAGTCCCAAGTTGCTCAAATAAGAAAGAAAGGGTTGCGGTTCCCCAAGAGTACTTGTGGCAGCTTTTCAAATCCCTTAACAATTGGAGGTATTGAGCATTAACCTTGTTTCCACTGTTATCGGGAAATATAACACTTCCTAAAGTATTCAATAAATATGCGGTAGCAGTGCGATTAGCTATGACCTCGTCCATAACCAACTCCCCCTTTGAAATTTTCTCCTTTGTGTCTCCAAAACACTTTTTCAAAGCGGTCAACTTGATTTTCTTCAACTTCTTTGTGCAAGAATCCACAAACTTCACCTCTTTAGCAGCGCAAGCAAACTCCAATTCTGTTTTGTCTTTTGTCCAAACAAGAGTTTCCTCAGCAAGTACATACAACTCGTCCCAAGTCATTTCATAAACCGCTGAGTACACATTTTGCCATGCGTTCTAAGACCACTAATCTTCTGTGCATCATCTGGAGTAATTGACATCTCGCCAAAGGGGAGATGAAATGTGTAAGTCTCCGGACAAAATCTCTCACAAAAGGCTGAGTTTGTAACTGCATCAAAATCATCTTGTGCATAGAAAATACCAGGCCATAAACCAGAGCCTTGTACTAAAGCCACCACCTCAGGATCCTCGTTGAAAATATCCCAGTGTGCATCGGTTTGGTGTCTAAGTACGCGGACTGCATCCCTGTGATCTGGAGTCTCGTAAATTCTCTTGGCCCATGACTCCTTGTAGCCAATCAACACTCTTCCACCATCTTCAGGGAGACCATGGGGCAAACCATCCCTCTGAGGACGTATAACATTATCCGGATGAGGAATGTGCTTACCTGTCTCCCTTGATTTAACAACTTTCTCTTGTCCTTGTTCTTCTTCTTGTTCTAGTTCTTCTTCTTCTTGACCTTCTTCATCATTGTGATCCTCTTGTTCTACGGGCAAAGAGAAAGTCGTGTCAATACCCCTTTTGCCTGCATGTAAGTTCTTTATGCCACCACCTCGAGGTTTGGGAGTTTTTGAGTTAGAAGGAGTCACTTCCATTGTTCTCCTTTTAAGCTTGTCCTTTAATTTTCCGGGATAGGTTCTAAAACAAATGACAAACCTTAATTAGTTTTTCAAATTAAATAAATATCATTATACCACACATTTTCATAACTCACCTATAACTGGATAACTTTAGAGGAATCTATTGGCCATAAACAGATTAAAGTTCGGCACATACGAGTTTTATCAATATGAGCCGAATAAAATGTACTACAGTTATATCCTTTGTCAGAGAAAGGTTCGTCACATTAGAACTTTATCGCAATAAGCCGAATAATGTACGCAGAAGTAAGTCTAGAATGGTTCGGCTAATAATATTTCAATAATTAGAGCCGAACTAAACTTCATCTGGGTAAAAAAAACAAATTCGGCAGGGACTGTGCTGCCGAACATGAACCTGATACTAAAAAAAAATGAGGCCGAATCATCGATTTCAGGTCATAAATCAACGAAATACGCAAAAATAAACAATGGGTTTGTGGGAAATACCTTTCTATGTGCACTTTTAAAGAATCGGCCTCTATCTCTCCCTCTCCAACACCAATCGATCCGGGATCCACTTCATCTCCATCTTTCTCAAAAGCCCTAGATTGAGATGCTACGGAAGATAAACCAGGATTCGGCACCGTATTTCTAGGGCATCGCTTAACACGAGGTGCCATTTACAACTGCAATCAACAACAAAATCAAAGAAATTTTTTTCTGAAATTTTGGAGAAGAAGATGAGAAGAAGAGGGAAAGAGAGGGGTTTTTGTTTTTAAAACTTAATTTTTTTTTATTTTTTTTATAAGTAACGGATTAGTGTGTTAATTAGTGGGAGGTTAATTAGTGGGTGGTTAATTAGTGGGATGAGTTAATTAGTGGGATTGTTTTAGGATTAGAATTTAATTAAGTGGAAGGGTAGTAATGTAATTTCAATTGGGAAGGGGTATTATAGTAACTTAACAACCATTAGGATAAGGGCCACCATTGAATTACTACTGGCACCCACATTTTTGTCCTATATGAATGCCCCAAAATTTTTGAGGCTGCCCCAAAATAGGGTTCTAATGATAATGAACATGATCATAGACGTTTTAGTTTGGGATGACATTTTTTTGTTAAAGCCATCAACAGATAAAGCCACCGTTAACTATCATTTTATCCTTTTCCTACTGCAATGTCCACGTACGTGACGGATAATTCGATATTTCTCTATTGTTACCGTTATACGGACCGGTTATTTAAGCGTAGGAAATACCATATGGTCCTAGGAATAATACATTAGAGTGAGTTTGGTTCACTTGACCCAGTCAACTGTCCATTTGGTTCTTTTTAAAAATATATTGTTGTTCGGTCCTAGGGTGGACAATACCCACGCGGAATGACGTCATGCATGGCGTAGTTTTCCTTTTATAGTGACAGAAATACCCTTTAATATGGGACTATATATATAATCAATAGAAAATATTTTATTTACAGATTCACTTTCTCTCTCTTCTTTAGTTTCAGATATAATTTTTTTTTTCTTCTGCTGCTGTTATTTGCAGACGATGATGAAGGTTGATAATGAAAGATGACGAGATTTCTTTTTATTGATGTTGTTGTTGAAGTCGATGAAGATTGTTAATGAAGAATTTTTTCTGTTGCTATTGAAGACGATGAAGATGTTGAGAGTTGCGTGTTTCTTCTTCTCTGATGTTGCTAAAGACGATGACGATGATGATCACGAACTCATCTCTGAAGATTTGATTTGTTGTTATTAAAGATTTAATTAGGTTTGTTATTTCTCTTTGCTGATGTCCTTCTCTGCCGTTGTTGTAGATTGATTTGATTTAGGGTTTTGTTGTGTGTTTTTGCTGTTGAAGATGACGAATAATTTCTTTCTTCTGCTGTTTGAAGATGATGAAGACAATGAATTTCATTGAATATAACGAACTCAAATATGTTGCTATTGAAGAATGACGAAGACGACGAAGTTCATCAAACAAAATGAACTCGTGTTGATGAAGATGAACTCTGATTTTTATGGATTTTTTTTTTTTTTGTGTGTGTGCATGTAAAGAATGAACTCTGTTTTTAGATCTTGAATTGTTAGATGTTCATCTTAAAGAATGAACTCAAATCTAGGTTTGAATTAGTTAGTTTTTGATAGGTGTTCATTTTGTCGAATGAACTCTGTTTTCTTATAGGTTCTATCAGGTGTTCATTTGAAGAATGAACTATGTTTTCATATAGGTTTTATTAGGTGTTCATTTGAAAGAATGAACTCTGTTTTCATATAGGTTTTATCAGGAGTTCATTTGAAAGAATGAACTCTGTTTTTTTGTCATAATAATGAAGTTTTGTGTTGTGTTCATTTTACAAAATGAACTCTGTTTTCATATGTGATTTAGCTTGGTGTTATTAGGTGTTCATTTGAAATAATGAACTCCGGATTTCATCAGACAGAATGAACTGCTGCAAAAATAAGTATGAATTAACACAGAAGGGTATTTTGGTCCATTTAATAATTTTAAATAATTCTGGACCAAACAGCAAGCGTATTTTCCCGCTGGACCAAACTGGTATGGTCCCAAATATAAATAAGGTGTGAGATTGGGTATTTATATATATATATATATATGTTATTGGTACAAGTTTTATACCACAAGTGGGAATAAGACTATAGGTTGAACCGCAGTTGTACTGTTTTTTTTTTTTTTTTTTTTTTGTAAAGTTTTACTTTCATTTAATTTCCAAATTCAGACAAGAAACTAGTCGGAAGCCTAGCAACAAGCTGGGCTCCAACTCCTTTTTGAACTACCACACTTAACCTATGAAAAAGGAAATCACCTACACGCACGTTAGCATCATGACTAGCAATATAGTTGCGGAGCCGCTGAACGAAGTCTGTTGTTCCGTCCCCAAATTCACCTAGAGTAGTGAAAGCCAAAGCACCAAATCCATATCCTTGTGCAGTGCATTTTTCTAAATACTTGGTATTTTTATGACTGACAAAGATCCTTGATAGCCTGACCCCCTTCCAAAGTACGACCATTACTCCCAAAAAGGGCGACAAAATCGTAACATCGAAGAAAACGTCCCGACCATTGTCCCAATTGAGCACAAGAACATCTGCCGGGTCTCAAAGAAGTACCGTTGTTCGCAAGCATACCCAAGTCCACCTCTTTCCGTGCGTACCACCCCACTCGATAACAGATGTCTGCAATCGTGTCGCGTACTAAATCATGTTGAAATTTTAAACCAACTTCATTTGTACAGGTAACGCATGGTCACCAAAAGCATCCATCTCTCTCTTTGCAGAAGGGGCACAAACTACCTAGTTCAAACAAGGGAATACCAAGTCTATAACATAATACCGCACTAAACTGCCTCGAACCAATTTGCTGATTTAAACCAGGGATGGGGATAGCCATTAAGAAATCCAGGGCATGCTTCATTTGGTTGCTCTGCCATAGGAATGAATCACGTTCAGACAACTTGAATTGGGAAGTCAAGTTCTTCTTTACTGCATCAAAATAAACAGTTGCCAGAGTTGACATAGAATGGTTGGCAGTGTTATCGACGCATATAGGAGAAACAGGACTACACAGAGAGTTGAAAGAAGCTGCAGCACGCTCAAGATGGGAGCTAAAACCACTGATGCCGGTGTGCCTCAATATGACAGATTGCAGTTCTAGTGTTTCCAAGCACGACGCCAAATAACAGTAATTCATAGTGTCTTGCATCGAGTAAACACCAAAACCACCTAGTCTGAGGGGCAGCGTGGAAAATCGCATTTGCAAGGGGCCGAACCCTGGACCATCTCCTGTTATTATATGTTGTAGGAACTTGTAGAGACGAGAGTCAAACAAATCTTGAGCCGCAAAAGTGCAGTCTGGAAAGGTAGTGCGTAAAGAAAAATATAAGCGAGAAACTCCAGCACAGTTTCTAAACAAAAGAAGCTCACACTGTGGATCTTCAAGTTTTTCCACTGAATCAATGAGCTCTATAGTTTTTTTCACTCTTTTAACAACCAGATCCGCATTAAATTGGGCATCAAGGCTAACAGGAGCACCTAGCAGCTTAAATCCCTTCTCTGGACTACAAATATCAGGTGGAAACATACCTGCAACGGCTGTCCTGGGGTCTATAGAGGGCCAAAACAATTCAGTCTTCTTGATGTTCAAAAACAGCCCCCTAGCAACACCTTCTTCTTGAATTATTCTCAGAGCTCTAGCAACCATCATAGTGTCCCCAATCACCGTACCATCATCAAGATACCAAGCCTGCATTTCTAGACCACACCTTTCTGAAATACTCAAGACTAGCGGGTGGAGAGTAAGAGCGAACAAAAGTGGCCCTAAAGGATCACCTTGTTGCACTCCCTGAGCAGAAGAAAGCACATGGTCCATATAATATAGTCGTGCTGGTGAAGCGTAACAAAACTCAACCCAACGAGATATCGAAGGACATAACCTACGTACCTCTAAGATCATGGTTGTTCTATCTATGAGATTGAACGCATTAGATAAATCTACCAGCAGCATGGAAAGCGTATTTTGGTCCCCTTTCTCTTCCAACACGCGATTCACAGCATGTAGAATTGCTTCTCCACCACACTTAGCCCCCACTCCAAACTGAAAATCACCCAAATATGAGTTCATTTCCTTGCCAACAAAAGATGCAGCGCATTTAGAGACAAGCCTCCTCCATATTGTGCCAACCACTATAGGCCGCAAGCCACCACCAGGTTTGATGAGTGGGGTGAGAGGAGCACTGGCCACATATTCTCCCAAAACCGACGGGCAAGAGCCTGATAGCCATAAGTTAACCACTTCTGTGATGGAGGCAAGCAACTCATCTGAAATAACAGCTGCTGGCCCACTGAGAACATCGAGAAGATGTTGTGCCCGGAAACCGTCTCTTCCACAAGCTGTCCCCTTAGGGAAACTCTTTAGTCTACTTAGCACAAGATCCGTCGTAGCTACCATAGCCTCCTGTGAAGGTGAAGAAGAGGGGATGACCGGCAAGGCAGCAGTGGGATGTTTGGAACGAAGTTCATCCCGTGTACCTTCATTATTGGACGCAACTCCAGTAGAAGTGAGAGTGCGAATCGCAGCAGCATATAAACCATGTCGGAGCTTACCCCTACACAACCTCAAGTTCACAGCTTCCTGATCATCCTGTTTAGGTTTCTTCTTGGCTTTCTCTTGTAATTCCTTCATCTCGGCATGTTTCTCAAACACACATTGAACCAGCACCATACACCCATTCAGTTCATTCCATATGCGCAATGCATGATTAACTGACTTAATCTGCAGCTTTCTCCGGGTGTAAGCTTTCAACTCTTGGTACTCAGCAACATGGAGAGTACACACAGGGGAAGAGCATTAGTCAGATCCATGAAGACAGATCATTAGGTGCAGCCACCACTTTCTGCAACACAGACTTGAAGGTTCGTGCAAAGTGCAACCTACATTTAGCTGGAATACTAGAGATTGTAGGGATCTGAGCTAGAAACACCATGTTCAATAGCTCAAGACTTAAAGTAGGTGCAGCAACCTCAACATCAGTAGGATCGGAAATATTAACAGCAGCAGGAGCAGCAATGCCGTGAATTGTAGCCGTAGAAGGAGCGAGCTCACCTTTCTCAATGTGTGTACACTTTTATTCCAGGAATAAACATGCATACAAGCGATTACACAACCAACTCTCGAGATGTAACAATAAGGACTCCCAGGGCGTGGTAGACTTCTCTCAACAACAGCTAATCTTTCACGACATCTCTCAGTCCCCCCTTCTCTCTTGTAGTGTAAATTTCTCAAGTGATTGAAAAGTGAAACCTTCAATAACCCCTTCCCTCCAGTCCCGTTTTTGCACCCATCATAGCCTTTGAAAGGACATTGAAAAAGATCGGCTCTGCCATCAGAAACATCAAAGCCATGGTTTGCACAGGGGGTAGCATAAGCAGCAGAAGATTTAGGGTTTGCAGAGGTAGAACTTCCCGTCATTGAAAAACTTGAAAAGCTTTAAAAAACCTAGAAGAGAAAAAATCTACTTATGCGACAAGTGTGGTTTAATCAGATGAAAAGGATGAGAAGTCGAAGGCAGAAAGAAGAGATTAATAGGAAATGGTTTGATCAGATGAAAACCAATATCCTAGGAATCACATTCTATCGCCTGGAACGGCCTCTTCGGAAAAAAAAAAAAAATGCTACAGTTTCGGAGAACCTCTTAAATTTACTGTAGCAGTTCAGAGAAAAACCTTAAAAATCAGGTGAAAACCATCCATAAAAACGAATCTAATAAAATTAACGCAGATCCATAAACAAAAATCAAGCATAAACACCATAGCAGACGATGAGGATGAAGAACTAGAAAAACTAAAAACTAAAAATGAAAAAAATAAAATAAATCAATACTCATTTTTTGAATTTGAACAATTTAGAAAAAGCAAAAAAATAGAATATATATAAGACTCATGACACTGTAACGTAACTGAATGTTACGGCCATCAATGTAGGTTGGCGTAATTGCTACTCCTTTCACATACTTTCTCCGTTTCAAAAATATAGTCAGGTTTCCTTATTTGGATATGTCCAAAAAATAGGCTTGTTTCCATATGTAGAAAGTCAAATGTTATGATTTTACTACTATACCCATAGAGGGACCACTTCTCTCTCTCATTTTTCTCTCTAATACAAAAATGGGACCACTTCTCTCTCCTCTTTCTCTAATAGCAAATGAGTGGAGACCAAGGGATAGTTTAGGAAAAAACATGAAAAAATGGCTACAATAATTGATTTTCTTAATATTTGTGAAAATCAAACTTGTCTATTTTTTTGAAACGGGGTATATAATAGATACCAACCAAATGGAATCGCACATATGAGTAAACAAACAAAAAACTTACAAAATCACATAACATGGCAAAGAGCATTACAACATTACGACAAAAACTAAGTTTGAGTAGTACAACAATTCACTACAATTGTCCTTTAACGAAAGCGTGTCTAGAATATAGGTTTAAAGCTAATTGCATTAGTTTATAGACTACGTATACACAAAAGCTAGATGCTTAAAAATGTTGAGTACAGCTTGCAAGCTTGGACTAGATGACACTTACGGACCACTGATTTCCCCGAAACACTTCGATGAGAACCCCGAAAACTTGATTCTTATTCACCAGCTTTGATTTCCAATTAGCCCTTCATGTTGTATCTAAATAATCTATATTAAGTCTATAACTCATCTCTCTAGTAGAATCTATTCCTCCTCTTCAGTACTGGAAAAACCACACTTTAAAGTTTAAACCAGACCAGTGTTCAAACATTAAACCACAGCTTTCAGCATACTTATACCGTCGTATACAATTTTGTTACGCTCATAAGTGATACATATACAGTACAAAACAACTGTGGTGTAAAGTTGATCGTACTAAGGATTTCCCGCTCATATTCACGTGCTCACACGTGGTGTGAGTGAGACGAAAAAAAGAGTACCATTTCCTGGCTCTTTCCGGGCAACAATAATTGAACTGTAATATATCAACTCCATGATTGTTGATAATAACTTTGCGAAAAGTAATATATATAAATCAGTTAACAACATGAAAAATTTGTTACTTCTCTAATAAGATCCCCATAGAATAATTTTTTCAGTGAATAAATAAGGAAGGTTCTTACAACATGTGCACACTGAAAATCACTGATGGTCGAAAACCCTACAATTTCACCTTTTTTACTCCACTCCCTTCTCAACTTTTATACATCTTTAATTTTATATTTTTAATCTAATTAGCTTAATTAAGAACCTTATCTTAGAAAAACAAAGCATGTTCAAAAGATACTAGTCATTTCATGGTCAAAAAGATTTAACCTAATTAATCTTGAATTTCATATGTAGTTTCACTGAATCCAGGATTAGTTCTGAACTAATTACAATCTTGTTTGTTAAGCTAGTTTAATAATTTAATTACGAAAATGTAATGCGTTTTGGCCCGATCATTCTAAAAAAGAGAAAGAAAAAAGAACACTCTTGCATTAAGGACCACATGCCAAACTAACTTTACTTCTTTATGTATACTACCTAGCTACTACAAACTGGTGAGTGCGATCGATCGATCAGTCTTCAACTAAGTGTGATCAATCTAAGGGATTAGGTAACGCGATATAGAATCTTCACCACCAATGTATATTAGCTAGCTGTGATCTATCTACACCCCCAATATATATCTAGGTGTGTTCCGTCTAAGTGCATAAAAGAATTATACTTCACAGAGAAGTAACATGGAATTGTAAATCAATTAGTAAGATTATATATAAGAGACAGTACTGCAAGGTACAGAAGAAAGCCTTGGTGGGGTATATATATATATATTTGAGTATCTTAAGCACTGAGAATATATCTAGTCTAGCTATCATTGTTATAAATATGGCTGATCACGAGAGCAACTTAGACAAGATGAAGAAGAAGTACTCAAGCTGTTTGTTCTTCATGCTTAACCTCTTCACTAAGAGAAGGAGATCAGGAGGTTACTATGATACATCATCAGGAGATGAAGGTTTGAATTCTGTGCGACGAAGAAGAATACGTTCAAACTACGAACTCCGTGGACCTTTTGGTGTTGCTGAACCTAATATTGATAACAAAGCCACTGATTTCATTGCCAAGTTCCACTGCACCACCACCGGACTAGACTAGATAGAGTCAGTCCTTGAGAAAGAGAGGAAGTAGCTAAATTTGTGTCTGAGCGCAGTTGTTGCTGATTTTAATTTGTTCGAGTGCGATCATTTATTAGTATTAAATAAATTACATATATGGGGTTTCATGTAGACGAGCACCTGTAAACTTTGATCACTCTCTAGCTTATATAAAGTAAGTTTGTCCTTGAAGCAATGTAGTATTACACATACTCGTCTATGTTATTCTCTCCTCTTCTTCTTTTTTTTCCTTGAAGATTTGCTTCTTCTTCTTCTTCTTCTTCTTCTTCTTCTTCTTCTTCTTCTTCTTCTTCTTCTTCTTCTTCTTCTTCTTCTTCTTCTTCTTCTTCTTCTTCTTCTTCTTCTTCTTCTTCTTCTTCTTCTTCTTCTTCTTCTTCTTCTTCTTCTTCTTCTTCTTCTTCTTCTTCTTCTTCTTCTTCTTCTTCTTCTTCTTCTTCTTCTTCTTCTTCTTCTTCTTCTTCTTCTTCTTCTTCTTCTTCTTCTTCTTCTTCTTCTTCTTCTTCTTCTTCTTCTTCTTCTTCTTCTTCTTCTTCTTCTTCTTCTTCTTCTTCTTCTTCTTCTTCTTCTTCTTCTTCTTCTTCTCCTTCTCTGTGCATGCATATTTTAGAAACGTGAATGCATCTAATGCGCATTTGTTGGTACTCCATGCTCCATATATGTACTTCATGCCTATGTCCACTTTTATCAGAGAATGATTAATTTGGAAGAGAGAACTACCATGAGGTAGTCAAAAAATACAGAAACAATTAGATAAATACAATGTCTCAATTCAGAACAGTGTTCCCAGAATTTAAATTAAACCTATTATAGCAACCCATGAGAGGACCAAAGATCTTGCATCTTCCACCAAGTCTTTATCTGTCTTGAGTTGTTATCATGAACTATTTTTCGAGCATGCATAATTACTTGAAGTTGGGGGAAATGATGAAAACAGAAATCATGATAAAAAAAGGGGAATAAAAAGAGATGTGAGAAACTGAATCAATTAAAATTAATTCACGCGTAGACCAATATTTTTCACATAGTTTTATTCCCACCTACCTACTATCCACCATCCAAACATGGTTATTAGAGTTCCAAAAAAAATTGGACTCTCAACAACCCCTTATTCTAGAATCATCTAGAATTGTAGGCACCGTCCAACATCATATGTATAAGAACACACTGGGTTTATCCCTTCTAGACAAATCTCGGCCGCTTTTTATCTAGCATAACTTAGCCAAGCTTTGTTTTGTATTCTAGACTAGGGCTTAACCCGTGCCGTAACGGCACGGGAAAGGATATGTATTTCATATATATCATCTGTTTGGGGAAAATCGATCCAGTCGATCCAAGTCTAAATGTTTTTGAGGTCTTGGTTAATAAAGATGTCGTTAGCCTCAAATGTTTTACTATTATGTTTGTACTTCATACAATCCTTGAGGAAAAAAATAGTTAATCTTTAACCAGCTCCTCAAAATCCTATGGGCCTGTGAATAGTAGAACACTACTTCATTCACTTCTTCAAAACAAAGTAGTGTCCGTACTTCGAAAACAAATAAATCATCAAAGTTCGTTCATCAAATTTGTAACAAAATTGAAAACACAAAATTACTTCAAAATCAATCAGATTAATCTTACAAAATCGGTTAGCTTCAGGAATTACTTTTCTCGCTTAGGTGATATAAATTATTCCAAATTTACATAGATTCGTGTTTATTCATTTCCCTAAGGTTTAATAATCTGTAATTTTTGATCGATTTATTTTCTTATCTACTTATCTTCTCTCTTTACTTATTATCATGACCTATTTCTCAATCATGCATAATCACATGAAGTCGGGGAGAAATGGCAGAAACATAAATCATGACAAAAAATGGGAATAGAGAGAGATATGAGAAACTAAATCAATTACAATTCGTTCGCATGTAGCCTTGTATATGGTCAAAATTTTTTTATATAGGTTTCATCTTCTTTCCTCCCCCGACCCGACAAATATTAATTTATCTTCTCCCTACAAAATTCTGGCCTTTAATATTTTTTTTAATTTAAATGTGTCTAAAACGTACTGTTTCTCGAAAACGTACTAAATATTTGGACAAATGTGTCGCTCATGGCTATGTTCTGGGTGTTCTTGCTCTTTCTACTTTAGGGGAACTCGGCGAGGATACTTTATGTTTTTCCAAGCGTTTGAAGAATTGTTTAGTTAGCAATGACGCTAGTAGTGGTTTTGCTAGTTTTATTTTTCATAGGCTAGGTATTGCAATTCAAAAAGGGGTTGGCACCCAACTTGTTGCTAGGTTGCCAAACTAAGCTTTGCATTAATTTTATTTGATTACTTTTTATTTAAAAAAGATTTTTACTATAGTTATTTAAAAATAAATAAAAAAGAAAAGAAAAACAAATTTTAAAACTAATATCAAATAATAAATAATAAAAAAATAAAATTAACTAAGGGTAACTAAATAACTTATCTACCTTAGGACAGATTTCTCTTCATACTACCACTACTTCTTCCACCGCCACCACCTCCATTAACGTCATTACTCCACCATTCTCACTAACTCCCACCACCATTACCCCAACGCCGATCCACCACCCCCGCCCACCATCACAACCACCATTAATGCCTACTGATTTAATGTAAAATAAATTTATTAAGTACTGTATTAATGAAAATATATTTATATTTGATTAATTGAATAAATATTTATTATGAAATATCAATAAAACATTATTATTGAAAGTTAATTAAACTGATCATTTTACAACCGTAGATTTAGCTTTCCCAAGAATGAATCCAGAGCGTCCTTTGTCTTGCCTAATTTTTCGACCTTTATTTTTTTTATCAATTTCTTTCTAAAACTTCACCCGCACCGTAACGGCACGACCTTCATAATAAGTTAAAAAGATTATGTCAATTTTAACCGTTGTATAAACTAAAAGTTGTTGTCCGTGTTTTTTAATTATTATATTTTCTTTTGGAGAATCGCTAGGTTGACCGAAATATCTGTCTCGAAGAAACCACAGAGTGAAACATGGAATTGGACCAACTGAAAACCTTTACTATCCCAATGGTAGATCTGTCACCCTACTATCGTTCAAATTTTCTAGGATTGTTTTTCGGGACAAATTGCGGTCAGCATGTACAAACTTTTTTTTTTTAGAACCAGGTTCATTTCACATTAAAAAAATTCAACCACTACTTTCGTAATAATGTTATTTGTGTCATAACAACATACAATAAACATTTTCCCACTACCACACTGAACCTGCGTTACCACCACCAGAACCACCATTACCACCACCTTTTCCACCACCATCACTATCGTCACTGACTCCATGCACCACCACCAACAAACACCACCCCGGTCATCCCTAGTTTCTATTGATATGATTATTAACGAATTTATTATCTATATAATAAAAAAATATATTTAGAAAAATGTAATGGGTTGGAAAGAGAATTTTAGAAGTTATTATGTTTCTTTATTAAAAAATTTATTATTTATTTAAGATAATTAAAAGACATTTATAATGAAAGATTAATACAATATTTATTATAAAAAATAAATGATTTAATAATGATGTAACGAATTTATTATCAATCTAATAAAAAAATATATTTAGAAAAATGTAATGGGTTGGAAAGAGAATTTTAGAAGTTATTATGTTTCTTTATTAAAAAATTTATTATTTATTTAAGACTAGCCCTTACGGCACGTGCCATGATGTTGGTTCATTTTTAATATATCGTATAATTTGTGTCCCGAATACTTATCAACTCCTTATGATTTAATATGTGTTTGTCATAAAAATAGTTAGGATTTTCCTCTCATTTTTTCTTTGTTTTTTCCTTTAATATTTTACAGCCGGAGATTTGCTCAAACGAAAGAAATATAATCTTAAATTCCAGACACTTTTTTATTTAGGTTCATTGCTTATAATGAGATAATGCTCTACATGAACATGGAAGTTTAAATATTTTTTGGAAATATGTCATCATCAGCGCTCATCTCAGTGAAATCAACTAATCAATATCGTCCATAAAAGTCTCCACATGCTCTTATTTCGCTCCAGCTGACTTATCTATCATGGTCATGTCGTCCATCCTCCAAATAGGCAGAGAATAGTATTTTTTTTGCATCGAACGAATGATACAAACTATCCAATGTGACATGATTTTCCTGTAATTTTTCAACACCCATTAGATGACAATGTTTAAAATGTGTATCCATTACCTTTTCGAAGGGATTGTATATATGCGAACCTCTGCCATTAAATCTTCAACAAAGTATTGTGCCCAGCAATTCATCTTAACGAAGGCTTTGGTAACTTCAAAGTCTTGGACATTTTATCACTTCCGTATGTTCCTACCTTCACTTGGAATACAATCTGGCGACATATTACCTCATAAAGAACCTTGAACACATATTGTACTCCCTGATCCAATTTCAAATTAATATGTTGTCAATAGATCCTTTACCAAAAGTTGACATATTCTACGTTGAATATTTTTTTTTTAAAAATGGTATTGTGGATCGTTGCTTTATAAGATTGTAGTTTTCAAAATTGGCCTCTTAAACTCCCACGGCTTTCTAAGTTTATATATCTTGTTGTTTTTAACATTTTAGTTAGCCATATTATGTTTGTTACTAACTTTAAACTTGATGTCAACTTCTACTGTGAACTTTATGTGATTTCAGAATCGAAATAGTTATATCTCTTTCATTTGTATCAAGTAATCCATTGTATATCCCAACAATTATTCTACAACAATTCCTTTCTTTTGCCGTTTCCGGACCATCAGTAGGCATTGTTGTCAAACACAATCTGTCTAATTTTTATTGATGTTATGTATTTGCAATGTTCACTTTTATTAAATAAATAGATTGTGGAAAAACTAAAAAAAAAGAACATAAGTATTACATCGGGTCTAAGTTACTATATCCAAAATACTCCGGACACTGCTTCTGGTGCCTTGTTTCCTCAAATTCCTCATTGCATTCTAGACAGTACATACAACACCAATCATTTGCGAAGTGAGCTATTTACGCAAGTGTGGTCAATGTATCCCTTTCCTGTAATAATAATAAAAACATACCAATTTTTTTCAAGGCATCCAGTTGTAAATGGCATGAATCTAATAGATTTGAATTATACCTCAATCTTAGATATCACCTTCTTCTCACATAACATAGCAATTGAGGAAGGACAAATCTTGACCACTCTTTACATAGGCAGAGTTAGCCAAACTATGTTTTGCAATTGTCTTACGTGAAAATTATTATTAATCCATATTTTAGTCAGCTCCTATCGAATCCGATCTAATTAGTCTTATAGAAAGATAATCTTAAATTTTTGACCTTATATCTTGAAAAAATTATTAAAGTATTCTCAGTCATGTTCTGCTTTGTGTGATCTACCCATCTGTTTCTACTCTACATTCTGATCCAGTGAATGAAACCTATACATATTGATCCGTAATTTGATATTGTTGATTTACTATCAAGAGGTCGCATGATTTGAGAATGTAAAATATAAAAAAATATTCCATAAATATCGGAGGAGAAATTTATATTTATGATTTAGAGTTTTTTATGATGATTTTGATGAACATACATAATTTTCAAACAAATATCTTAGAATGCAAATACATTTTCCCGGTCTATAAGGTTTTATATCGGGAATTGAGTGAAAGTTGTTGTCTTTGTAGGTAGTTGTCGCGAAACAAATCGACATTGATGGTCTTTCAGGAAAAAGAATGTAATAGTACTTGAGAGAGCGATAATGTTCTCTTACGCGGGTACACCAATTGCCTTTATATAATACGTGCGATCGAACATTCATGATCATATTGTCTTATACATTCCGGTATCATCCTCGAAATATTTGATTTTTGTCCTTATCAATCGTGCTAAAAACAACCAATTACATCTTTCACAATACAATGTTTCATGTTTTGTGAAGATTATTTTTTTACTTAGTCAATAAAACTCGCTAAAAAGCAAAAATTATTATTATACACTACTATTACCAACACTCACCACCATAAAAACCATCCACCGCCACTTTTTCTTCCACCAATAGTAATGTTACCACCTCCACTATTCACAAACACCCGCCACCGTTTATACTCACCATTAGAATTAATATAGTTTTTAGTAAAATTATTTATTAATAAAATTATGTATTTATGTTAGATTATTAAAGGGACATTTTAATAGAAATTTAATTAATCATTATGAACAATCAATGTGACACTAATTAATAAAATATTTAAAAATGGTTAAGTTGAACAAACCCTAGCGGTAAATTTATCTTTTCCAAGGTCAAATCCTAACCACTCTTTACATAAACAAATCGATAATAAATAATTTCATATGTTCTGATCTTGATTCGTGTCGTACGTTTAGTTATTACATAACATGGCAATTGATTGCACCAATTTTTTAAAATGGACATGTGTTTTATCGAGTTTATTTTAACATTAAAATGATCAATCACGTTTTATATTTTATAATATAACGTTACACATTTTGTGGCGTTACGAAATTAGCATTGTTCTTTTCACCAATACCCGCCACCACCATAAAACCATATGAATCCATTTTTTTATCCACCACCACCTAGTGGCGGAGCCAAGGGTTGACTAACTTGGCTCTAACACCTTAAATTTTTAATAACTACATAATATTTTTAGTTTATTTTATAAATAGTACTTTGTCCATATATATTTATGGCTTAGTTCACCAAAGTTTACATGTTTTTTTTTTGTAAATAGGCCTCCTCAATGTCAATTTTTGACTCCACCACTGGCACCATCACTGCCGCCCATCCCATGTAGATTGTTGGACGCAATTCTAATTTTCAATCACAAATGCCATGTATGAGGTTTATATTGAACAAAATTCCGTCAATTGATTAGTTTCATTATATTTTTTCCGTGTATATACTCTTTTTTGTATTTCAATCAATTTTATTTTAACATTAAAAAATCATGATTTATACGATATAGTACCAAAGATAACAGGGGCACCGTCTGTGTGATCCAACTACGATCATGAAAATATTTTCTTATATGATATCATCCCTGAAATAAGTGTTAAAAACAACCAACCACATATTCCACACTACGATGTTATCGATGTGGTAATGACAACATAAAATTAATATTGTTCATCACTACTCACCTGCATTCACCGTCACTACTTATTCCACAACAAACCAGGGGCAGAGCCAGGATTTTGAGGAGAGAGGGAGAAAAAAATTCTTGGAAAGTTGGATACATGTGAAAAATGGACTTTGTATCCTATTTTACGATAATAGAACAAAAATAAATATAATTGTGCTTAGCTCTGCCCTTAACCACCACTAATCTTTCGGCCTGCACCTCTTCTACTACTCATTGTCGTAGAAAATGTCTATTGATATTATTTATCATAATTACTTATTAATAGAAATAAATATTATAATTAATTAAGAAAACATTTATAATTAAAAAATGATTAGCCATTTATTATGAGCAATTAGTGAAACACTAATTAATAAAACACTTTATAATGAATAGATTATTTATTATGTGCAATTAGTGATATACTAATTAGTAAAGCAATTATGGTATTTGAGTTGAACAAACCACCATTGTTGATTTATATTTTTTATCAATTCCAACCAAGGTGGAACACTGGTTAGAGGCAACTCTTATGACATAATAGGTCATGAGTTCGAACCTCCCTGTTATAATTTTTGAATTTCAATATCCTGACTTGAGTATTCATTTTTCATTCATAATATTGGAATTAACGCCACACGTGCGAGATGTAGGAGGTGGTCAGGAGAACCACAACCCTTGATTTATCTTTGTCCAGACAAATCCTGACCACCACTAACAAAGGCAAACTTATCAAAACCCTGTTTTATACTAATGATAATTAAAAGACATTTATAATGAAAGATTAATACAATATTTATTATAAAAAATAAATGATTCAATAATGATGTAAACAACCACAACCATAAATTTAGCTTTCCCCAAACTAAATCCCCACCGTCCTTTATCTAGACTAAGTTATCCCTGCTTTATTTTATAAGGGAGATAAATCTGTATTTAAGTATTTTTTTACTCAGGTGAGTCGGAAAACAAAATCGCATACAGAATAAGCACCATACTATACACGGGGCGCAATTACACAGCACAAATACACTACAGCTAGGCTACCCGCGGGAAGCATATGTATAAGAACACACTGGATCATGCCACCACTCACTTTACCCGGCCCATCACGAAACAATTTAGGTGAATGCTCATATATGAGATTAGCTGTCAGCCTGTCACCACCAAGAGGCGTCTCTCTTTTCAAAGATGGCGATGCATGAGAAGGCAATCTACTCACCGCTGCATGCAACAGGAAGATTATGAACGGCATGTGATATCATGTAACTGGATCTGCGTAGCGGTTGGAGAATCGCAGGGAAAACCCTAGAGACCATTGAAGTTGGATATGCCTGGAGCTCCCAAAGACGCCGCGTCCAAGTCTACATATATACGAAGCTCGACTCATTTGGATTTTGGAGAAGGGGCTGGATGCTTTGTACAGGAAGAAAGAGTGAGAATATTTGCAAACACTTTCTTTATCTTGCTTAAGGAGATAAAACTGACTTAAATTCATTTTGAAACTCATACTCAATACTCCATGCAAGTGATTGCCGAATCATGTAAATCAGATGTGTTGATAATTTAGTTAATTACGCTTTACTCATTATTACTTACCTTATTTATTTACTTGCTATGCTTGTTAGTCTTATCTGAACCACAGATCCAATCTGAGGTTACTCTAGTCTAGTCTAGGATATACAGCTAAGGAAATCAAGCAGATGGTGCAAAAACATTTAATGAGCAAATTAAACATCCATAAATGAAAAAAAAACCCAAAGAAATTCCTTAACAAAAGAGAAAATGAATAGGAACAAAAGTAGTGATTTTGAGTTTAAGCGGCCAATAATTATACAAGTCAAGTACACAATGTAGTACTTGCACAAAAGAAAAAAAAATTAAGCTTCTATATTATGATCTTTGTTTGATTGTTGCCTTTTCGTACAAATGTTAAACCAATCTTCTTGTGGTTGTTGTTATTCATGCCGAAGAGAACCCAAATGAGTGTTATTTTTATGCAAATTAATTAGCGAGGTGATTAATCAAAGTCGACCAATATCATATGGACATGTACGTATGGCTATGGGCCAAGACATCCTTTTCCATATACAAATAAAATATATGGAACTTTTTCTTTTTCATTTCTTTTCACTAGAAATAAGAAAAACACAAGAAAAGAAAAAAAAAGAGGAAATAATCTACTAATAAAACCATTGTGATTTACAACTAGCAAGAGTTAGAAGAAATAGTGTGTATTGATTAGAAAGGTGTAATTCTTTCATCTATCTGAAAGACAAATAAGAAAAGAATACGTCTAAATGTTGGTATGATTCGATCTACAAAATAAATATAGGGTTGCTCAGAAAGCTAGACAGCTTGCATAATTTTCCGGGAAAGAAGTAGAACGAATATAGCAAACAAAACCACTCTAGCTAACGTTAAGTAAACCTTATTATTATTCTCTCCGTCCCACTATTAATTGACCTACATTATAACTAAATTTAGATTTTCATTTTGTTATAATATATGTCAACTAATAGTGAAACGGAGGTAGTATTAACGAGCACTTAATACCCACACACATCAATTCTAATTCTAAAAATAGAATCTCTGATCACTAGACTAGCTAGACTTTCACTTTGTGCGATATAGGATAGCAGAATCAACTCCACAATAAGAGATGCATTTAAGGATTTGGATATGTTTTATAAGAGCTTTGTAAAAACTAAGCTAGGCCTCCACTCTTCACAAATCAAAGGCCCCGAGTCAGTGGCGGAGCCAGGAAACTTTGTTGGGGAGGACAAATGTATGTGCAGATAAAAGAAAATGACCACTGTTGATGGTGGTATTTAGCTTAGGGTTAAAATCGTAAAACACTAAACCCTAGCAGACAATGATGTCACAACATTTAAAATAACGAACATTTACTAGGCACATTTACTGAAACCTTTAATGTGTCCTTAAATAATTATCGGGGTATCTTTTTCAAACTAGGGTTACGACAAGCCAAACCCTAATTCCCACGTGTGCCAATGGCAAATCATGCCAGCCACACCGACCGTGCCAAAGCATGCCAACCATGCTAGCCGCACCTCTGTGCCAATGGAAAATCATGCCAACCATGCTATCCGCACCTCTGTGCCAATGGGAAATCATGCCAGCCACACCGACAGCGCCAAAGCATGCCAACCATGCTAGCCGCACCTATGTGCCAATGGAAAATCATGCCAGCCACACCGACCGCGCCAAAGCATGCCAACCATGCTAGCCGCACCTCTGTGCCAATGGAAAATCATGCCGGCAACACCGACCGCGCCAAAGCATGCCAACCATGCTAGCCGCACCTCTATGCCAATGGAAAATCATGCCAGCCACACCGACCGCGCCAAAGCATGCCAACCATGCTAGCCGCACCTATGTGCCAATGGAAAATCATGACAGCCACACCGACCGCGCCAAAGCATGACAACCATGCTAGCCGCACCTCCGTACCAATGGAAAATCATGCCAGCCACACCTACTGCTCCATGCCAAACGCACCTCGCCATGGCCCCATGCCGCGCCACCATACTGTCCTTCACTACGCGGCTATCAAAGCGAAGGCGTAAATCAATCAACGGTTTCCCTTCAATCCCAGGAGTAAATCCTGGCCGTCTAAGGTTACCAAACGACCTTTGCCCCCAAAACCCTAGCTTGGTCACGCGCCTAGCCCAAGCTAGTCATGCCATGCTCCTATGGCAAACCCTTGGCCCCACATGCCAAGCCAAAACCACACCTAGCCCAAGCTATCCGCGCCATGCCAAACGCACCCTGCCTTGGTCCTAACTACGCTAGTCACACCATGCCAAGCCAAATGCCCTTGCCTTGGCCATAGCTACGCTATACGCTCATGGCGAACCCTTGGCCCCACATTCCAAGACAAAACCAAACCTAGCCAAGCTAGCCACGCCATGCCAAACACACTCTGCCTTGGACCTAGATACGCTAGTCACACCATGCCAAGCCAAACGCCCTTGCCTTGGCCCTAGCCACGCCATACACCCATGAAAAACCCTTGGCCCCACATGCCAAGCCAAATCGCACCTAGCCAAAGTTTGCCTCGCCCAAGGCGAACCCTTGGCCCCACATGCCAAGCCTAAACACACCCTAGCCGCGCCACCCTGTTGGACCTCACTACGCGGCTACTAAAACAAAGGCGTGCAACAATCAATGGTTGCCCTTCAATCCCAGCAGCAAATCCTAGCCATCCAAGGTTACCAGACGACACATGGTAACCTTTGGCCCGAAAACCTATGTTTGGCCACGCCAAACCATGCCATGCCAACGGAATGCCAACCTAGCCGCGCCACCACGTTGGCCCTCACTACGCGACTACCAAAACAAAGGCGTGCAACGATCAACGGTTTCCCCTCCTCTCAAGATGCAAAATCTCGACCGTCGAAGTTCACCAGGCTAGCAAGTTTCCCGAGCTTGACTTGCCAAGCCACAACAACATGCTACATGTTTTCCAAAAACATTCAAGACATCAACACAAACTGGGGGATGCTCATTAGGGTTTTGGTTTGGTGGTCTATAGCGTGCGGCATACACAAATGCCCGTTTCAAGATAATGTAATAAAAATAAGACGGTTAGTAAATGCAGGAAGCAACGGTGAAACGCTCTTTCATTATGGAACATCAATTCCATCAATACCAGGCGTTACCACCGCTTCCCATTTAACTCATCCATTTTCTTTTCTTATGAGGCCGGAGTACGTTTCTTTTTAGACTTGTATAAATTGACTTACCTATTTCCACCAGAACAACAAGTTCTTGGTCAGGTAAAAATACCACACTCAGAAAGGCAACTCTTGCTAGCTTCCCGAAGCTTTCACCTTCTGATACAAGTCAATAGTACTACTCTTCCAGAATTATTCTGGCCTCAACACTCTCTTCGCTTCCCTCCATAAACCAACCCTTCTCCTCCACTTTGTGACCGAAGCAAGTCTGGAACGACCATTTCTTGGTTTAGGCCGGACTTGTACATATTGATCTCTCGAATCTAAAATTATTCCCTTGCAGTACATTGTTTAGGATTTAAATTGTTTCTCACTTTCACACCCGCAATTACCAAAATCAGTAGAAACCATTTTCACCTATAAACAATCACCCAATAAAATTGCGGCTGAAGGCCGCCCGAATTTTTTTAGGATTTCTAGTTACAATGACTCACTATAATAGATCAGGTTTTAAATCACATATTAAGATCAAGCAAATAATGGTAGTTATATGAAATCTACTGGTTGTAAGCTATAACTAACCTCGATTTCAAACCTATAAAGATTTATGTGAGATCCTAAAGCATCATCATATCCCCACTGGATTTGTGTTTCACTTCCATTCCCATAAACAATGAGGATGCAACTAACTAAAAAGATATAACCGCAAGGTTTTCTTTATTTTCAGATCAACCAGGGGGACAAATTTCAAAATATCTCAAAATCTAAACTGTCATATTTAGTTTCCAAAAAATTAGGGAGGACAATTGTCTTCCCCTAGTCCCTGCATAGCTCCGCCTCTGCCTCGAGTACTATGACTAGGAACAGCACTTAATCCCCCATGCTGGACAATGTAGGATATTGTTACGTGAGAAAGCAAACGTGTCAAAGGATATATACAAACCTATTCATGGAAGATAATCACAAGAAAGCATAAGTGAAAGAATAAGCTCACTGGCAAATGTGAAAGAGTTGTCTGCATGGTCATATATAGCAAGACCTCGGGGTCTTGTAATACATAGTTGTTATAAATCTTAAGAGGTAAGCAACTTCTAATAATAGCACAGTATATTATAGCTGTAATGCTGGTGGTTCTTTAAGATTCGATTGGAAGTAAACTAGAATTGCCAATACCTAAGACCCTAGAAAGACAATTCCTTCTAATTAAGCATCTTTTAGATATTTGCTATGGCTTTAGGGTCTTGGTCAAAGAAATGAACAGTTGATGAGCACTAGCTAGTTCTCTTTACTCATTCGCTTGGAAATTTGTCTCTGTTTCCAATATTTATACTTCTACAACTAGGGTCCAACTAGCAACAAAGATTCTTACTTAGCTTAGAAATGGTTGTGAGATTAATGAGTGATTATCGACCAAATTAGGTCCAAATTAGAATCACGAAATGACGAAAGTAATTAGTATATTTCACGTATTGCAATGAATTTTGATCTATATACATCTTGATATCTCTCTTGTATATATTAATTAATTAGTTTAGTTTAGGTATAATTACATATGCAAAATTAACAAAAACCCTAAACGTGTCAGGTGCTAATCATGGCATCAAGTTTCTACGTTTTTAGTCTTCTCTTATTAATTTATATAGTTATTATTTGGATTTTACATTAAAAAATTAAGCTATTTGTAGATAACTCGTTTTCTGAAAAATAAAAGATATTGCATTCTCTTTTTATGCATATTATTTGGTTAAGTTGTGTTAGCACTGGAAATTAGGGTGGTAAGATAATCGTATATGGATCGTACTTTCGTTCAAGGTTTTATGCTAAAGTTCCAAATAGGAAAATAATTCAAAGCGAGAAAAAAGAACTTTTGGTAAAAGGATAACTAAAAATTAAAAATAAAAAGGACTTTCAGAGGAAAGTGATAGGTTAGGGATTAGAAAGTGGTACTTGTGGGCAACACACACAGGCTGTTTGAGTCTCAAAGTTAAAGGACTAAAACCATATACATCTCCCAACTTGCGCATATATACGATCATCATTTAATTCAATCTAAACCCTTCAAAAAGATATGATCAAATGGTTAAGACACTGGCAAGATATATTCTTCACAGTTGTGTTAGGGAGAAAGTGCCCTACTAACTACTATAAATTAAGATCTCACTAGTTCTCCATTTCTCATCACTAAACAACACAGCTTCTTCTAGCTAGCTTCTTCTGTTGTTCACTAGTTGTGTGTTGTAGAACTAGAAATAAGTACAGAAAGAAGAGATATTTCTTGAAATATAGAAAAATGGGTAACAACAAATGGCAGAGAAAAGCATCATCATCAATGTTTTCGATGTTCAACATGTTCAAGCAGACAACATCGAGGAGATCATCATCATGTGATTACGATATGGGATGGGATGACGCAGTTAATGTAAGGAGAGCTCGTGCAAGCGATGATGATAGAGGGAGATGGGTAGCTGAACCTGATATTGATAGGAAAGCCACTGCTTTCATTGCTAGATTCTATGAAAGTCGTGTTTCAGATGCTGAACATAATACAGTGGCACCAGTCTATAACTAAGTGAAAACATGCCTAGCTAGTTATATTCTGCTGATTCATAAGTCGACTGGATTCAATTCGATCACTTACTAGCAGTCTCTCTCATGAATATATATGAATCACCATTTATTAGGGTTTTGTTTTATTGTAATTTGTTTCTCTACTGATCGAAGTCGTTTAACTTGAATTACAATAATGAAGAATAATACGCACCTACGTGCAATTGTATGTTTGTGCAATCAATCAATAAAGCTTGTTTGTAATTAGTTCTCTACTTGTGATTAATTTAATTGCGTGATTAATATTAGCGACATAGTTTTTCTTGATGCTTCTAAGCCTGTATTATCTGTTTGTTGAGCTTTGTTTTCGATACTGTAGTTTGCTTTCTGATCACTATTTTTAGTGAGGAACAAAAACTCATGTAATGAAAATCCACGAAACGCCACGGATAGTACGCACAACAGCAACGCTTTTAAATAACTCTGCCTAAATAATTCTGGCAAATAAATCCATGGAACTCTTTCTTTTCTTTTATCTTTTTCTTCGATACAAGCTTCATTCAAATTCCAGTTTCACTGGCCGGAGATTCAACCCGTTCGCGTATATGTTAGTACTAAATATGTGGAGCTAGGCACCAGTGAGTCGGTGACCATATAGGATATGCATGAAAATTAACCAGCTGGCCCTTGGAAAAGAATTATACTGAAGATAAATCCTTTCGAGTATAGCGTGATATACTGACTAGTGAGGATAATCGATCCGTGTTTAGTAAAAGAAAATACGGGAATTAAGTTCAACAAGAGTAAGGAACCATCATCATATGCTTATACGCATGAATGATGAATCGTGCATCGGGGTATATATGCTTATGTACGGGGTATATTTAAAATGATTGTACAAGTTTGTCTTATTAAGCTTTTATGCTCTGTTTTTTCGACCGATTTAGAGTTGCACGAATTGATCCCTTTAGCTCTACTCCTTTACTTGTTTTCTCACCATGCATCCCTTTTATAAGTGTACTACGTATTTTCTGTTTATTTGTTAGCAAATAAAGTCTCCTTACTTAATAATTTCTTGTATCATGATTGGTCACCTGAAATGGGTAAAGCACATGTTTAGAAAATAAATTGAGAAGATACAGCCATAGATTACAGTGGAATTGGTATAAGATTACATAAAGACTTGTAAAGCGCACATTGCTAACCCCTTAAGGAGCTTCACCATTAGCTAGTTAAGCATATTGATTGAACGGAAAATGGGTCATTTATCCAAATATTTTTAAAACATGGTTCAAATGAATGAGTAAAAATTAGTATGAGTGAAATAGACACAAAAAAATAGCTGTAGGTGTAAATTATCCACAGATCCAGGTGGCAACATCTCAAGCCTTGGCGCACCTAAAAACGAAGGAACGCGAAGCATAGGATGAAGACCAGCAGGCGCGAGATTTAAGGTGCCGCGTGGATCGGGCGTGCAACTGTCGGACAAGACTTGACCCAGACCTCTGACAAAGCTGACAAGACGGGACAGGGTGGGACAAACGAGGCGCAACGGTCAAGAGGATAAGAAAGTACGTGATGCATCGGCCCATTGCTAAGGCGACAGATATGGCAGGCGACATCGTGTCAAGAGAATACCCGAAGAGATCGGCTCAGACGAGAGACATGCGAGGAATCAAGATACGTCGGCCATAGGAGACGACATGAGTCGGCCCGAGTACAGAACTGTAAAAGGGATGTAATATGACCAACACCCTAACTTGGTTGTATGAAACTTCTCTTATAAATAGAGTGACTTGTATTCAAGAAAGGGAGGTTGTATTTTAAGGAGAAAGAGACTCGAGTTTACACCAAGAAAAGGAGAGTGAGAAGTAATTTCATCTTTGTAAGGAAATCCGACTAAGAGCAACACCTTTGTAACACTTGGAAGTAATAAGATTCACCCTTTCACCCCCGTGGACGTAGGTAATCATACCGAACCACGTATATCTTGTGTTCATTGTTAAGTGTTTACTTTCATTCGACTTGAGTAGAAGCTTTCTATCCTTTGGATGTAGTTGGTAGTTAAATGCATCTACATTCTGGCGCCGACTAAGGGGAAGACGACTAAGATCTTCGGATACCTTGCCGTGGAGACCTTCAGAGACGATCAAAAGCTCCCAAATACACGTTAATGTGTCGTGGTTGAAGCTATGATGAACTCTGTTGGCCGAAATAATGTTTGCTTTGAGTCATTTGCTGTGCATGTAAAGCTAGAACAGTTGTAGTATCTTCGAAAGTAACAAGTTCTCGTATTTTCTTCGTCCGTCAACAGTTCGATCAGCAAAATCTTCATAAGCTCACCAGCGACTAACAGTTCGGGTTAGAAGCTAGATGAAGAATCTGTTGAAAGGACGACTGTTTGTTTCCGATAGTTGGGTGATCTGTGACGTCAAGCAAGTCGTTCTCTAGCTACGTAATGGAGTTTAGCGTTTAGATTTACCAAGAGTACACGATTTAGATATCTCCTAGTGTGTTAAGATGCTAACCGATTAGAGATTTTTCCGGCGGTGTAACATAAGTAGTCGGAAAGGTCATGATTAGGTCTCGAGAAAGTGGAGCCATCACAAACTTAGTTTGAGTCTTGGGGTTGCGTGTCGTACCATTTAAGCATCATGTGCATAAGTTCAATGATTTGGAGCATGTAGAACAAAGGACAAACTAACTTAAATGCATAGGTCGGGTACTGAAAGCGACGTCGTACGGAGAGATGCGGACTAATGAGAAAAGACTGACACAGATTTAGAGCAGGATAAGAACATGATAGATAGGTGGACCCACCCGAGTAATAGGAAGAAATTTTGTCATCAAGGGCAGGCGTAGAAGTAACTGTGGTGTCAGTTGAACTTTTTAGTCTTTTGTTTGAACTTATGTTCTAAAAGTCATGTCAAAGTAAGGTGTTCTCTGTATTTGCTGACGTAGGTTGGGGCGATACTCGGCTGACTACGCAAAGTACCCGATGGCTAGCACTTCAGGAACGAGAAGGATGTTGAGGAATCGTACAGTAACTAGCAGCAGCATGCAGGCAGGGGTAACTGGGCCGAGGAAAGAAGACAGTCGACAACCACCGCCCGAGGAATCTCATGCAGCTTCTCGAGGAATGCCAACTGTCGATGAGGAGGTCGATCTGGGGCGAGACGATAACACCCTACCCTTGGACCAAGTTATTTTAACTCAGAGAAGAGTTGAACAAGTTGATGGGCTTACATCTTCAGACACCGATGACGATGAGGTGGCGCTTGCAGCAAAAGCCCAGAGACAAAGAGCGAGGCAGCAAGTAGAGTACCAGGAAGCCCTAGCGAAAGAGCAAGAGCGTCTCAGGCAGATTCAGCTGGGACGAGGAACATCTAGAAATATCGGCCCAACACTTGTTCACACGATTGGCCACGTAATCGGTCCGATAATACCCCCACCACCCCCTTATGTACAGCCTCGGCCATGACCCAAATGGGAATTCTAGTCATGAAAGCACGGACCCGACATTATCGGCTATTTTGGAGAGTCAATGGAGACAGGAAGCGGCACTAAGAGAGCTCCAGCAACGGAACCTCGCTTTGGAATATGAGAACTATCAGTTGAGAAATCAGCGAACCATATCAAGAGGCTCGTCCAGCCGAGGAACATCGATCTACCATGACCGATCAGGTCATGCGCCACCTATGATGGGGCCGAGCAACCATAATCAGTCTGGCCGATCAGGAAAGCCACCATCGCCTCCGGTACCTCCCACGCAAAGGTATGGGCCACCCGAGGACTCATCCACTGACGAGGATAGGCGAGGTAGATACGGGCGACAGGAACGAGCGACAGAGGCCAAATTCAAAGAATTGGAGGCAAAAATCAAAGAGCTCTCGGGCGGAGGTGAAGAGAACAAATTGGCAGAAATCATGAGCGAAGCCGAGAAGATGCCCTTCTCTCAAGAACTCGAACATATTCCGTTCCCACCAAAATGTACATTACCTACATTTCCTTCTAGGTTCGACGGAACAAGAGATGCGATCGAGCATCTGAATATGTACACCATGTCGTTAATACAATGGAAGAACAACCCGGTAGTCATGTGTAAATTTTTTCCAGCCAGCCTGGAGGGCGAGGCACGAGACTGGTTCTATTCGCTTCCACCTGGGTCGATTAATGGGTATGAGATGTTAGTCGAAGCCTTCCTTGAGACCTATATGCACAACAGTCGACCTCGGCCTAGATTAAACAAGTTGTTTACCCTCGCCCGAAGATTCAGGGAGCCCTTAAGAACCCTGACCGATAGGTGGAGGAAGCTATGTACTGACATTGGAAAGGTGCCGGTAGATTAGGCCATCTTTGGGTTTGAAAACGCGTTAGGGAGATCGGACCCTATCTGGATAGCCATGTTCTCCGAGAAGCCGAAAACCTTAAAGGAAATGAGAAAAATGCAGGAGCATTACATCGCCTTGGAAGAAATTCAGGTCGAGTCAAGAGATAAAGGAATACAAGAAGCTAGTGCTGAAGCGGGTATCGAAGCTAAAGCGGTCACAAACGACCCTATTAGGCGACCAGAAAAGAGATCGGATCCACCCCTGAGAAGCAGTGAAAAGAGAGAGTGGATCGCTAAAGGGAAGAAGCCGAGGCAGGAATCCCGATCGTATACCCCCCTAAATGCTCCCTTGGAGGAGGTATTCAAGGAAGTCGAGAAGAGAAACGATATCAACTACCCAGCGTCGAGGGGAGTTCAGTTCCAAGAGACCAGGGAGCACCCCGAGTACTGTCACTACCATCAGTATAGGGGCCACTCCACCAACAACTGCCGAGAAGTAAAAGATATCGTTCAGAATCTCATCCGAGATGGGTATTTGAGGCAATTTGTCCGATATCCACCACAGCCGACGGCAACGCCCGATGCACCGGTTCATCAATTCCGTATCAATAGAACAACTCAGTTCGTGAGCACCATTTCACACTCGGATATTCAAGACTATACCCTCGGCCCAGTAATCACCTCTAGGATCCATAAAAGGGATCGTGAGGGAAAATAAATATTTAGCGTAGCTAAAGCCATGCCTATGGAACCTTGGATGGTGCAACCCATTTCGTTCTCGTCCAAGGATGCCCCAGAAAATGGACAAGCACACAGTGACCCATTGGTCATCACCTTACTGATAGAAGATTGGGGAGTAAGAAGGATTCTGGTGGATAACGGAAGCTCAGTCGAGGTGTTATTCTACGACACGTTTAAAAGAATGAAATTATCAGACGACGTGCTCGTCCCCTCAACGTATCGCATCTACGGCTTCAATGGCATAGTAACTATCCCTAGGGACGAGGTAACTCTAAGGGTTTCAGATGGTGGAGGCTTCCTCGATACACTAACTACCTTTTGTGTGGTCGACGTCGCCTCACCTTATGAGGCAATTATCGGGCGCCCATGGATCGCTGGGATTAAGGGAGTAGCGTCGGCATACCATCAGAGGTTAAGGTTCCCAACTTGCAAGGGGATAGAAGAAGTTGTAGGCGACTCCCAGGCGGCACGACAGTGCATGAAAATCGATGTAGAAATTAATGAGGAACGGCGAGCTCGGAAAAGGCGAGAGAAGAGCAAATCAAAGGAAATTCAGATGGCAAGAGAATTGGAAGAGGTGATTTCACAAGTGGTCATGGCAAATGAAACTCAAGAGCAAGACCCTTTGTAGCAATTAAAGGAAGCGTCCCTATCTCGGGAGGCCAAATCGAACTTCTCGACGGTCGAGCCGACTCGGGAAGTAAACTTGGGGACGATAGAGGCGCCAAAGGTAGTAAGGATCGGGACGTTGTTATCGGACGAACAAGCAAGTCAACTCACGACGGTATTAAGAGAAAACTTAGACGCATTTTCCTGGGAGGTGCGCGATTTGGAGGGAATTGATCCGAAGGTCAGCTGTCACCACTTAAAAATTGATCCAAAGTTCAAACCAGTTAGACAAAAAATGAGGCGCATCGCACCAGAATTACAGGCAGCAGTCGAGGCCGAGTTGAAGAAGCTACAGGAATCCGGAATAATAAGAAAATCTCACTACCCACAGTGGATATCTAACATGGTCGTGGTGCCAAAAAAGAAAGGAGGGGTCAGAATATGCATTGATTTCAGCGACTTGAACAAGGCCTGCCCGAAGGACAGTTTCCCACTCCCTAGCATAGATCAGCTAGTAGAATCGATAGTCGGGTACGAGGCGATGACCTTAATGGATGGATACATGGGCTACAACCAAATACCATTGGCGCACGAGGACCAGGAGCATACTTCTTTCTTCACACCGAGGGGATTGTATTGTTACACCAAAATGCCATTCGGACTTAAAAATGCAGGGGCAACATACCAGAGATTGGTAGGGGACATGTTTGAAGATAAGATTCACGACACCATAGAAGTCTATGTGGACGACATGCTAGTCAAGAGTCGTCACGCTAAGAACCATGTCCGAGACCTTCATGAGATTTTTAAGATAATGAGAAAACACAAGATGAAGATTAACCCCGCCAAGTGTGACTTTTGGGTCACGTCAGGGAAATTCTTGGGGTATATCATCACCCCTATAGGAATAGAAGCGGATCCCGAGAAGGTCCGGGAAGTCCTTGAAATGTCGTCTCCCGCGACGGTAAAAGACGTGCAGAAACTAAATGGTTGCATAGCAGCATTGGGGCGATTTGTATCACGATCTTCGGACAAATGCAAGGCCTTTTACGACATCTTGAAGAAAGGAGAAAAATTCCAATGGACGGACGCTAGCGAAGAGGCCTTTCAAAATATCAAGTTGCACTTAGCTAGCCTCCCGGTTCTTCAGAGGCCCGAGCCGTCAGAAATTCTCACCCTATACTTAGGGGCGACACCTTATGCCATTAGTGCGGTGCTAGTAAAATCATAGGGGAATGTGGAGAATCCAGTGTATTTCACTAGTAAAACATTAAGCCCGGCCGAGAGAAACTATACAAGAATGGAGCAGATGGTACTCGCGCTAGCTTTTGCTGCCTCTAAGCTCCGAACATATTTTCAAGCTCATCGAATACGGGTGCTCACCAAATCGCCTGTTGAAGCAGTATTGGATAGTGCTGGACGATCAGGAAGAATCTCCAAGTGGGGAGCCATAATAAAACAATACGACGTGGTGTACGAGACGAGGACCGCGATAAAAGGACAAGTGGTGGCCGACTTCTTGAAAGATTTCCCCCTTAGTGATGAGGATGAGGTAGAAGGTGTATCGGGAATGATGGAGGAACAAGAGGAACCATCGGACCTATTAGCCGCCAATAGCCCTACTCGATGGGAGGTCTTCGTCGATGGGGCATCAAACAAAGATGGATCGGGCCTCGGGCTAGTATTTACCACACCAAAGGGGAGGAAGATCGTGCATTCGTTCAGACTAGAATTCAAAGCAACAAACAACGTCACCGAGTATGAAGCGGTGATCCATGCCTTACGAATAATTGTGGAGATGGGGCTGCAAGAGGTCCGCTTGACTAGCGACTCACAACTAGTAATTCGACAAATTACGGGCCAATACGCTACCCATGATCCTGTGTTGCAAAAATATTGGGAGCTCGCTCAATTTTACATCAAGCAAATACCCAACATTAGATTCCGCCACATCTTCCGAAAAGATAACAGGCACTCGGACGCTCTGTCATACATCGCCTCACAACTAGTAGACCCGAGCATCGAAGGCATACGTGTCATGAGGCTTCTTATCCCGTCCATCCCAGAAACACCAGAAGTACGGGTCGAGGTGGCCATTAACACATCCGAGAGATACAAGGAAGGCGACTGGAGAAAGCCAATACATCAATACTTAGAGACGGGTGAGCTACCTAAGGGACGGCCCGAGATAAACAAAATCAAAAGCAAGTCGGGCACCTACGAGCTGCGGGAAGGGATTTTATATAGAAAATCTTACCTAGGACCACTCCTACGATGCTTGAGTAAAGAAGAGGGCCACATAATCCTTCACGAACTACACTATGGAGAGGCCGGAAACCATAGCTCGGGAAGAAGCTTGTCGGCCAAGGCGAAAACAATGGGCTACTTTTGGATATACATGAACGAAGATGCGAAACAAATGACGAAAGCTTGTGAAGAATGTCAGCGTTTCGGGAAGAAAATCCATGCTCCCGGAATACCTTTAAACTCAGTTATAAGCCCGTGGCCCTTTGCTAAGTGGGGTATAGACATTGTCGGGCCATTACATGTAAGAACATGGCAAAGGAAGTATCTGATTGTGGCCACGGATTACTTCACCAAATGGGTAGAGGCGGCACCGTTAAGACATATACGAGACAAAGACGTCTTCAAATTTATCTGGGAACATATCATTTGCCGCTTTGGGGTCCCTGCAACTATCGTATCGGATAATGGAAAACAACTACAAGGCGAGAACATCGATCTTCTGTTCAACACTTACAACATCAGAAAGAGCAAAGCTACCCCGATTTACCCCCAGAGTAATGGGCAGGCCGAGATCACTAACAAGACTATCGCCGATAACATGAAGAAGAAACTTGATGGGGAATATGGCAACTGGTGTGAGGAGTTATATAACGTCCTATGGGCTTACAGAACCACACGAAGGGAAGCTACAGGATTCTCCCCATTTATGCTTACCTACGGAACCGAGGCGATCTTACCAACAGAAGGCATGATCCCTACCACAAGAACGGAAGCTTGGAGGCGAAACGTCTCGTCCGATCTGATTTTGGCTAAACTCGATGGTCTGGAAGAAACAAGAGAAATGGCATTACAAAAAATGGAAAATTATCAAAGGAGGTTACAACGAGAATACAACAAGCGAGTTCGACCAAGAGAATTTAACCCAGGGGAACAAGTATTGAAATTTCTGGCTGAATGGGAGCGAGACAAAAAGGGAGGGAAGCTAGCGCCAAAATGGGGCGGACCGTACATAATTGAGTCTAAGGCGGGTGAGGGATCGTATCGATTACTGCGACTCGACGGAACAAAAGAGCTCAAACCATGGAACATCAAGTTTTTGAAACTCTACCATCCTTGACGGGCGATACGGAAAAAACGGTAAGCATGCATGTCTCCTATCTCTATGAAACCGTGAGGGGTAAGGGATAGGACGTGAGCGACTAATGGTCATTCGTACTCGGGGCAATGCCAGTGTGGAAGTGCCGAGGTGACTTACACTCGAATGGTCATTCGTACTCGGGGAAAAGCCAGTGTGGAAGTGCCGAGGTGACTTACACTCGAATGGGCATTCGTACTCGGGGCAACGCCAGTGTGGAAGTGCCGAGGTGCCTTACAGTCGCCTGGATATTCGTACTCGGGGTAGTGGCAGTGTGCAAGTGCCGAGGTAGCCTAAGGGTTCTGGTGGTTGGAAACCAGTTCCAAAGGTTGTTGAGACGCGAGGTCTCCTCATCTAGGTGGCCTACTTACATTTGAAAGGTCGCCCCCATCGCAAGTGGCCGTGTCCACTTTCCCGAGACTGGTTGGTCGATAACCACTCGGGAATGTCGGGCCTAGAACTAGGTTGACTGGTGCCCTTCCACTGAATCCAAAGAGATAGTGATGAGATACCCCAATCAGGACATGGCATTGGGCCCGATGACCCTCCTTGTTGGGCGTGTTCGACAGAAATGATTAAAATACTAACTTACTTGAACAATAATTGCAGGAATAACATGCGACACAAAGGATAATTCGATTGCGTCAAGCGTCTAAGTAAGAAAGTACGAAAAATGTCGTGTAACCGTACGGAACGAAGAATTTAACGGAAATAAAACAAACAACGTCGGCGACGCAGCACCCCCATAAAAACAAGCAATCAGTGTAGTAGAAATAAAAAAGGGGACAAGTGTTCAAAGCGATTTACATCCCGACGGAAAAGGGCAACTTAGTGACGCAGCACTACAAAAGAGGAGTTCAAGCCTTTCGAGGAACAATGCCGGCCTTCTTCTGTGCGACCTCGCGCCGCTTGTTCTCCACCCACGTCTCAATACCCGTCTGGACCTTCTCGTCTATCTCGTCCGCATGGGCGACACGTTCATCCTCGAGTTGTTGGGTGAGCTGAGAAACATTCCCCTCGGCATCGGCTAGATGGGAGCTCAAATCGACCTCGACCTGCTTCAATCGACGGACCTCCTGATCCAGCTCCTGAGAACGTTTTTGCTCGGCTGCAAAACCACAAAGACAAAACATTATTCGTCGGGCACGATTTAACAATTTCGCAAGAGTAAGACGTAGTTTAAATCCAAGGAGCGGCCCCAACACATCTTCTAAGAGACCTGAAAGGGCTGGCAACACCGACTGAAGCGACTCTGCCGACTTAGACAACTCATCCTCGGCCTTGGATAACTTCATGGTCAACTCACTATAGTGTTGTTCGTTGAACTCGTTACTGGGGAAATATTTCTTATGCTCACTCCAATCCTCCATTAACCGATTGCGCGATGCCTGGAGCACATCCAGCTGCGATCTATTCCACTCTAGCTCGTCCCTCACTTTATCAAACTCACTCACTCGGCCTAGCAGATCATTATTAGCTCGCTCCACCACATCTTTGTCTCTTAATATTCGACGACGATCTTCATGTAGGTCTCGATTCTGTATTTGCAAAGCGTTTACCCGTTGCTCTAGATTCGTGGCCAGCGTACTTTGTTCAGCAGCAAGGCGTTGGGAAGAGCCCATATGAGCTCGTAAATTGTCTATCTCAGCCGGGTCGTACTCAAACTGACGATACCGTTCTAGTTCCTCCTTGAGTTCTTCGATTTCTCCAGCCTGTCGATCCATTTTGTCATCTTTGTTTGCCATTCGCCGACGGAGATTCTCTACCAAATCCTTCTCAATATCCCATTTCCTCTTCATGATCCTAAACTCTGAAGACGCGTTTAAGCCTATACTGGTTACCTCGGATAGAAGAAGGATACCCGACTCAGGATACTGGCACGATAAATTCAATCAACACAAGTTATGATTTCAAGAATAACCATCTACCTTGAGCATTGGCGAGTTTGATCTCCAGCTCGTTCGCGCGATTCTTCTCGTTCTGAAGTTGAAGTTGGAGAGATTCTATCAAATGCCTGTCTCTGTGGCGATTGGCGGCATCTAAGCATACACGGTTCAGAATCTAACACAAGCAAACGAGTTTACACCGTAAGTGATAACTAGAACAGAAATCAGAAGAGGGGCATCACCACGTTCAGACAAGTCGCTCACCACAGTGTCAAGTGTCAGGGCGATGTCGCCGTACAGGGGCACTGCTTTCAGCATCTCCTCATCCGTGTACTTTCCAAATTCGGAGGAAGTAAGCGCACCCAGAGAGTTCATGATAGGGCCAGAGACATTAAAAGAAGTTTCAGCGCTAGAGGACGATCCCGCAGTAATCTGGGGCACGTAAGGAAGCTCCACCGGTACATCAGTAACAACCTTCTCCGCGTCGGGCGTCTCTAGGAGCTCCTGTTGGTCGCCCCTACCCTGCTCGTCGCCTTTGTCATCCGAGATATTCTCACCAAATAGCTCATCTTCATCGGAAAGTTCAATGACTGGGGCCTTCTTCGGCGGTGGCTTAGCGACTTGTTTACCTCTGAGGGGATTGCGCCTAAGAGGATGAGGGTCAACATCACCTGCATCATCATCATCATCGTGCCTAGGGTATTTCTGCACAAGGTGTCTCATCAGAACATGTGAAGGCAAAAAAAAGGGGCAAGTACATGTACTTATAAGAAAATCATTGTGTTTGTTACCTTCCCATGGTCTTCCTCAACCCTTGTGTCAGCACCTCTTTTTCTAGATCCGACAGTCTTGGTGGAGCCGACCTGAGATTTTCAAACATCAACAAATGACTAAATGACGCCCGAAGCTAACAAGATAAAAATCAAGAAAAGCGCATACCTTATCAGCCTTGTCATCATTAACCACCCAGAAAGAATAGGGCTCGGCGGGAAAAGTAGGCGACGGGAAGTCACCATGAAGGATCGGACCTCGGACAAGAAGCGGAACTCGGGGATAAATCGGGTCATTAGAATGACGGGCTCACTTGTTGGAACCCTGGCCGATGGGATCGGCATCCAGCATCATCCTTTCAACACCCTCGGGCATAGTTTTGACCCGATGAGGACTAGCATCAAAACAGGAAAGATCGCCTAAGGTTGAAGTACCAGCTCGATATTTGACAAGGAAATTGGCAAAGGTATACTCAGGAGCGTCCTCGGGCTTGTAGGTCTACCACTCGGCAGTAGAACCATGACCATCTCGGCGATCCCTCCATTCGTTCATAATTCGGAAAGTATTGCCAGTCCATTGAGCCAAAGCACGAGAAGGCTTGATCTGAGAAAGGATCTCGTAACAAAAAGGGCTATCAGGGTTGTACAAGGGAAGACGAAGGCCTAGCTCCAGTTGGCCCTGGGTGATGACCACACAATCAGCCGATTGCTCGTGCTTCTTCATATCAGACTTCTTCAGGAGACCGTTTCGGCCCGAGAGAAGGGTAACTTCGTAATTTTGAAGATCGTACTTCTCCTTCAGCTGCTCAATGAACTCTTCATCAGAGAGATCTTTCACCCTTTTCTCGGTCCTGCACGAAAGAGAAGGAGAACTATCAGAAAATATAGAGCTCATGGCGCGGTCATCGTACCTGGAAGGACTATCAAACGAAAACAGAGAAGCAAGAGAGAAATCATCAAACTCGAAAAAAACATCATCGACAGACCTTTTTTCAGTCATGGAGGGAGAAGAAGCCATTAACGGAGATAGTGCAGAGCTCGATTTTCGACGAAGAAAGAAGAGGCGACAACAACTACTGTATCAATCGGTGAGGGGGAGATGGCGGAAGAAAATCAAGAAGGCTAGGGTTTTTGGAAGCACAAAGTAATGAAGAAATCTGGGAAAAGAAGTTACAGTGGCGGACAGAAAAAGAAAGGATGAAGAAGAAGAAGGAAAAAAAGAAGCGGGCTATTTAAAGAGGAAAAGCTGTAACCGACGCCGACGGTTACAGGTAATAAAGTGCAGTTAGTGGGGCATTGCATGGCGGGATTCGCGGCATGAACGAAGACGTGGGCAGTTGGGACGACGTTCTTCCACTCGTGTCTCCCACACGAGCGAAAGAAGGGGCATAAATGTAGGTGTAAATTATCCACAAATCCAGGTGGCAACATCTCAAGCCTTGGCGCACCTAAAAACGAAGGAACGCGAAGCATAGGGTGAAGACCAGCAGGCGCGAGATTTAAGGTGCCGCGTGGATCGGGCGTGCAGCTGTCGGACAAGACTTGACCCAGACCTCTGACAAAGCTGACAAGACGGGACATGGTGGGACAAACGAGGCGCAACGGTCAAGAGGATAAGAAAGTACGTGATGCATCGGCCCATTGCTAAGGCGACAGATATGGCAGGCGACATCGTGTCAAGAGAACACCCGAAGAGATCGGCTCAGACGAGAGACGGGCGAGGAATCAAGATACGTCGGCCATAGGAGACGACATGAGTCGGCCCGAGTACAGAACTGTAAAAGGGATGTAATATGACCAACACCCTAACTTGGTTGTATGAAACTTCTCTTATAAATAGAGTGACTTGTATTCAAGAAATGGAGGTTGTATTTTAAGGAGAGAGAGACTTGAGTTTACACCAAGAAAAGGAGAGTGAGAAGTAATTTCATCTTTGTAAGGAAATCCGACTAAGAGCAACACCTTTGTAACACTTGGAAATAATAAGATTCACCCTTTCACCCCCGTGGACGTAGGTAATCATACCGAACCACATATATCTTGTGTTCATTGTTAAGTGTTTACTTTCATTCGACTTGAGTAGAAGCTTTCTATCCTTTGGATGTAGTTGGTAGTTAAATGCATCTACAATAGCAATGATGAAACTGGATTCATTCTGACTTAAACTTAAAAAATAGCAAAGATGAAACTGGATGCATCGTGATGTAAATTAAAAATAAGAAAAAATATTTAAAAATGGATAGGATGAAACTGTTTACGTCCTGGCTATTTTAATATTTTTGTCCATTTAAACAGTATCAAAATCTAAATGTCATTTTCACCCAAAAATTGTTGATTTTGATCTTTTAAACCAATTTTGTATTGACGGAAAGCCATAGCTTCGCCCTTGTCTTACAAAAGACAATAATCTAGATTACTAGGCAGTCCTAACATTTTACATTATGTACGTTTCATTTGAATGGTTCACATTTTTCTTGAGGTGGTTTATGAAAGAAAAGGCGTAAATTACCCAACTTTGATTTAATACGAAAATAAAAACACGCTACCAATTTTTTTTACAGTTGATCAGTTGACCAAAATATATGGTAATTTGTAAAATGGGCGATATGATCTCAATAACACTGACCTCGGTAAAACTACCGATCTATGTGTACTATCAGTGTTCCTGAGACAGATGTCAATTTTTCATTCTCCCTCGTCCGGTGTATCCACCGTGATAAAATTGTTTGATAATGATACGGACGACTTGAGTCTGAACTCTTCGGCATCGGATGGAGAGATTAGAGAAAAGAAAAAAAGATTAACAAAAAGATATTCGAACGGTTCGGGTCTCCATTCATGTGTAATTTAAACTAATTTTAACATGAGTTTTAGAAGGAATGAGTTTGCTCAGTGGGGGCAAGCCGGTGGCTACGCTGCCAAGGGACAGGACGGGCCTATGCCTTAGCATAAAAAAAAAAGACAATAAGATATTCCCTATTTATAATGCATGAAAGGATGGATAATACAGATTTTTTTTTTTTTTTTACTAATTCTGTCTATTTAACCTGGCTAAATTGGGGTATATCCAGATTAATTGGGGTATACCCAAATTTAAATGGACCTAGTGCTCATGCTAAGGGGTAGTCAAAATTGGTAAATTTACTTTAATACCCTTGAACTAATTAACATAAAATTAAACCCTAAAATTAAAAACTAAAAAAATGTTATAAACGGCAGTTTATTATGTAGATGTCCACTTTAGTAGAACCCTATTACTTGGGTAGCAAGATTGTAAACTTTATAAATACAGTCCTAAACCTTTGTATTCTACACATATGAATAGAATTTTTCCCTTCTTCCCCCTCTTTACTTTGTGTCTCCCTCTCTATTTTTTTCTTTTACAAGACGTTATCAGGCACGTTGTTCCAACCGAAAGCATAGAAATCTACATCTATATTCAATTTTTTTTGGGTTTTGTTATCAGTTTAGTTTTTCGTTTCTTTTTATATTTTTATAAAAAGTTTCTAACTAAAATTTTGTTGGCCATGTTATAGGTCCAACACGGAATTAGTACAGAAGTGATCTTACTATATCCCCAGGCTACAGTAACAACGATGGACTTCATGGGTGTACTCTAATTAAAGCTTCCCATAGATTTCCATATTATTTTATTGATTTTTTGTTGTTGTTGACTTATTCGGTGCATGAAACTAAACAAATCTACACGCGGTGACGTTATGGCCCATCGGGTGCTACACGAACTTATGGGATTGATGTTTTTTTTTTTTTTTTTGCTGGACGAATGCCACGGTTAGGGTTTATTATTTATTTTTAATAATAAAGTATGATGATTTTGTGTTATTGTATATCTTTGTATATGTGATCACTTTGTAAATAAGTTTTATTTTCTCTCTACTCTAGTCCTCTCAATAGAGAAATAAAATAACCTTTAATGAAATTGTGATCACCAAAATTTGGTATTATGGAAATCTAGATACTTTTACGGTAACCAATCACGTGCATGGTTGAAAAACCTCCGGCCAGTTAATTTGATATCTTTGTCTATTGGGCAATGATCATGTGATTGGCAATTGGTTTCTATTGAACATGTAATTGGGGGATATGAAATAGTAACTTTACTGTTCATACCGGCATGGTTTTTCAACACAGTTTTTTTTACTATGCCGGTATGAACAGTAACATCACTATTCATATCCCCCAATTAGTTTTCATATCCCCCAATTAATCCTTCTTTCTATTCTTTACATAAACCATTCTTTTACCATGCTATGGAAAATCCATAGCAAACGACATTTTTTTCCAGTCGTTGATACGATTTTGGTATATCGTTTGGTATTAATTTTCTTCAAAAATTCTTTATAATGAGATGTAAACTGGCATTCTTAGTATTTTTAGCCGATTTTTGGTTTCTGATTTCTATTCATCTAGAGAAATCTTCATCAACCAAATACCAATAAAACGAGGAATTGTTGCATTCTTGTTGGATGTTTTTGCCATTTTAATTTTTCTCGTGGTAATTATCTCCAAATTTAAGGATTATCACAATTGGAATTAGAATATAATTGGACACTCCAGATCAATGGGTGCGCACCCGGCTTGTTAGCTATATCATTAGTCCTTGTTGTGACTATATCGATCTTTTTATAATTTTATTTTGATAAAGAGTGTCCATAATTTCATTTTAGTTCATTATCTCGTTGATCCTTGAGGTCATGAAATTATTTTGGAGTCTTATTTGTATATTGTGACTGTAACTAGTGAAATACATGGTTGATGTTCAATTTGTATCTCAAGTAGATTACAATTTTGGGACAATTTTTTTTTATGGCTCTTGAAGTCAGTATCTACTGTCCAACCTGGTATTGTTAACATCCAGAAATTATTATAAGTATATGTCCTCGAATTAATCGTATAATAATTTACGAAATTTGTTTTCGTTTTTATGAGATGAAAATATTTCCTCCATGATCAGGGGGAGACTATATACTACCAGCAAAAGTTGGTGTTAATTAACTTGAAAGTTATATTAATTTCTCTCCCATCACGATTAAATCGATTAAGGCTGTCATTATATGATCAACGTGAAATTTCTTGTTTTGCTTTCATATAAGCTTTGGCCTCTTAAGATGAAATCCAATCATAGATAGCAACAAATAGCATTTTACAAGAGGCTACAGATAGTAATCCAATTGAGTCTATCAAAACATGATCCACATTACTATAGTTCATATCTTCTCAATGGAAGATGGGGAGATTATAATTCCCTTGGGCGCTAGTGCTAGTAATTTTGATTTTCTCAAAGTATGCATACATTGGAAATTGTGTGAGATCATATAAACTAATAAGTGTCAAATATTCATTTAAAAGTAGCTATTACAAATAAATGGTGGTCTTGAACCCCTCTGCAGAGGAATATTGACTGTGTGATTGGTTGGCATGTAATCCAAATTAGTTTGGATTATTATAATTTCTCAATTGACGCAATATAAGGATCCTAGCTAGACTTGACACCTTAAAATTGCCAAGCCTGAAAATTACAGGCTGGTGTTAGTCATATTGCGTATTAAGATAAATATATCGTTTTAAGAGCGATTTGGGGTTATATTTCAAACTCTAGGATTGGTTCATTAACATTTTGTTCTTCTTATATGATGCATTTGCGTGGTAGTCTTGAATGACTCGTTGTTGACACCCCATTTCCGCACCTTCCATAGAAAATATCATTCTTATACTTCGAAGCCGGATACAAGAAAAATTTCTTTGTGGAGCCATTAAGGATTTTCATATCCTTTAAATCAAGCCCATAAGTTCAACCAATCAAGCCCACAAGCTCTCAAGCCCACAAGCTCTACCGATCAAGCCCATAAGCACAAGCTCTCAAGCCCACAAGCTCTACCAATCAAGCCCACAAGCTCTCAAGCCCACAAGCACAGCTCCTACCCATTTCATTATCCTTCCAAACCTGGGAATTCTCGCTATCATGATAGAGAGGAAGAAAATACGAATCCAATGGCGAAAGAATGGAATCATTCTGAGTTTGTATGAAGAAGTTATGAGCAAAACAAAATCTCATAAGACTAAAAGTCAAAGCAGTCAAGTTTCAGGGAAATACTAAAGGCACCCGATTTTTTACTAAGGGCACCTCTCTTTCTTCCTCATGAAGAACATGAAGAACATGGGTGTTCTTAATGGTGGTCATCATGATGATCACGATGATGATGGATTTTGATCGACAATGATTTTCGATTTTGAATTCATCACTAGGTTCTTAGGGATGATATGGAGCTTGGGTAGGAGACTAATTTCACATCAATCATGTTCTCGATGCGGTGAACAGTAACACCGGTGAACCGTAACAATACTTTTGAATAGTAACAGTACCGTGAACAGTACCCAGCGGACCCACATGTCATAATCATATTTTTAATTGTCGCATACAATTGAAAAGCAACGAAGGAAAATTTGCGAAGAAAAGAAGAAAGAAAAAAAGGACGATTTACGGCCTTTTTTTTCAACAAAGCAGCCCGAAATTGACGGAGAATTGAAGTTTTCTTTCCTATAAATAGAGATCGAATTTCTCATTCAAAAACAACGAAAAACACTCCAGAGACTTCATTTTAGACTGGAAAACACTTCAAGCAGAGACTCAATAATAATTTCTCGCATTCAAACACTTTCTCCTTTATTTTTCCTTCGCTTAGTAATCAAATCAAGTATTGTCTTTAAGTTTTTAAAGGATTAGCATTAAATTGCTGGTACTTTAATTATTTTCTGCATACTTGACAAAAGCAAGAAATCGTTATTAGAATATTTTCAAGTTTTCTTACATCATATTTCAAGTTAATTGTCTTTAAGTTCTTAAAAGATTAGCATTAAATTGCTGGGTACTTTAATTAATTTCTGCATACTTGACGAAAGCAACAAATCATCCTAAGAATCCTTCAAGTTTCAATATCATAGTTCAGGTATATTAATTTCCTATCTCTTCGGTAATTATGTAGTCATACGGGAACGGAATGGTTTTCCATTTCGTAGTAACACCGCAGCTACTCTTTACATTACATAAAAATAATTATGCTTTATTATTAATTTTCCAAGTGGGATAAGTCAAAGTGTGGGTTTAAAGAGGAATTCCCTCCCACATTAGACCCATAATAAATATGTTTATTATATTTATATATATATAAAATAATAAAGTTTGCATTAATTCTATATTCTAAATAATTGATGCATGAAAATCTCTTCTCAATTTCTAATAAATTTCGGTATTAAAATCTTGCACATAAGTATTGATAAAAATAAATTATAAACTTTTCCCCTTTAATCATGAAGTAGAGGCCAATATTACGATTGGGCAGCTGATGGGTGCCTAACACCTTCCCATCCCGTACTAGAATCTCCTTACCCGACTCTCCGATAGCAGACCATATATATGCAAGTCATAACTAGGTTTTGTTTTCCTCAAAAGAATTCAAACTAGTTAAAAGGGTCCCGACTCCCTTTAGTCGGTGGCGACTTCAAAACATCTCTTTCTTCTTTGCGAGAGTTGGCCCTCTTACTAATGAACTAGTAGGAAATTATCTCTGCGGACCCACATGTACATTAAACATCCACGAACGGATGAGAACATGGACCTCGCCCCATAACAATTATGGACAAAGGAAATAGACCGGCACTCGACCCGTCCTAGGCAACCCCCCGATTTCTACAGTGGAGACTTCACTGGGGACATAGAATAGACCGACACTCGACTCGTGCTAGGCGACCCTCGATTTCTACAGTGGCGACCTCACTGGGGAAAAACAAGAGATTCGACTTGAAAAATGATTAAAGGGAAATTTTATAATCTTTTCTTTATACTGATATCATAGTTCAGATTTTGTGATTTCAGGCACTTATACAAGCGTAAGCAACCATAACGCGAGGGGGGGCTTACACTCGTACTTGGCATCGGTCGGAGGAAGGAAGACTGGTCAAGATGGATGATTCACAACATTGGAAAGGGGAAGCCAACAATACTGACATCCTCACCTCAAAGATAGAACAAATCATTGAGGAAAAACTCGCCAATTTATTTAAGAAGCTGCAAGATGAGGCTAGAAATGACGAAAAAGGCTCAGATTCTCATCAACATACAAATGGCTCTGGATCCAAGGACGATCATCAACCAAAAGATCAAAACAAAAACGGGGAATCCGGAGGTACATGCGACAATGACGAAATTCCAACACCAAACAAGGAGAGCTTGGAATTCGAGCATTTCAAAGAACATGTAATGAAAAGGCTGTCAATAATCGAGGACAACACCAGCGTGGATGGTGAAGTATGGTACACTCCGCCAAGTGGATACTTTCCTAAAGGTTTCAAATTTCCAAAAATAGAAAAATATAATGGCATGGGACCCCCGGGGTCTCACATTAAACTATATCTCCAATACCTAAAGCCCCAAGGTTTAACTGACGACTGGCTGCTAAACTTGTTCCACCAAAGCTTGACTGGGTTAGCCCTTGATTGGTACCAACATGCAGAGAAATCAAAAATCTCTACATGGCCACTCATGATTAATTCATTCGTCGAACATTTTGCAAAAAATACAGATCACTCTATGGGCTTACGCCAGCTTGAGTCCCTTCGACAAGGGTAACATGAAGGTTTCATCGACTGGATGAGTCGGTGGGAAAAGAAAGTGTTCAAAATGTTCGAACGACCATCAGAAGAGGCGCAACTAAAAATGCTAATGAAAAATCTCTCAATGTCTTACAAGGTATTCATCAGAGATAACAAGACCTGAAAATCTTTCCGATTTTCGAAGGAAAGGATCAAGCATCGAGGATGCAATGAAGGACGACGTATACTCCGGATTCAATATAGGGCAAAGCTCGACAAAAAAGAAGGAAATTAATTATGTCAACCCAACTGTTGCAACACCTACTTACATCAGAGCTGCAGGGAAAGAACCTATCACCAATGCATTCCGCCAAGACAAAGGACAACAATATGTCGAGAAAAGGTGGAGCCGGAATCGAGTATTTTCTGATCTGGACGGAGAAATGAGTGACTACCTTCCTAGGCTAGTTAAGGAAAAATTAATTCAACTCCGAGATCCTAAGCCTGTACCTAATCCCAAACCTCGGGGTTACGATGAGTCAAAGACATGCGGCTACCATCAGAGTGCAGGACACGATACCAATTCATGTTTCATCCTGAAACATCTTATCCAAGATTTGATGGGCGACGGAAAGATAATCATCGAGGGAGCGTCAAAGCAACCTAATATACAACAAAATCCACTTCCAGCGCATCAAGGAAATCAGGGAATCAACTTCATTGAGGCAGATGACGCTGAAATACGTCAACCATCTCTAATATCGGACCGTACGACAAAAGAGAAGGACCAAACAAATGAATCCTCCAGAGTCGTTGCTGAGAACAAAATAGAATCTGCAAAGAGTGCCCCAGACGCCAACATCTGTATGATGAATAAAAAACCATTGTTCACCATTGCAGGTAGAGGGAAAGTCATATATTCTGAAAGCCTATCAGAAAAATGCGAAGAGATACAACATCAAACAAGGGGAGGAAGACATTTCAAGCCTCTCAACTTGCGAAACGAAAATCCAGGTGTCCCAGCAAGGGGAAATCCGATTCGGATCAGACCAAACAATCAACATGAAGCTATAAAGGAAGACAACTTACTCATTGAGCAGTTGCGAAGAACAAAAACGGGTATTTCAATTTGGGGATTGTTAGAAGCATCGACCAGTCACTGCCAGGATCTACAAGAGGCACTAAGTTTGATGCATGTTCCCACAGGAATCACTCCCAATGAACTGGTACACCTAATCGACCGAGCTGCAAGACCAGGTGCGATTACTTTTACAGATGACGACCTGCCACCGGAGGTGAAGGACCACAACAAAGGTCTTTACATTACCATTGGTTGGGAAAATATGATCATACCTTCTGTCTTCATGGATAATGGTGCTGGCATCAATATATGCACATTGAAAGCGGCTAAAAATATGGGGGTCGACATGAGACTTATCACTAAAGTCGATGAATCAGCCTTGACAGTCCGAGCATTTAACAATGGTAAGCAAACAGGAATCGGTGAACTGACCATCGAAATATGGGTTGGTCCATTAAAAACCTATGCTACCTTCCTGGTAATGGACATCTCTGCAAGCTTCAACCTCCTTCTAGGTCGTCCATGGATGCACAAGAATGGAATAGGTGCATCCTCTCTTCATCAGAAATCCAGATTCTGGAAGGGAAATGAGCTAATTACCGTGCATGGAGATGATGAGGAAAATAAAATAAGGTCCCACCAGATCTCAGTGAACATGATCCCAGAAATTCATAACTACACAGCAGAGATCCGACATGAGAACAAAGCCGGAGCATCAATTCATCACGCCTGTACGGGTCAATTTAAATATCGAAATCGAAATATTCCGAAAATGCTACAGAAAAGCAAGTTCTTTCCGGGAATGGGTCTGGGGCTCCAACAACAAGGGCCCACACAACCAATAACAATACCTGGGAGAAAGGCGTTTGATACGGCAGGATTGGGATATCAGTCGATCTATCAAGACTCTACGACATTCGGGAAAAGGCAAGAAGATCAAGGAATCGATTGGAGCCTTCAACCGTCCTTCCAAAAGTGGTTCATCCGTAAGGGAGGAGAAAAGGTTCCAACACCAAACACACTAGCAAAGATCACACCGGTGATAACAAGAAGGAGTTCTGATCAAAGAAAAGAAGCCGAAGAACCCGCCTATGAAGGAGTAAGTCATCTTTTTTCTCCATCTCCCACTGACAGTGCAGGCGAACCCAGCGGACATAAAGGGGAGGATGGAAGAGAATTGGAAGTTCCAGAACAAGAGGAGAGTACAGCGAGCTCAACCCCGGGAACTGAAAGGGAAATCCAAGAATGCATGGTCATTGCATGCTCAGAGTTGCAATCTCGTAGAAGGAGGAAAACCCCTGTCTATAATGGTAAAGGCTCCCCCATCAAACACCTCAAGTCATTCTCCTGGTACATGAAGCCATTGAAGATGAACGAAGAGGACTTGAAACAATACTTCGGCGAAAGCTTAACTGGGAGCGCGTCAATATTGTTTTCAACTAATTACCGAGTTCTGCGAGCAACATGGCCATAAACGATCAATGCTTTCATCGAATATTTTTCAAAAATTCGACCAGAGATGATCAATCAAAACCTGGAACAACACCTCGAAAAACAGAGAGAGAGATTTTGGAGGACCAATGCCAGAAGGAGGAGTCAATCATCTGATAGAAGAGTCTGCATGATAATTCCCAATGAATGCTGATCAACTCAAGAGGTACTACGCCTAATCAACGGCGACATTCCAGCATGCCTAATCCATGCATCTCCTCAAAAGATCAACTGGTTTGTCAACACTCATGATTTTTATCATCGTTTCCTACGCTATCAATCTTGTTTTCAAAAAAAAAACCAAAAAAAAAAAGAGTTTATTAAGTTTTAATTTCTTTTCAAAAAAAAAAAAAAAAAAAAAATCGGAGAGTTTATCAATGATGTAAAGCTTAGGATTTGGGTATGGTGTTATGAGCTACCAGATAGGCAACTGAGACAAACTCTCCAAATCAAAATTTTAGTTTTGTAAATTTTTAAGTTTTTTATTTTGTTTTCAAAAAATAAAAATAAAAATAAAAAAAATTCTGATGATGAAAGCCCTAGGATGATACTGTGCCTTGCACACGTACCAAATAGGCAACTGAGGCAAACGTTTCTTGAGTTATTTTAAGCCTAATCATGTTCTAACCATGCTTTAAGCTTTTTGTGAAAGACGAGTTATCTGAATTAAGGCTTCTCCACCGGAGTCAGCGATCTGCACAGTCAGTGCAAGTCAAACCAAAGAACAAAAACACCACCAGAAAGAAAATATTTCATTCACAAATGAAGGAATTATAGAATCTTCGTCTACAAAAATGAAAAGCATGAACTCTTCCTTATCTGAAGGATACATGATCAGATCGAGAAAAAAAAAAAAGCAACAACAATAAGAAACAAACAAAAGAAAATAAAAAAAAAGAACAACAACAAGAAATAAAAAAATGATCTGACGGCAAACCAAAGAAGAAGAAATGAAAAAACAAATAAGGAAAGATGGTGATTTTATCTGAGTCTACAAGAAGGATCACAGTCCAGATCCGGAATATACAAGAAGGATCTGATGAAAAGATGGAGGAAAGAGGCAGATTTGTAGAGCAAAAAAAAAAAGAGGAAGAAAGAGAAACTGATGGTCGGGGAAGAAGAAGGCAAGGAATTTAAAGCAAAGGATTAGGGCTCCATCAAACTGCTATTCGGGAAAACCGAAATGAAACCTGTAACCCGTTGGGCTTCTTAAACCCATTAGGGTCATTCATCCGATCCGCTAGCCCCTTTTCCCTGTTCAAAAAAAAGAAAAATCAAAAAGAGCAAAAAAAAGAAAAAAAAAAAAAAAAAAAAGAAAAAAAAAAAAAAAAAACAAAAAAAGAAGAAAAAAAATAAACAAAAGAAAAAATGCAGTCTACCTCGTAAAGAAGTCGAAGCGTAGATAATTCTTCAGAAAGAGTATCAATACGTGCCTGCCTCCCCAGGGATTCTCTAATGACTTCATCATATCTCAACATGATACCGTACATCTTATTCACCACCGATGTCAACTGGCGCCCACGACTATCCACCAAACGGAGCAAGTATTCTTGAAGAGGTATGGAAGCCTGAAGCGAGAAAGGAGTAAATAAAAAGTATTAAGTCATTAAGTCAAGAAGAGCAGAGTAACAGCGGTACCTCATGAATATCATCCGGGAGAGGTAAACCAATAATATCTTCACGGTCAACAGGGCCACCTGCAATTGGAACCACATTTGAAGTCCCCAAGATAGGTATTTGAAAATCCCATGTTGGAAGAAGATGACCGAAGCCCGTTAGTGGAACTTGTTGAGAAGAAGCATTGCTGGAAGATCCCATCAATAATGGACGAGGGGAAAAACCCGGATCACGCACTACAAGATTCTCTCGGCAAGATTGGATAGCAAGAGGTGGACCTAAAGAAACCGATCTCCAATATGATTCAAAATTCATTCCTCGATCAATGGAATCTTCATAGGAACGTTGCGGATGACGTGAAATCTCGTCCATATCACTAAACGATGCATAAGGAAAACATGTAACGTTGGGAGGAGGAAAACGGGGTGTAGCGTCTGGTTGACTAATTTGTCTCCCAAATCTGTCACCAAGATACCAAGCACAGTAATCCGGGCCACGTAACAAGTACCGAAGCATGCTAGACGACATGGCATGAATGGCTCTTTGATCACGCCGAATCAGATAATCCTTCCAAGGGTCCCAACAAATCTGCGATCAAAATGGAGGTATATATATTAATAATAAAAAAAAAATATAGGGTTTCTTACAGATTCAACTGTCGCCCCCTCCAAACAAAGGAGCGCGTATATGCAGTCGAGTGCCTTCGAAGTGCACCTTTCCATCTAGCCATTCGAGGAAATGTTTGACTATTGGAGAAGCTTGTATCAAAAGGATGGCGACTAAGAGGAAAATATTCGTAACACCAATACTGTTACAAAGAAAGAATATGGGTGTTAAAAAGGGGGGTCCAAAATCGTTCAACCTAAAGCAAGGAAAATGTACTCACATTCAAGATGGGCCAGAATCCACATAAGGCTTTTGTTTGAAGGCGTGTTGCTCGAGACAGATAGGTGTAAAGTCGCGCCATTGCACAACTTCCCCAATCGTAAAAATTCACCAATTCAAGGTTAGAAAATTCTGCCAAGTAACCAGATTTGATATAGCCACCAGAAGAGTCAAGGAAGGTATGACCCGCAACAAAGATCAAGAAAGCTCTGGTAACAGTAATAACTTTAGCATCATATTTTGAAGTGTCAGCAGTGATATCCAGCTCAGGGACCGAGAAACTCGTCTTCAAGCCTGCTAAGCTGACATACCAATTTTTAGGGAAGATATCCCCACAATATGGTCCCAACAGGTTTCAGACATTCTCCTCTGTCACGTTTTCGCCCATCGGAACGGGAGCTCCTACCCCCACACGGATTCCAGTAATCATGTAGAAATCCAGAGGAGTGATGGTTAACTCACAATGTGGCAGGTGAAATGAATTAGTATCACCCCACCATCTTTCTGCCACGATTAAAGCATTCTCTCCATCATGGAACGGTTCCAAATCTTCAATAAAGTCGTACCAACCAATCTGTTGTACAAGATCACGTACACCTTTGCATCGTCTCAACACCAGCCACCATTCTACTATACCAGTGGTCCCTCCGCGAATACGCGCCCAAGCGTAATTCTATGAAAGAAAGCATTGGTTGAGAAATAATGAAAGGAAACTTGGAAAACAAAGAAGAAAATTTCGATCAACAAGGAAACTTACAGGGTCTTCCCGGATTCTTGCAGAAACGTGATCATCCACATCGTTTAAAACCCCAACTCTTCGTCTTCTACGCAGCATAAGAAAAGTTGGAGGATCAGGAATAATGATAGCCATCCGCCTAGACGACATATTGAAGAAAAGAAAAGGAGTTTCTTACCTAAGGAAAGGTCTTTCTCCCCTATCTTATAAAAAAAAAAAAAAGGGGTAATTACTTCCTCAAGAAGTTTTTGAAAAAAAAAATACTTTATCAGAATCGTCTCGTGAAAGAAAAGCAAGTCATGTCAGGACAAAGTGTGGAACGGAAGCCAAGAAGATACACTTTCAGAATGTGAACGAAACCGACAAGCTCAACTGGGGCAGACCCAGCCAACGTTAGTATATTTCTTCATCAACCTATTCAACTATTTCAATCGGCTCGAACAAAGGGCAATCCAACTGAATTAACCGCAAAGGTTCAAAAATCAAGAAAATGGAGCTGACAAGCTTAACTGCGGCAAACTCGACCAACGTCAGAATTTCTTCATCAACCCATCAAAATCACCTCTTGGAAAAGATAAGGTGCGAAAGGGTGTTCAAGGCTTTGTTCGTTAACCGAAAACGGTTACTCTCAAATAGGGGCAACTGTTGACACCCCATTTCCGCACCTTCCATAGAAAATATCATTCTTATACTTCGAAGCCGGATATAAGAGAAATTTCTTTGTGGAGCCATTAAGGATTTTCATATCCTTTAAATCAAGACCATAAGTTCAACCAATCAAGCCCACAAGCTCTCAAGCCCACAAGCTCTACCAATCAAGCCCATAATCTCAACCAATCAAGCCCATAAGCTCTCAAGCCCACAAGCTCTACCAATCAAGCCCACAAGCTCTCAAGCCCACAAGCACAGCTCCTACCCATTTCATTATCCTTCCAAACCTGGGAATTCTCGCTATCATGATAGAGAGAAAGAAAATACGAATCCAATGGCGAAAGAATGGAATCATTCTGAGTTTGTATGAAGAAGTTATGAGCAAAACAAAATCTCATAAGACTAAAAGTCAAAGCAGTCAAGTTTCAGGAAAATACTAAAGGCACCCGATTTTTTACTAAGGGCACCTCTCTTTCTTCCTCATGAAGAACATGAAGAACATGGGTATTCTTAATGGTGGTCATCATGATGATCACGATGATGATGGATTTTGATCGACAATGATTTTCATATTTTTAATCATATTTTTAATTGTCGTGAACAGTACCCAGCGGACCCACATGTCATAATCATATTTATAATTGTCTCATACAATTGAAAAGCAACGAAGGAAAATTTGCGAAGAAAAGAAGAAAGAAAAAAAGGACGATTTACGGCCTTTTTTTTCAACAAAGCAGCCCGAAATTGACGGAGAATTGAAGTTTTCTTTCCTATAAATAGAGATCGAATTTATCATTCAAAAACAACGAAAAACACTCCAGAGACTTCATTTTAGACTGGAAAACACTTCAAGCAGAGACTCAATAATAATTTCTCGCATTCAAACACTTTCTCCTTTATTTTTCCTTCGCTTAGTAATCAAATCAAGTATTGTCTTTAAGTTTTTAAAGGATTAGCATTAAATTGCTGGTACTTTAATTATTTTCTGCATACTTGACAAAAGCAAGAAATCGTTATTAGAATATTTTCAAGTTTTCTTACATCATATTTCAAGTTAATTGTCTTTAAGTTCTTAAAAGATTAGCATTAAATTGCTGGTACTTTAATTAATTTCTGCATACTTGACGAAAGCAACAAATCATCCTAAGAATCCTTCAAGTTTCAATATCATAGTTCAGGTATATTAATTTCCTATCTCTTCGGTAATTATGTAGTCATACGGGAACGGAATGGTTTTCCATTTCGTAGTAACACCGCAGCTACTCTTTACATTACATAAAAATAATTATGCTTTATTATTAATTTTCCAAGTGGGATAAGTCAAAGTGTGGGTTTAAAGAGGAATTCCCTCCCACATTAGACCCATAATAAATATGTTTATTATATTTATATATATATAAAATAATAAAGTTTGCATTAATTCTATATTCTAAATAATTGATGCATGAAAATCTCTTCTCAATTTCTAATAAATTTCGGTATTAAAATCTTGCACATAAGTATTGATAAAAATAAATTATAAACTTTTCCCCTTTAATCATGAAGTAGAGGCCAATATTACGATTGGGCAGCTGATGGGTGCCTAACACCTTCCCATCCCGTACTAGAATCTCCTTACCCAGACTCTCTGATAGCAGACCATATATATGCAAGTCATAACTAGGTTTTGTTTTCCTCAAAAGAATTCAAACTAGTTAAAAGGGTCCTGACTCCCTTTAGTCAGGTGGCGACTTCAAAACATCTCTTTCTTCTTTGCAGAGTTGGCCCTCTTACTAATGAACTAGTAGGAAATTATCTCTGCTAGACCCCTGTGTACATTAAACATCCACGAACGGATGAGAACATGGACCTCGCCCCATAACAATTATGGACAAAGGAAATAGACCGACACTCGACCCGTGCTAGGCAACCCCCCGATTTCTACAGTGGAGACTTCACTGGGGACATAGAATAGACCGGCACTCGACTCGTGCTAGGCGACCCTCGATTTCTACACTCGTATTGCATTCACATAAGATGTGGTTGGAGAACATTATCGAATTTGTAATACTTGGTGGATTAAAGTTATATTCAGGCAGCCAACTGACTCGCTTACGTCATATTTAACACTCCTTTGTGTTTTTTAGAAATTTTGTACATAACCAAAAATATGGATTAATCAGTTGAAGATATCAACTTTATAGGTCTCTTGAAGGGTCCTTAAAAACACAAAAATCCACGTTTTAACAGCATAAATTCTATTTTCTTTCTTTCTTAAATCTGCAGTTAGAATTATGCTAGCATAAACTCGTCTTTAAGATAGACTAAAGTTATTATTTTGATGCTTATTTTTTTTGAAAAACTCATGTAGTTGAGTTAGCATCCATATTTACGTCAAAAGTTGTACTCTTTTCCCTTTGTTTCAGGTTTTGTCCCATGTGGTTTTCCAAACAAGGTTTTAATGAGGCAACATCTCATTGACGTTTAATTTTCTTTCAATATGTTGATATTTATGCTCTTTTTCCTTTGCCCAATTTTTTCCCATCGGGTTTTACTGGTAAGGTTTTAGTAAGGCAGTTTAATTCAACATGATGGTCATCCAAGGGGGAGTTGTATCAATTTTGGTTGTTTAGTGGATGCCCACATTTGATTAAACCAAATCAACTTAATTATCTCCTAAGAATTTGGATTTCCTTCTCACAAATACTTTTTTTTTGTTCATGTATGATAAGGTATTCATATCTTGGCATTTTGTTGAAGAAACTACATCAACTATTTCTGCAAATCATCTCCAAGAAATTAGCAATCCAAGGCACAAGTACTTAATGTATTGAAAGAAACATGAAGATTCGAGAACACAACTATTAGAAGACTAACACAAAAGAAGACTTCATCAACTGGCAGATTTCTCACGAAAGTATTGTTGTCTCCTCATTCAAGAAATTCGTTTATCGAAATTGGGAAGTTTCCACTCGAAGATTTGCAAGCCAAGATTTAACTGAAGTACTTATCAGGGGGGGGCATTATAGTAAAAGATATTTTACTGGACTATCACGTTGTACTCTTTTTCCTTCGTCAAGGTTTTGTCCCACTGGGTTTTCCTTGTCAAGGTTTTAACAAGGAAACATATGCATGTCCAATTCTGTTCTAAGTTTTCTCATAATTGTACTCTTTTCCCTTCAGTCAGGTTTTTTCCATTCGGATTTTCCTGATAAGGTTTTAATGAGGCTATTAGCTTAGATACAGTGGTCATCTAGGGGGGAGTGTTATAAACGGCAGTTTATTATGTAGATGCCCATTTTAGTAGAACCCTATTACTTGGGGTACCAAGATTGTAAACTCTATAAATACAATCCTAAACCTTTGTATTCTACACATATGAATAGAATTTTTCCCTTCTTCCTCCTCTTTACTTTGTGTCTCCTTCTCTATTTTCTTCTTTTACAAGAAAAAACTCTTTATCTTCCATAATCTCTCTGCTCTTCCTCTTCCATTTCTTCCATCAACCGAAAATCTTCAACTTTGATTTCCCAAAAAAATGGTTGATTCTACCGGTGAAAAGAAGACTGTAAGTGATGTCTAAACTCAAACCCATCATTGGGTTGTGTGATTTGTTGTTATATTAGGTTAAAATTCGAAAATTATGATTTCTGTGTCTTTAGTCGGCAAGGTCGTAACATGCATATCTTACCGACTTTTCATAATAGCCATGGCGACTGTAAAATTTTCAACAGCCGGCAGGGTATTTTTTTGAAGACCCTTCCGACTAATACATGATTCCACATTTTTCTCAACAGCCAGAAGGTTTTTTTTTGTAGACCTTGCTGACTAATACATGATTCCACATTTTTCTCAACAGCCGACATTTTTTTTTGTAGACCTTGCCGACTAATATTAGTCGTCTCTTGTGTGTCAAAAATATAAAGTCGGCATTTTCTTCATTTGAATACCATGCCACCCAAAGTTAGACGGCGTCGTCTTCATTCATCTACCTTGCTGGCCAAATATAGTCGACAACTTCTTCATTCGTCGACCTTGCCGATTTTTCATAGTTTGAGAATAATGTTTTTCATCACAAATCTTGAGTTCAATCAAAAACAAAATTTCATAACTTAAATTTATAATTTCAGAAGTTTTAATCTACTCGATTAATTAATCTAAACTCAATTAATTAACCTAATCGTATTTTTTAATGTTAATTAAAGAATGATATTAACCATTTAGAAAATACATGGTTAAGTGGTGGCCTATTTTACTTCTAAATAACCCGAGTTTTGTCTCATTAGATATACCCCAATTAATCTAGGTATACCCCGGTCTATTTAAGTGTGATGCTGGAACTATTTTTAAGAAAAATCCGTATTGAAAAGGCTACATTTGGAAGGCTACTGATTAGCTTAGCATTCCCATTCCAACCCGTACTCATTATAAACTTTTTCTTATTTTTTGGATTATATATCTAGGCTAGCTAGTAGGGATGGCAATGGGGCGGGGACCTTGAATCCCATCCCCTATCTCGTTCAAAAACCCAAAACCCATCCCCTACCCGTTACCATAAGAACCGGGACGGGGAAGGGTATGGGAAATATCCGTAGGGGATGGATTTCCCATGGGTTACGCATGATTTACAAAAAAATCATGTCACAATCCAACAAATTGTTTTCAAGCATATCCACATTGAAGCCAAAGTGCAAAAATAAATCATATCGACAATAAAACTATCAAGTACAAAAAAAATTCTTTCTTCTCAATCGTGGTTATAATCCAATAAAATTGATTAAATATGTGTGGACTAAAAGAAAATATAGTTAAAATTGCAAGATCGATCATCTATAGTATAATTTGTATGAGCGATTTATAGAAATACTTTGTGCGTCGATCGTTGGTAAATTTCTACGAACATTAAACGAAATAATAAAGAAAATCTATTATAATACCTTTTAATAAAATTCTAAATCCTATATATAAAAGGTACGGGCGGGTATGGGGTGGGGACCTTAAATCCCATCCCCACCCCATCCTCGCATAACTAAGTTCGGAGATTACCCGTACCCGACCCCATCCCCGTCTATGCGGGGAAAACCCTACCCAATAGGGACGGGTACCCACGGGGATGGGTTTGGATGGGGCGAATTTCCATCCCTACTAGCTAGCAGCATATATCGGGCGGAAGAGGACTGCCGATCATCTTTAAACCCTTCTTTTTGCTCCACTATCACTTAATTTGGGCCCCTTCATTCTCGTATATTGGAGTTACTTCACTACTAGCTCCTCTAAATGTGACCTCATGAAAAAACGTACTTTTTCTTCTTCTTTTTTTGATCGGTAAAGGAAGGAATGTATCGATCAAAAAGAAGAGGTATAAAATATTTATATCACCCTGTTAAAGAACAAGAAAGGAAAAAAAAACAAGAACAAGAGAAAGAAAAGGTCCACAAATATACCCTCTTAAAGAAATCTACGGCAAGTCAAAGAAGATAGAGTGCCAATTTTTCATTACACCCCCTTGAGAAATATTCTCAAACTCTTTTTCAACTAAAGACCAATATTACATGTAGTAGATTATCTTGTTGACTACTGCAACTTCATAGCATGGAAACCTTATCAGTGAAGACTCTTGAGTTCCTTTCCTGCCAAATGCACCATAATGTAGCAGCTGAAATAAGATTCCATATTATAGTTGAAGCTGAAGAGGATTGAGTCAGATGTCAGGATTGAATAACTGTTGCAGGATCCCCAGGCACCGAGAAGAACCAGTTCAACTTCTCCATAAAGGTGCTCCGTATATTCTTGGCAAAGATGAAGTGTAACAATAAATGAGCAGTTGATTCACCGTCATTGCATAAGAGACAATCAGCTGGAACATCAATAGCTTTTCTTCTAAGAGAGTCTCTTGTACGTAGCTTTTCATGGGCAATAGTCCAAAGGAAAAGCCTAATTTTAGGTGGATATTTCTGCTTCCAAATGTAAGAAAAAATAACTTCATCAACCTATTGATCATCAATGATAGTAATGAAGTCATAAAGAGCCTTAACAGAAAATACTTTCTTAGAAGATAAAGTCCATTATAACTCATCATCTACACCAGGCACAAAAGAGAATGAGACCAAGTCAGGAGTAAGAATATGATGAAATTCAGTTGCAGCTGCACCAAATAGTCTTATAGGAGTTTTCAAATCCCAAACAACTCTTTCATCTTAGTTGAGCCCAAATTTGCAATTATCATGTTTTTTGATCTAGCAATCGCAAATAAATATGGATAACAATCTTTAATAAGGGAATCATAAAGCCAAGAGTCTTCCCAGAATCTCGCAGTAACACCAGAATTGATTATGAATCTAACATGCTTCAAAAAGAATTTGTTGCAGTTCATCATGAATCTCCAAACAGACCTTCCATAAGATCATTTTGGAATTTTATCAAGCCAATCCACATCAGCAGTTCCATATGTTTATGCACCAATCTTCCTCCATAAGGAATCCTTTTCTATAGGAAATTTTCAAGACCATTTACAAAGAAGTGCTTGATTCATATTTTTCAAAATTTTGATGCCTAAGCCTCCAAACTTTTTCCTTCTGCATAAAATCCTACACTTCACCAGATGTAATTTTTTTCATCTCGTTATTTTCATGCCATAAGAAATCTCTCATTAAATTTTCTAAGTTTTGACAAACAGAAGCAGCCATCTCAAACAAACTCATATAAAAGACAGGGAGACTAGATAAGTCATTGTTTATGAGAGTGATCTTTCCAACTCTTTTAAGTAATTTTTTTTCCATCCAACCAATCTAGCAATGAAATTTTCAATCACCTTATCTCACTTACGTACACCTTTTATTTTATCACCAAGAGGTAAACCCGAATAAGAAGTAGTTGTCTTACCGTATAAATTCGTCACTAACTTTATCCCATGCTTAAACATTTCAATCAATTGAAACAAGTGCTTATTGCAATATTACTTGTTCAATGTGTATTGACGTGGCAATTTTTTCCTAAGCATTTTCAGGTTATCTATGAAGTCGATTTTTTTTTTCTTCCATGAAACTTATTTTTTAATCGGAACATATTCTTTAGTTTAAAATTCTTGACTTAATTTCTCTACCATCAAATGCAAATACATGGATGGTTAATGATAACTTCTATGATTTTTGAAATCTCATTCTGATCTTTATTGCCCATACACTTGCATCCGATGGTGGAAAATTAAATAAAAAATTAAACCATGATTTTAAAGTCAAGGGATCTGCTAGTTTTCTTAATTATAAACTTCTATTTTTCCGAGTTAAAAATAATCAATATGAATGAGTATTTTATAATCTCATTGTATTTCTAGCTTTGTACAACATAGGGTTAAAAAATTGTTTCCATGGTAAGATATCAGACGGATAAGATTTTTTTTTGGAAGGGACCTGTAAAGCATGGAATCCAACCACTAATCTTCTCGCACATATTTTGATAACAAGAAAATGCAGAGCCCCATTACAAGTAAGCAACAAGCAGCATGTAGTTCATCCAACCAGTAACACTGGGCTTGATTAGAGTAACCATGCCCGGCTAAATTAGTGATTTCATGTCTATTCTTGGATACAAGATCCTTATAATATATTGCTAAATTTACTCATGAAGGATAAGATATTGTCCATATTATGGTTTGCTTGCGAAACTGTGAATCTTTCGTGTCCTAGAATTATTTTCTCAAGCTGTTTGGTTGCACCCTCCAGATTGATGATCTTGCACTTCAAAATAGTAGCCCACTTTAGAACTTCTAGAACAGCTAAATTGTCCCCTTCATCTTTAAAATAGCTCTGATTGCGGAGATTCTTATGTCAATTGGGAAACCTACGGAGTTTTTAATACATAAACTAATCCTTATTAACTCAGTTATATTATCGTAAATTGTGATATCAAAGAAGGTCAGAAATGTATTGGTTTTCCCCTGATGCATAATTATTTTTTTCACATACTTTTCATTAGCCTCTCTACTCTTCACATAGGGAGTCTAGGATGTTCATAATGATAGGTGTAGTATACGCCTTCATTTAATATCTATTGGTTATGCTTTCTTTGCTATTTTTCTTGTAAATTATGTATTTTACGCGTGTTTTTGAGTTATTAGGTACTTTGGAGTCATGCGGAAGAAAAGAAGAAGAAACTATCCAAATCGAGTTAAAAAGGGCTAAAAGGTCATTTCACATACGAATACTATTGGGATCCGAGTCAAGGTTAAGGGGAAAATCGCTCAAAGGAGTATTAGAAATAGTCAACTGATGTTAAGGTGTAGCCACTTGTTATAGGGTATCTATTAAGGTGTCACCTAGCTTATGTACTGGGGTGTTGTTAGCCATCCCCTACTTTTATCCAACCCTAAATCGAGAAGTGTTATCTTCTCAATCATTACCATCACATGAAATTCAGAGAAAGAAGCTGCGCAGCAGCCATGAAATCGAATTCGAGAAATGGAGAGATCAGTGGGTTCTGTAATAAATAGAGACTCTGAAATTGATATGGTGTGAGGTGTTGACCTTTACTTCTAGTGGAGATGAATTCGATTCAGAGTTGAATCTGTGGTAAATCAGGGTTTCGATTTGAAGAAGAAATCAGTGATAAAATTGATATGGGTTTGCTGGAAAAGATCAATATATGGGTTTGTAAAAAGAATTAATTATGAAGATTGTAATGCTAGAAGAAATGGCAAAGATATCAGAAGAAGAATTTAGGAAGAAAAAATGGAGGAATTGGAAAAAGTTCCCTCCCCTTAGTAAAAAAGTCAGTCCCATTAAAATTTGTCCCAAAGGCTTTGAGCGGGTTTTTTCTTTGTTTCAAATCCGAACCCCTGCTCCTAAATTTTCCTTCTTCTACTCAAATTCCCCCTCACATCACATTATAAAGCAAAATGGGTTAGAGGATGATGAATCTCTGTAGAAGATGGGGTTGAGCTGTTGTTATGAAGAACATGAGGAAGATGGGTTTGCTTCTGAATCTGAGATGATGGAAAATTGGGTGTTGGATATGTGAATATGAGATGGGTTTTGAAAGATAGCGATGAATACAAAAGCGAATTAGATCTGTATGTGTGGTTGCTGCTAAAGAGATCGATAAGGCTTTGAAGGAGGAATTGATACTGCAGTGAAGCCGTGAAGCAGACAGAGATGAAGAAGATTGCTATCGAAAATGGGTTCGAGTTTCTGTGTTGATTATAGAAGAACTACATTGATATTCATAGGTTTGTGATGGTGGTGGTACTGGATTCAGTGGGTTAGATGGCTGTTGTTGATCCTGTAGATGAAATTAAACGAAAAAAAAAATGGGAATTGAAGGAGGAACTGAAGCCGTTGTCGTAATTTGAAATAAGAAGGAATTGATGCTGCTACTGTTCAATAATTGAGCGTAAAAGTAAAGGTTTTCTGGTGATGTATGAAACTAAGAAGAGCTGTGAATGAAACAGATGTTGCTGCTGTGACCGAGTCAGTTGGAGTTGGTAGCGGTTGAATTAAGTACACAGATAAGATAAGTTTGATCTGTTGCTGCTTGAATTACATGGAATGAAAAATGAATGGTAGATGTATGCTTAGGATTCTTAACAGGAGAAGACCAAAAAGAAAGGCCTGAAATTGGTCGGGAATCACCAGAATACAAATAAAACTCGGCTGGAGTTCAGTTCTGATGAGTTGAATCAGTATCTTGTTAGGATAACTCGGTGATTCAGACTACTCAGATCAATCAGCTGAGTTAGACGGCTAAATAAGAAGCTGACTCTATCTTCCCTTGACCCGATTGACCGTTATAGACTGTTAGTCTGACAGTTAACTTTAACGGATCCTTGACAGAATATTCCATTGCCAGCGACAGAATCTCAGGTGGTCGTCAGTACTATTCCAGTGCCGATTTTCGGTTGCACCAAGATTTTTCCGGCGACCCTAAAGTTACATAATTTTGTGTGAGTCTCTCTCATGGGTGTGAATACTTAGATTTGGAAGTTGGATGAAAACTTGGAAGATTTGGAGATTTGGGCTTGAAATTGTAATTAGGCTCAAATTGGGAAAGTGGTGTTATTATGAGAAAGGGATTCTTTTCCTACAAGGATTGGAGAGAATTGGAGCCTATAAATAAAGGAGTTCTCTACAACTTTTGACACAAATCTACTTTGGAGAAGGAGTTAAAGTGCACAAGGATTGGAGGAAGGAGCAACCAACATCTTTTCAATAAGTTCTTTGTAGGACCAGAATATCGCCATGATATTACTCTTGCGAGATTAACAACACTTCTGCGAACATTACCGCGAGTTCTTCAACAACAGTTCGCAAGTGTCACAGAATGATTTGAAGAATGACGTAATAGCTGACGTATGAAGAAACACGGGAAGAGCGTGATTATCCTGCGATGGTTACAACGCTTGCGAGGATGGATATTATAACTACTGCGATAATATCGCGAGTCGGATCCGAAATTAAAGGACATATTAGTTGTCGTCCACTATTTAACTATTCTATATAAAGAGACCCAGTAGATTCAGAAAGAGGATGATATGTTTTTGAGTGTTGAGAAAGTCTTGAGGAGAGAGAAAATTCAAGAGAGCGGCTGTATTCTTGATTTCTTCTGTTTCTTGTAAACATTTATGAGAATCAAATAATAAAGTGTTGTTTTTAATCTTCAAATATGTCTTAATTACAGTAAATTCTTATCTAGGGTGTAGTGTAGGTTTTCCCGCAACTACATTTTGGCGCCCGAAACAGAGATTGAAAGTTGAAAATTATAGGAAAAAGCAAGATTAAAGATCAATATTCGAGTTAAGAAGATGATTGAACAAATTGGTGAAGCAGTTGAAGAAAAAATAATTGAAGTAAAGGAGGATTACAGGAAGTTGGAGTGCAATACGATAAAAAAAACAATGATCAACCAATTCCATGAAAATATTAGAGGAAGGATTCATAAACGAGATTTTGAAGGAAAAATAATTATGATGGTGGAGAAAATATCACCTCTGAAGGATTGGGAAAAGCAGGAAATCACATTCACAACAGCAGAAATACCAAAAAAAAAAATTGGATCATACATCTCCATTGGTAATCACGGTATCTACTATGCGAGTGAAGAAGGAAAAATCAACAAGATCTGCAGAAGAATGGGCCGTGAATAGAACTTTGGTGGACGCATGAAGTTCTGTAGATATTATATTCTATCATACATTTAACAAAATGGGATATAAGGATGAAGAGATGTCTTGTTCAAATTATCACATTCATGGTTTTGGAAAATCTATAACAAAACCTAAAGGCGAAATAATGGTACGAATTCTTCTAGGAGAGATTGAAACACAAGTAACATTATGTGTGGCGGATGTGGAGGCACCATATAACATGACATTGGGGAGACCATGGATACATGCAATCAAGGCTGTAGCATTAACATTACATCAATACATCAAATTTCCTATGCCTAGTGGAATTGGAGTAATTAGAGGAGATTATGATCTTGCGAAGCTGTGTTATCGAATTGAAGTGAGAAATTATGAAGAGCATCCAAAACTGCGAAAAGCTCGCAGAAAATTGGCAAAAGAGGCAAAGAAGGAAGAAGAATTTAAAGTTTACATGATAAGAGCAAGAGAAGGAAAAAGAATACCCAACGAGATCTCGCAAGAAGATGATGATCCCGCGAGAGTCATGGAAACACCAACACCAATGGGAGAACCTGAGGCCAGCTACACCGCAGCAGAACCAACAAAGGAAGTAAATGTTGGAAGTGAATAAGAACCTAAAATGCTGAAAATTTGAACTAAAATGGGTGCAAATGAAGAAGAACAAACCATAAATCTCTTGCGAGATTATAAGGATATTTTCGCGTGGAGTATGGATGAGATGCCTGGAATAGATCCATCAGTTGCATGTCATAAGTTAGAAATTAACAAAGATGTGAGATTATTCAAGCAAAGGATAAGGAAAATCGCAACAACTTATCACTCAAAAATATAAGAGGAGTTACAGAAAATGCTTGATGCTGGAATTATAAGACAAGCAAAATACCCGGAATGGATTGCAAATATGGTAGTGGTTCCAAATAAAAATAAGGGATCAGAATTTGTATAGACTTTAATGACTTGAACAAAGATTGCCCTAAATATAGTTTTCCATTACCAGATATTCCTCAAATGGTTGAATCAGCAGCAGGAAATGATAGAATATCTTTATTAGATGGGTATAAAGGTTATATCCAGATTCCTCTCACTGAAGAAGATCAAGAGCACACCGCATTTTTTGCTCTAAGAGGATTATATTGTTACACAAAAATTCCTTTGGGGTTACAAAATGCTGGTGCAATGTATCAAAGAATGGTGGAGAAGGTGTTTGCAAAGTGGATACACAAAACATTAGAGGTGTATGTAGATGACATGTTAATAAAGATTAAAGAAGCTAAAAACCATGTGCAAGATTTGAAGGAGATTTTTGATTAAATGCGACTCTTTAACATCAAGGTGAATCCTTAGAAATGCATTTTTGGAGTAGCGTCAGGGAAATTTTTATGTTATATTATATCAAAAGAAGGAATTCAAGTTGATCCAGAGAAAGTACAGGCAATTCACGATATGCCAACGCCAGCAACAGTGAAAGATGTACAGAAGTTGAATGGGCTCTTAGCCTCACTAGGAAGGTTTATCTCGCGATCTTCAGATAAATGCAAGCATTTCTTCAATATACTCAAGAAGGGTACAAAATTCAAATAGACAGATGAATGTGAGAAGGCTTTTCAAGGAGTTAAAGAATATCTAATGAACATATATATTTTACAGAAAGCGGAGACGGGAGAAGAATTATTGATTTATCTTGCGACAACATCGCACGCATTAAGCGCAGTATCACTGCGAATAGATGCAGGGGTAGAAAAACCAATTTATTACATCAGCAAAACGTTTAATTCTGCAGAGAGAAATTATTCAAAAATTGAGAAGCTAATTCTGGCACTGGTTTATGCAACCTTTAAACTTCGCATATATTTTCAGGCACATAAAGTAAAGGTATTAACAAAGGTTCCCATTGAATCGGTAATGAAGAACTCAAAAAGATCAGGCAGAGTTAAGAGATGGAATGCACAAGTAGGGCAATTTGAAATCAAATATGAAGTCATATCCTCGCCAAAATCACAAGTTGTAGCAGATTTTTTAGCAGAATTTCCTCTAGAAGATGATGAAGCTATGGAAGAAATGATGGACATAGAAGAAGAACATGGAGATCCAAAAGATCTATTAAAGGAACCCAACATGTGGGAAATATTGGTGGATGGATCATCAAATGGGGAAGGAAATGGAATTGGAGTGGTCTTTATCTCGCCAGAAGGAGAAAAAATGGCTTTTTCATTTCGTTTGGAATTCACATCCACTAATAATGAGACATAATATGAAGTTGTGGTGCATGCTCTAAAGTTCTCCGTAGAGCTGAAGTTGGAGAACGCAAGGATTACCAGCGAATCGCAATTGGTTATTCGCCAGGTAAAAGGAGAATACACAACAAATGAACCATCTCTGAAGAAATACAAGAAACTTGTTGAAGAATTGTCTGTGAGAATTCCAAAAATAAAATGGAGACATATATCAAGAAAAGATAACAGACTCACAGATGCTTTTGCGTTCATATCAAGTATGATGACAAACCCAACTGCAAGATGCATAATAATTCAGATGCTTGTATCACCTTCAATTAATAAAGAAGAAGAAGAAAAGGCGGATGTAATGATAATAGAAAATGACGCAGAAGAACCAACCAGCGACATTATCGCAGATTAGAGAGCAGAACTTCACGCATACTTGGCGATAGGTGAAACATCAAGAAATAGATTGGAGGCGCACAAATTAAAGAGTCGTGCAACAAATTATGAATTAAGAGATGGAGTATTGTATCGAAAATCTTTTAATGGGCCATTACTTAGATGTCTGACAGGGGAAGAAGGATAAAAAGTGTTAAAAATGTTGCATAACGGATATGCTAGTAATCATAGCGGAGGAAGATCTTTGCCTTATAGAACAAAAATGCAAGGCTATTATTGGCAGTATATGCATGAAGATACAAAACAATTATCAAAGCGTTGCGAAGATTGCCAACGATATAGAAAGAAGATACATGCACCGGGGGCACTATTATCATCTTCAAAAAGTGTGTGGCCTTTTGGAAAATGGGGATTAGATATTGTGGGACCCTTTGTGCCAGGTTCAGGGTAGAAGAGATACTTAATTGTCGTGACAGATTACTTCACAAAGTGGGCAGAAGTAAAAGCAGTACAGCACATTCGCGATAAATATATATTTACATTCATATTTGAAAACATCATCTGCAGATCTGGAATTCCAGCACAGTTGGTTTCTGATAATGGAAAACAATTTGAAGGACAAAACATAGAGTTGATACTCAATGCATTTAAGATAAGATATGGAAAATCTACTCCATTATACCCACAATCTAATGGTCAGGCTGAAGCAACTAATAAGACAATCGCAGACATCCTAAAAAAGAAATTAGAAGGGTACCATAGAGCATGGTGTGAATAGGTACATAATGCAGTCTGGGATTACAACATAACCAAGAGAGAGACAACTGGGATGTCACCTTTTTGTTTAACATATGGTGTTGAAGCAGTACTACCAACAGAAGTTGCTATTCCTACAACAAAAAGAGAGGTTTGGGAGAATAATCTTAATGCTAGCATGATTCTAAGAGAACTTGATGTATTCGAAAAGAAGAGAGAAAAAGCATTACAACATATGGAAAATTATCAGCGAAGGTTAGCTCGCGAATATAACAAGCGAGTCAAAAAACGTGAGTTTCAACCAGGTGATTTAGTTCTGCGAGAAACACCAGAGTACCAGCGAGAACGTGGTGGAAAGTTGGCGAGAAAATGGGATGGACCGTATATCATTAAAGAGATAGTTGGAACAGGGGCATACAAGTTGGTGGACCCAGAAGGAAGAGATGTTGGTCAAAGACTTGGTAGAACATGGAACAAATTATATTTAAAAATATATTATCAGTAACAAATTTTTAATGAAACAAAGAAGAAATGAGCAAATTTTTTTTTTATAGCTACGAGTTTATTCGCAAGGTTATTCAAGATTACATAAAGAATGAAAGATTGCGATATACGCAAAAGAAACAAAGAACGGGACGAACCTTTATGGCGTACACCCTAGTTCGCGAATACAATTTCACAAGAGGCAAATGTAAGACCTAAAGTACGTCATATTAGGGGGTATCTCTTTGCGTGGCTTAGGGATAAGGTTATACCTCTGCTGGAACCTGAGACACGGAGACTGGGGTCCATCTCTTTGAGATACCTATCTAGGAGAGATACTTTGGATTTCCAACTATATAAGGTTATACCCTGGTTGGAAGACCGAGGGTCTCTTCTAAGGGGTGCAGAGTATGACCAAGGCGTCGAGGTACACGGTTGAGCCAATGATGCCCGGGATGGACGAACCTACCCAGGCCATTCTTGGTAAGTCTTGGCTATGATGAACTCGGCCTCAAGAAAACCCCACTTAGGGTGCAGTCTCGTAACTATAATCCATATAGGCATAAAGGGTAAGAGGCTGCGAAAACAACTGGTTGTTGTTAAGACTGGATGGGAGGAGCTAGTCTTGTATGGCTGATGTTCCCTCCTTGAAGGGGCAACCAGGGGGAGTAAGGGCAGCACCCTCCATTAGGGAGCTGATACGTGTCTTAAGATGGAAATGTCATGGGGCTTTGTGTTCGCAAGAACATTTAGACCTATCATATTATCGCGTGACAAATACAGAGGCAACAAGCCATAAGAAAAAGTTAAGATGAGATCAATGGGTTCTTACATGAAAGTGTAAAGACGTCCTGCGATTTCATCGCAAGACGGCTATGTCATGGGGCTTTGTTCTCGCAAGGAAACTTAGGACTGTCATATAGTCGCAGAGAATTGATAAAATACAATAGCTAAGGAAAGATCAATGGGTCTCTACATGCGAATGTAAGGACGTCCTGCGATTCTGTCGCAGAAAGAAACGTGGCAAAATAAGACCTTTAATTAGGAAGGCAAAATCAGACCACAAGAATATCCCTACCCATTAACTATTTCACTTTTCTAAGATGCATGAGATATTTGTTCATTCCAATAAAGATAATGAGGTGCAAGTATGGGAATTGATAAATAAAATATCATTATCTTTCTCGCAGAGTATTGAGAAGAACAGAAATTTAATAGAGCTCCAAAATGATTTTTAAAATTGAAAGAGGTTACATCATTCGCAAGAAAGAGAACTAAAATAAAGCAAAAACAAAATTCAAGCATTATCTTTGCAAGAGTTATTAGCCTCGCCAACATCCTTCTCATGATCAGCTTGAATTTCTTCTTCATTTAATGACTCGTTAACGGTTGTTCCATCGCCAGTAGCTACTTTAGTAAGAGGAGATTTTTCTTTATCCACTGAATTTTCCTGAGAAACATCTTCTTCATCACTTACATACTCTAGATCACTAGCCATAGGAATAGGAATTTTTTCATCATTTACTTCCAGAGGATTGACTGATACAGGGGAGAGAGCGTTGGATATTAAGATGTCATTCACGATAACTTCAGCACTAAGATGAACTTTGCGAAGGAAGCCTTTGTCGCGATTCCTAATTTCCATGTTCTTGTAGTATTCAAGATAGTCATATCTTCTTTCTGCACGATCGCGATATTGGACATAATTGGCTAGAAGTTCACCATTTTCTTAGCGGACTGAAGCCAGTTTATCAGCCATGTCAGAAATGGTGGTTTGAAGATTTTTCTCAGATTCTGCGATAAAAATAGATAAGCCAGAAAAACATTCAGACGAAGATCTTGCAAAAATATAGCAGAGAAATTTGAACAGAAAAATTAACAATTAAGGCAGTCAAAATGACTAACTTCTCTTTGCGAAGATAAGTTTTGAATTAATGATAAAAAAACAACTCTCCCATTGGTTCATGGCATCATCAAATTTATCTCCAATTATACCAGTCAGGCGAGATTTTATACTTTCTTTTTTAGAAAGGAGATTAGCATTTTCTTTCTCCAATAGAGAATGAGATTCTTTTAATCGGGAGAAACTTTCTTTGAGTTTACTAGCCTTTACACTTAGAGTTATCCTACCCTGGATGAGTTTATCCTTCTCATCTATTGATGATTCAGTTACTTATTTGAGTTCTTCTTTCAATGAAGACATAGATTGTTCTTGATTGTTACACACTTTCTGAAGAATACTTAAATGCTGCGAGAAGATCGCTATCTTATTTGAGAAGCTGCGCTTTTCTTGAGATAAGATCTCATTTTCATCTGATAAAGTTTCTATCGCCAAATTAGATTTGGTTAACAAATAAGAAAGACGAGTAACTTCGCTATTTAATAGACTTTGCCTTTGTATTAGTTGGCCATTCTCATTAGTAAGATTATCTATTTGGTCGATAAAATATGAATGAAGGTTATCTAATCTATTATATTGGTTCATCCAAGAATCTTTCTCATCACGAGCTTCTTCAGCAATAGACTCAAATCGGAATCTCTCCAAGAATCGTGTCCGATTTACAACTAAATATATGAACCAAGGGTTTAAAAGAGAATTAAGCACAGAAAAAAAATGAGAACTTACTAAAATAGAAAAACCAAGAGATAAAAGAAGGAAAATTATACCTTTTAGTTCCTCATTCTTATTGCGAAGATTCTCACAATTCAGTAAAGAGTTGCGAAGCTTGTGCTGAAGAGTATTGCATTCTGAAGTCTTAACCCGAAGACTCTCTTTTAAAATTTCAATTTTTTTTCTAGAGATGTCTTCGCAGCCGTTTGTTCAGAACCAAAATACTTCCTTAAAACTTCGCAGATGCCATGCTTGAAAGGATTAATGGAGGATTTTCTAGTTTCATCCAGAATGTCAGACAAGACTCTGAAAGCAACGTCTACATCAATTGAAGCTTCTCTAACATGAGGGAGAGATGTAGGTGGTGAAGTGGGAACAATGGCGAGTTGAAGATTTGAATTATTTGTGTCATCAGGAGGGGGAGTGTCTGGAAAGGTAACATTTGGAAGTGAAAATGAATCAACTTGAGAAGTGACTACAATAGAAGAAGAAGGACCTTCATTCGAAATAATATGGGGAGTTTCACTTATGAGAGGGTTAATTGAGGAAGGAGTATTGGGAGTGACACCGTCGCAAGCAAAAGTTTGGGGCACAATTTGTGATGCTATAGGAGTGGATTTTGAAGAAGATAATGAGGTAATAGTAATTCTGTATTCAATGGGTTTAATCTTGCGAGATCGCTTGCGAGGTTCAACAACATTCTCATCATCCTGCGAATAATAAACTAGATAAGAAACAGAGGCAACAATATTGTTAATAAGAAAACAAGTGTTTCTTACTAACTTATGATTCGCACGATTAATCTTATTTTCAGCCAGTTTCTGTTGCGAATTTTTGAGAAGATTAGGGTTTTGAGATATAGGTTGCACGATAGAAGTAGTTTCACTGAAAAGAAGACACAGTATGGTAATTATGAAAAATCAAATAGAAGCGATCAAATAAATTAAATAAACATAGTTTAGACAAGCAGAATCGAATTTAATAATGTCAGAAGAGAATGTTTATACCTTTGAGACTTCAATAGAACAGTAGCAGATGAACCTGTGAAAGAAGAAAAATTGCAGACGGGAAAGTTACAGAGAAGAGAAGGGATGAAGAAGACAAAGAAGTAAAAGAAAAAGAATATTTATTAACAAGTTATCTCTTTTATAGACAGAAGAGGGGTAATCGGGTAATAAAGGATTAACCGGTTAAAAGAGGAGCATTCGACACGTATAATCGGTCATACCTAATTTACAGGGTTTTGTTGGAGAAAATAGATGAAAAACTAGGTAGCTGCGGCATTTTAATTCTCATAGTCTTTCTTTCTTCGCAAAAAAGACATGAGAAGAGGAAAGATGTAGGACCAAAATATCGCCATGATATTACTCTTGCGATATTAACAACACTTCGGCGAACATTACCGCGAGTTCTTCAACAACACTTCGCAAGTGTCACAGAATGATTTGAAGAATGACGTAATAGCTGAAGAATGAAGAAACACGTGAAGAGCGTGATTATCCTACGATGGTTACAACGCTTGCGAGGATGGATATTATAAATACTGCGATAATATCGCGAGTCAGATCCGAAATTAAATGACAGATTAGTTGTCGTCCACTATGTAACTATTCTATATAAAGAGACCCAGTAGATTCAGAAAGAGGATGATGTGTTTTTGAGTGTTGAGAAAGTCTTGAGTAGAGAGAAAATTCAAGAGAGCGGTTGTATTCTTGATTTCTTCCGTTTCTTGTAAACATTTCTGAGAATCAAATAATAAAGTGTTGTTTTTAATCTTCAAATATGTCTTAATTACAGTAAATTCTTATCTAGGGTGTAGTGTAGGTTTTCCTGCAACAACATTCTTCTTTCTTCTTTAATTATTATTATTATTGTGTGAACTCCAAATTATGAGAAACTAATTTTCTTATTGATTGGGGATGAATTTCTAGTTCTTAACGTATGATTTGAATTTTGTTTTAAACCTACTTTGAATTTTTTTCTCATGATTATCATTTGTTTTTACTAATAAGAATGTTTATGCTTGATTGATAGATTGTTTAGGTGGCCAACTAAATTTATTTGTTAATTGATCTAAAGCTAGTGAAAGTTTGGGGGATAAGTAATCGTTTCTTGACTATTTACATAAGTAGAAAACACGAGACCTTGCGGAGGGATTCCGTGGAGCAATTGTGTGTGAAAACAACGTTAGCAAGTAGACCTTGATCTAAGAGTCTAACTACTAATATCAGCCTAATAAATTCATAAATCTTAATATGTTTAACTAAATTACATCTTGAGTGATCTACTACTAGGTGGTTTGGTAAATAGTATCCGGTATTCGAGAACTTCTGTATCCGGTGATACAAGGGATTTATGGGTTAGCACTGATCTAGCTGCTATATATATGGTTGGTGATAATTTATGACTAATAAAAAGTGGAAAAGAACATAACGTGAATCATTGTTTTGCAACGAAGAAGGATTCCTTGATCTAATCTCTCTTATTGATTTCAACTTACACTTTTGATTGCTTTGTTTAATTTATTTTTCTTTCAAAATATTAAACCAACCCCCCCCCCCCCCCTTTCTGTGACAATTTTACAACTTAAATTCTCTTACTCCTCGTGGGAACGAACTTGACTACACTATATTACTTGTTAATTAGGTGGAAAATATTAATTAATTTGTTGTGGTTACGACACACATAAAATTTTGGCGCCGTTGTCGGGGAGCAGCGAACGATTTTAATTGTTTTTTTTTCTTTAATTTTGCTTTGTTAGATTCTGTATCGTATCTAACTTAGTTTTCGAGAATCTTGTTTCAGGTACTATTCTTTGGTGAATGGTTAAAGAGGGAAGACCGAGTCCAATGCGTCTTCGATCCGGCACTCAACTAAAAGACTTCATTCGGGCGGTTAACACTCCGCTTCCTCGTTCTACATCAATTGAGTTCGCAGATTCAGACATAGAAGAAGAATCAATGGGTGATCGTACACTCAAGGACCTATCTTCTCACATGCTCGATATACAACAATGGTGTATCCAAACTAACTCAACTTTAGAGATCAAGCAGGGGTTGATTAGAGAGTTACCAAAGTTTCATGGAATGGTGAATGAAGACCCAAAAAAATATCTTATGGACTTCAATACCATAGTCATGTCCATGCTTCCACCGGATACTAATGCGGATGAAGTGATGTTGAAAGATTTTCCATTCTCTTTGGCGGGCAATGCTAAGGAATGGTTATATTATTTTCCTTATGAAAGTGTCACAACATGGAATGGGATGAAGAAACTTTTCCTCGAGAGATATTTTCCCGCATCAAAAGATGCTCAAATTCGTAAGGAGATTTTTGGGATGAAGCAACATGTGGGAGAGTCATTATATGAATGTTGGGATCGATATAAGAGATTGTTGGCAAGTTGTCTGCACCATCAATTCAGTGACGTTATGATACTCCAATACTTCTACGAAGGTCCCCAACCAAGTGATAGATATCTTCTTGACGCCGCAGGTGGTGGTGCACTAGTGAAAAAGATGGTGTCCAAAGCTAGAGAGTTGATTGAAAGTATGGCGGAAAACTCGGAACAATTCTACACAAGAGGTGAACCAATGGTTAGGTCGGTGCATGAAGTTAGTGATATATCATCACACCTTAACCAAAGGATGGGGAGCATGGAAAGGATAATACAACGAATGGCCGCGGTAATTATTCCGGATGATGAAACTGAACAAGTAAATGCTTTATATCCAAATCAAAGGCCAAGGTACGATCCATACTCCAATACTTACAATCCCGATTGGAAGGATCATCCTAACTTTAGCTATGCAAACAAGCAAGCGGAAGTTTCAAATTCATATGTGCAACAAGGTAGATTCCAACAATCATGCTTCCAACCTCAACAACAATTCCAACCACAGCAAGTTAAGGAGCAAGATTCTTCGAATGATGACAAGTTCAATGTGATAATGCAAAGCATGCAAGGTCTCACTTATATGTTACAACAAAACTAACAAAAGACCGATTTGGAAATCAAGGCTTTGTAACAAAAGACCGGTTCAACAATCAAGGATTTACAAACTCAAATGGGATAATTGGCAACCGATGTGAACTTAATGAAAGCTCAAGCATCCACAAAGCTTCCTCACAAAAATTTGTGAACCCGAGAGAGAATGTTACTATGGTTACTTTAAGAAGTGGGAGACAAGTGGAGAGTCCAAGTTATAATTAAGAAGCTAGTGAAGAGGTGGTCAAAGACAATGAGGAAGCCGAACCAATGGATAATTCAATACCAACCTCCCAATCCAAGGAACATGTTCCTACTTTCACTACTCCACCTCCTTTTCCTAATCGTTTTGCTAAGTCCAAGAAAGAAGCTCAAGACAAGGCACTCATGGATATCTTCAAGAAAATAGAAACCAATATCCCATTCATAGATCCCATCAAGACAATGCCGAGATATGCCAAGTTCATGAAGGAATTATGCACAAAGAAGGATAGATTGCTTGATAATGAAATTACTAAAGTTGGCGAGAGTGCGTCGACTATGCTATTGAAGAAGATGCCTACAAAGTGAACATATCCCTGTGGTTTCACGGTGCCAATTACTATTGGTAAGAAAAGGTTTGAACATGCTTTACTTGACTTGGGAGCTTCCATTTGTGTGATGTCGGCCGATATATATGACTCCTTGAATCTTGGACCGTTAAAAGAGACAAGAGTTATTATCAAATTAGCAAACAAGTCTAACATATATCCAAAGGGACTTGTAGAATACGTTCTAGTACAAGTAAATGAGCTAATTTTTCCGGTTGATTTCTTTGTGGTGGATATGGACAACAATTAGAATCGATTGTGTACTTCTTTACTTCTCGGGAGGCCATTTATGAAGACCGCAAAGACGAAGATCGACATTGACAAGGGTACACTTACTATGGAATTCGATAAGGAAATAATAAACTTCAACATATTTGAAGCCATGCGCTACCCAAGTGATGTGAATTCCGCTTACTCCATTGATGTGGTTGGTTCATTAGTTGAACAACAATTGGTGGAGTTAAGTCAAGAGGACGAACTTGATGTGGTGTTGCAAAAGGGCATTGAATTGGACATCCACGGATTGTCTAACTTGGATGTTGAAATTTCCAAGGAATTGGTGGAGATGTGTGGTACCTTGACGGCATTTCAAGAATCTAAAAAGGGTAATGTTTCTTATATTTCTTTACCCATTAATGATGAATGACTTGAACCATCTATTGTGAAAGCGCCTAAACTAGAGTTGAAGCCACTTCCGGACCATTTGAAATACGCATTCTTGGGAGATAGAGATGAGCTTCTGGTGATTATTGCAAAGAACCTCACACTGGTACAAGAAGACCGTTTGCTTAGAGTCTTGAAAGAGCACAAAACGGATATTGGGTGGAAAATCAAAGGCATTAGTTCATCCATGTGCATGCATAGGATTCAAATGGAAGAGAACGTGAAGCCGGTACTTGATACTCAACATCGGCTTAATCCTCCCATGATGGAGGTTGTGAAAAAATAGATACTCAAATTGCTAATTATGGGGGTAATCTACCCAATTTCCGATAGCAGGTGGATTAGTCCGGTATAAGTTGTACCAAAGAAGTCCGGTGTTACGGTTTTGAGAAATCAAGACGATGAACTTGTTCCTACAAGAGTTCAAACCGGTTGGAGAGTGTGTATTAGTTATAGAAAGATTAATTCCGCAACTCGAAAGGATCACTTTCATTTACCTTTCGTTGATCAAATGTTGGATCGGTTAGCGGGGCATTCTCATTATTGTTTCTTGGACGGGTATTCGGGGTACAACCAAATTGTCATTGCACCGGAGGACCAAGAGAAGACCACTTTCACTTGTTCGTTTGGAATGTTTTCATATAGACGGATGCCGTTTGGTCTTTGAAATGCACCGGCTACTTTCCAAAGATGCATGGTAAGTATATTCTCGGATTATGTGGAGCGCATCATTGAGGTATTCATGGATGATTTTAGTGTTTATGGCAATTCTTTTGATAGTTGTTTAGACAACCTTGAACTAGTTCTTAAAATATGCATAGACACAAACCTTGTCCTTAATTAGGAGAAATGTGACTTTATGGTAAACCATGGCATAGTACTTGTTCACATTGTGTCCTCTCGAGGGCTCAAAGTGGACAAGTCAAAGATAGATTTAATAAGAAACTTACAATATCCCACTTCGGTGAGGGAGATCTGTTCATTTCTTGGTCATGCAGGTTTCTATAGGAGGTTTATCAAGGATTTCTCCAAAATCTCCATGCCGATGTGCAAGTTACTACAAAAGGAGGTACCTTTTGACTTCAACAAGGAATGCAAGGATGCCTTTGACAAATTGAAGGCAATGTTGACAAGTGCGCCGATTATCAAGTCACCGGATTGGAATCTTCCATTTGAATTAATGTGTGATGCTAGTGATTATGCGGTTGGAGCCGTTTTGGGTCAAAGAGTGGACAAGTTGTCCCATGTTATCTATTATGCATCTAGGACCCTTAATGATGCACAAATCAATTATTCTACTACGGAGAAAGATTTATTGGCTATAGTTTTTGCATTGGAAAATTTTCGATCATACTTGGTGGACACAAAGGTTATTGCGTATTCCAATCATGCCGCACTTCGACAATTAATAAAGAAGAAAGAAGCTAAGCCAAGACTAATCCGGTGGATCCTATTGCTACAAGAGTTTGACATAGAAATACACAATAAAGGTGTGGATAATACCATTGCGGATCATCTTAGTAGACTTGTTATGTCTCAAGAAGAACTTCCATTACAAGACCGCTTTCCGGATGAACAACTTTTCTCCTTGGAAGAATCAACAACTTGGTATGCGGATATAGTGAATTACTTGGTGACAAGGAAGGTACCTAGTACAATGTCTAACTTCCAAAAGATGAAACTTAATAAGATAGCCAAGCAATATGTGTGGGATGAACCATACTTATGGAAATATGGCGTTGATCAAATAATAAGAAGGTGCGTACCTAACTCCGAATTTTAATCCATTCTCTCCTTTTGTCATAATCTTTCTTGTGGTGGCCACTTTGGTTCTAAACGTACCGCTCTCAAGGTTCTCTAGAGTGGATTTTATTGGCCCACCTTGTTTGAAGATTCGTATTATTTTTGTAAATCTTGTGATAGATGTCAAAGAACGGTCAATCTAGTCTTTGAGACAACTCGGTTTCCAAGGTCAATGGCCATATATTGAAGCCATACTATGAGAACATCGCTTATGTGAATATGGATGAACATCCATTTGAAGATTTACTCCATCTGGAAGAGTAGTACTAAGAAAGAGCTAAGTCCGGCCGTCGACTTTAAAATAAGCGCTAAATGGGAGGCAACCCATCGGTTTTGTATTTCTTATCCTTATCCTTTTGCTTTTTATTTTCTTTTTGTTTTGTTTTGTTTATTTATTTTTCTTGTTCCATATCATGTTAGGATTTCCCACCTTGACTTACTAGGACGATTCAATTACATTGAGGACCATATATGTTAAAAGTGTGGGGGAGTGGATAAGCATTTTATTTTATTTTAAATAAAAAAATTTGCATAATACCTCCATCTTGTAGAGATTTTAGAATCACTAGCATACTTCTAGGTATGTTTACATAGAGAATTCTGACCGAAATAACTGAACTTGGAAGTGTTAGGGAACTACGTTCGGATTTCTTACTTGTTAGAGTGTTAAATAATGGATTTAATCATGTCGGTGGCAAATGAGGTGCAGAGGGAAATACATTAATAGAGTAGCTGATCAATTATTAATAGAGACTACCCGTATTTATATCATGTGAGGCACCGACCAGAAATTCTTCCATTTGACTAAAAAGCTTTGTTTTGAGTGTGTGTCACCGTACATTAATTCCGGGTAGAATGGTGAGATACCCAACTTCACACCAATTTCAGCACTATTTTTGATCTCTTGAGTGCTAATTTTTGTCAATCATGAGGGTGACGTCCATGGATGAAAGTTTCCTTCTTGTAGTTCAATTTGCAGTTACACCATTCTTTCGACAACAACGGGTCCATAGAAATACCATAATCATCAACAAGGGAGCGACATCAAAATCTACAAGGAAAGTTGAAAACGTTCAAGGTTTACAAGCAACGGAACAAGAAAAAGAGCAAATTTTTATATCCAAGTAAAGCAAAATAGAATGAGCAGATTTTTGTATACATGTTGAAGACTTACATATAAGGAGAGGAATTTTATATCCAAGTAGAAGACTAATTTACAAGAGAAAAGAAAATCAAAAGGTGAGAATTATTGAAGTTTATGATTTCTAGACGATACAAGTTGTGAAGAATCAAGCGGTAAAGTACTCTTACCACGGCCATGGTTTGTTTTATTTTTACTTTGTTTTGTATTATTTTTCTTGTCAAAAAAAAAATGAGACAAGAAAAATTTGTTATTTTGTTTTTGTTTTTATTTTTATTTATTTAATAAGCCGTGGGGAAGGAAAAATCTATAAGGAAGTTTCAAGCGACAAGGATTTTAAGGAAAAAGGTTACAAATTGTCAAGGATGTACGAAGGTCAAAATTTTATCATCAATAGTTGAAACCGAAGACGAGGATCGAGAATATGAAGACGAGGAGACGAAGATATTTCTATTGAATTCCGTGAGAGTGGTGCTATCAATATTGGCAAACGGATGTGAAGGTAAGTAAGTAATCTCATCTTTGATAATAGTGGTTGATTTCCTTTCTTAGAGATCATTAGAAAAATGGTTTTTAAAAATGTTAAAAGATGTGGGTTTTTAAAATATTTCGGAAGTTATACTTCCCACCATTCAACGTGTTGCAGGAATTCTCACTTCATTCCTACCTTCACACATGTGAGACCCATAAAAAAACCGTCTTATTGAGTGCAATTATCATAAAATCCTTTTAAGTGAGGCAGAAGTCGAGGCGAAATGATTATTGGTCGCTCTCAAACACGCGTTCTCTCATTATGGTGTGGTTCTTTCTCACTCAATATTTAAGAATGAGAATATGTTCTTTAGTATTTCTAACTTCTTATTACTAGCATGTAGAAACTTTATGTCCTCATAGCTCTTTGGATGCTTGGGACGCTGGAATGCTTTGAAGTTATAAGTTTTAGTTTGATTTGCTCGAGGACTAGCAAAGTCTAAGTGTGGGGTAATTTGATAGGTGTAGTATACGCCTTCATTTAATATCTATTGGTTATGCTTTCTTTGCTATTTTTCTTGTAAATTATGTATTTTACGCGTGTTTTTGAGTTATTAGGTACTTTGGAGTCATGCGGAAGAAAATAAGAAGAAACTATCCAAATCGAGTTAAAAAGGGTTAAAAGGTCATTTCACAGATGAATACTATTGGGAGCCGATTCAAGGTTAAGGGGAAAATATCTCAAAGGAGTATTAGAAACAGCCAACTGATGTTAAGGGGTAGCCACTTGTTATAGGGTATCTATTGGGGTGTCACCTAGCTTATGTACTGGGGTGTTGTTAGCCATCCCCTACTTTTACCCAACTCTAAATCGAGAAGTGTTATCTTCTCAATCATTACTATAACATGTAATTCAGAGAAAGAAGATGCGTAGCAGCCATGAAATCGACTTCGAGCAATGGAGATCGCTGGGTTCTGTAATTAAGAGAGACTCTGAAATTGATATGGTGTGAGGTGTTGACGTTACTGCTGGTGGAGATGAAGTCGATTCAGAGTTGAATCTGTAGTAAATCAGGGTTTCTATTTGAAGAATAAATCAGTGATAAAATTGATATGGGTTTGCTGGAAAAGATCGATATATGGGTTTGTAAACAGAATTAATTGTGAAGATTGTGATGCAAGAAGAAATGGCAAAGGTATCAGAAGAAGAATTTAGGAAGAAAAAATTGAGGAATTGGAAAAAGTTCCCTCCACTTAATAAAAAATTCAGTCCCATTAAAATTTGTCCCAAAGGCTTTGAGATGGTTTTTTCTCTGTTTTAAATCCGAACCCCTGCTCCTAAATTTTCCTTCTTCTACTAAAATTCCCACTCACATCATATTATAAAACAAAATGGGTTAGAGGATGATGAATCTCTGCAGAAGATGGGGCTGAGCTGTTGTTATGAAGAACATGAGGAAGATGGGTTTGCTTCTGAATCTGAGATGATGGAAAATTGGGTGTTGGATCTGTGAATATGATATGGGTTTTGAAAGATGGCGATGAATACAAAATCGAATAAGATATGTATGTGTGGTTGCTGCTAAAGAGATCGATAAGGGTTTGAAGGAGGAATTGATACTGCAGTGAAGCCGTGAAGCAGACAGAGTTGAAGAAGATTGCTATCGAAAATGGGTTCGAGTTTCTGTGTTTATCAGAGAAGAACTACACTGATATTCATGGGTTTATGTTGGTGGTGGTACTGGATTCAGTGGGTTAGATGGGTGTTGTTGATCTTGTAGATGAAATTGAACGAAAAAAAATGGGAATTGAAGGAGGAACTGAAGCCTCTGTCGTAATTTCAAATAAAAAGGAGTTGATGCTGCTACTGTTCAATAATTGAGCGTAAAAGTAAGGTTTTCTGGTAATGTATGAAACTAAGAAGAGTTGTGAATGAAACGGATGTTGCTGTTGTGACCAAGTCAGTTGGAGTTGGTAGCGGTTGAATTAAGTCCATAGAGAAGATGAGTTTGAGCTGTTGCTGCTTGAATTACAGGGAATGAAGAATGAATTGTAGATGTATGCTTAGGATTCTTAACAGGAGAAGACCAAAAAGAAAGGCTTGAAATTGGTCGGGAATCACCAGAATACAAACAGAACTCGGCTGGAGTTCAGTTCTGATGAGTTGACTCAGTAGCTCGTTAGGATAACTCGGTGATTCAGACTACTCAGATCAATCAGCTGAGTTAGACGGCTGAATAAGAAGCTGACTCTCTCTTCCCATGACCCAGTTGACCATTATAGACTGTTAGTCTGACAGTTAACTTTGGCGCATCCTTGATAGAATATTTCATTATCAACGACAGAATCTCAAGTGGTCGCCAGCACTATTCCGGTGCCAATTTTCGGTTGCACCAGGATTTTTCCGGCGACCCTAAAGTTGCAAAATTTTGTATGAGTCTCTCTCATGGGTGTGAATACTTAGATTTGGAAGTTGGATGAAAACTTGGAAGATTTGGAGATTTGGGTTGAAATTGGAATTAGGCTCAAATTGGGAAAGTGGTGTTATTATGAGAAATGGATTCTTTTCCTACAAGAATTGGAGAGCATTGGAGCCTATAAATAAAGGAGTTCTCTACAATTTTTGACACACATCTACTTTGGAGAAGGAGTTAAAGTGCACAATGATTGGAGGAAGGAGCAACCAACATCTTTTCAATAAGTTCCTATTTCTTCTTTAATTATTATTATTATTATTGTGCGAACTCCAAATTATGAGTAGCTAATTTTCTTATTGATTGGGGATGAATTCCTAATTCTTAACGTATGATTTGAGTTTTGTTTTAAACCTACTTTGAAGTTTTTCACATGATTATCGTTTGTTTTTACTAATAAGAATGTTTATGCTTGATTGATAGATTGTTTAGGTGGCCAACTAAATTGATTTGTTAATTGATCTAAAGCTAGTGAAAGTTTGGGGATAAGTAATATTTTCTTGACTATTTACAAAAGTAGAAAACACGAGACCTTGCGGAGGGATTCCGTGGATCAATTGTGTGTGAAAACAACGTTAGCAAGTGGACCATGATCTAAGAGTCTAACTACTAATATCAACCTAATAAATTCATAAATCTTAATGTGTTTAACTAAATTACATCTTGAGTGATTTACTACTAGGTGGTTTGGTAAATAGAATCCGGTAGTCGCGAACTTCCATATCCGGTGATACAAGGGATTTATGGGTTAGCACTGATCTAGATGCTATATCTACGGTTGGTGATAAACTGTGACTAATAAAAAGTGGAAAAGAACATAACTTGAATCATTGTTTTGCAACGAAGAAGGATTCTTTGATCTGATCTCTCTTATTGATTTCAACTTACACTTTTGATTGTTTTATTTAATTTCTTTTGCTTTTAAAATCTACCCCCCCCCCTTTTTGTGACAATTTTACAACTAAAAATATGTGCTCCTCGTGGGAACGAACTTGCCTACACTATATTACTTGTTAATTAGTAGGAAAATTATTAATTAATTTGTTGTGGTTACGACACGCATCACATAACTTGGTTCATGTACAAATTTGATTTGGTTTCATTTTTTGGAATATTTTTTGACATTTAGTTTTCCACACAAATCAACATATATATATACTTGCATATATTTCTTTCCAGGAACACCAGTGATTTTGGGAATTGTACTTCATGAATCATTTACTGCTCCATTCATTGATGTTGGTTGCAGAAAGAGTGGCTCTTTCCATATTTATGTTACCCTATCCCAGACAACTTGGTGAAATTACATTTCATAAACATATGCTCTCTAGTTTCAGGGAATTTCTTACATAGAGAATAGATGGGGGTCAATGTGAGGTATGGTGGTAGACATGTAAGCACTAAGGGGAAGGATATTCGTTTTTAAGGTTCCAAGTGAACATCTGGATCCTTGAGATAGTTTTCATTCTCCATATTCTCTTAGCATGATTATCAATTGGTTAGTTAGCTTTGTTAACCAAAATATTATACATGGATTTCACAGAGAAACCCCCTTGGAGGTTGTAAATCCATATGAGAGTATATTTCTTATGTGTGGGCGGAATTGTATTTCGAAGGTTAACTGAAAATCAGAGGAAGATAAAGTAATCCTCTAAAGAGGGATATTCGAAGCATTATTAAGGATGAGATCACTGACCATAATTGGAGTGCCCTCATACTGGGGCCTTTGAGCATCTAAAGCGACAAATTGTCCGAGAAGCCACAAGTCCTTCTAGATATTCATTTCGACTCATGTTAAAGCATTATTTGGTCGAACTCACAAGTGTTTCTATCTAAAGCTTGTTGTCAAATTTAATTGTCAAAAATATATCTTGATTTCTAGTATACAGTTAGTTAAGTTTCGGATTAGGGTAGAACTGTAGTTAAGAAACGGACATCACGACAGTCATCATTGTGTTATACCGTTTGAAGGAGAATATCAACCGAAGATTTTAGAGAACTTCTTCAACAAAAGATAAGTGAAGACTGGACCACCTATATCTCAAGATTATTTAACTTTCGGTCTATATATGAGACATTATCGCATAACTAGTTAGACTATTGGAAACATATCAAGAATTTCGAGTCAAGTTTATCTTGTAATTAGTTCTCGAAATATGACTAAGCATAATGAACATTGTTCATACTTGATGAATTTCGGTTAAGAACAATTTATTGTTCGCAATCAAAATCATGATTTAAGAATTATCATTCAAGAATTTTTAACCAATCTTCCTTCCCATATGAAATGTTGATGAATCAGTTTTATTCCTTTATGGACCCATTTCCATGCCTAAGAAGCACCAATAAAACAGATAAGTGAAATGGGTTTGAGTTAGGAAAGTATCTGGACTTCATTGAAGTAGCTTAAATAGAATTTGGTTGTTTAAAAAGTCACCAGCCATCTTTGCTATCAGTATCACATTCCATTTTATAATTTGTTTCATCCCATTGACCCCATTTTTTGTTATCTTTGCACAAACTAATTCAAGATCCTAACTAGACCCCTTTATGTGTACCATCTTTTCCCACCAATAGTCTCGCTTGAGACCAGTGGCCCTCTTGGTAATCACAATAGGTAAAATAAAATAGGACATAATATAGACATGGATAGTTTCAAGAACAGTCTTGACCATCACATTTCTACCAGCTATAGATAAATTCTTACTTTTTCATCCTTTTAGCCTATTTTCCTTATTGTTTCCCACCTTGTCAAAACATTCAATCATAAATCTATCGGTAAAAAAGGGAGCTCCTAAGTATATCTGTCATTTAAGAATATTTTTTGGACATGTAGAATATTTATGATGTCTTTGCCGATACTATTAAAAGTTTTAAGAATGAAAAAGATGTCTGGTTTATTGAAGTTTATCATTTGGCCAAACGTGTTGCCATAAATGGTAAAGATGTTCATGAGATTTTTACTTAGGACTATGAAGGATTTGCAGAAGATGAGACAGTCATCTGCGAATAGTAGATTGCCTATGGGAGGGATTTTTGTGAAAGTTTTTGAAGCCAGAGATAAGCACTAAAGATTTAGAATTGGATAAATTCCTAGACAAGGATTCATACAAAGAAATAAGAGGTGCGGAAACAGTGGACCCCCCTCTCATCCCTCTAAAGGGATTGAAAAGGTTGTAGAGGCTACCATTTAAAAAATAGCTGATAAGATGGTACCGATGCATTGAAAGATAAGATTACATCATAAGACCCATGGATCCAACTTTGTTGTTCTTCCTTCTCATAGCATGAATAACCTCGTGGGGAAATCGTGGGGCAAGCAGAATGTTATTCGAGATTTTCTTATAGTTAACAAAAGTAAATTGGAAGTGGGATATGAGATTTAGGAGGGAAGGCTTCAAATTGTTAGTTATGACTTTAGAGATAATTGTCTGAAAAATGTCGCAGAGACTTATATGTTTATAATCAGCAACACAACATGGATGCTAAAACTTTAGGGATTAAGGAAATGTGGGTTCTATTTGTCTGTTTGAGCATCTTACCACTAGAGAAGAATGACTTAATTATTTTCCACACATTGCTAACCAGGTCCCAATTTAAAAAAAAAAATCAGACTGGGAAGCCATTTGATCCTGTAATAGTATTTGGGGCATCCTAAAAAAACTTTAATTTCCTTTATGCTTGGGCAGAGAAGGAGTCTAACATTATCAAAATGAAACATGGAAATGAGGATGAGGTTCATAATTTTTATGTTTATATTGGATTGGAAGCGGCTAACAGTTGATCGAAATAATTTTTTAGGCATGCAAGTGCTGAGAAAATATCCACCTTATTTCCATCATTTTTCAGCATTGCACATATCAGTTATGTTATTCCTAAGCTTTCTAATAGTGGCATTCATATGGAGATAATTAGTATTCTTGTCTCCTAGGGATATGAATTTATATTTTTCTTTGATTTTTAAGATTTCCTACACATAGTCATAGAGGTTAATAAGATCAGATTTAGTTTATAGGAAATTGGGATCATTAAGCTTGGTGGAATCATCATCTAGGAAATTCCGATTAGAGGTGTTAAGGCTCTGGATATTTCTGCGGATGTTTCCAAAGTTTTTTATTTATTTCAGAGTCTAACATTGTCTCTTAAAAAGAAGAGTTTATTGAAAAGATTTAAGGCATATGATCCCCTACTCTCATGTTGCCAGGCTTCTAAAATGGCATCTCTACAACCTTGATCTTTTAGATAGAGGCCAAAAAATTAGAATGGTTTGTATCTATTTTGGGGAAGATTATCAGTAGTTAGCATTATAGGGGAATGATCAGACCCTAAAGGTTGTAGATATATAATGAGGGAATTGGGAAATTGTCTAGTCCAAGCATTATTTGCTAGCCTATGTCTAGTCTTTCCTCAATCAGATTAGCATCTTGTTGATTAGACCAGGTAAAATAAAACCCACAAAAATCTAAATCCATTAACCCCATGCGGCTGAACATGTTATTAAATTTATGAATGATAAATCTCTTAAGGGGTCTACCACCTCTCTTTTCTTGAAAATGAAGAATTTGATTGAGATATCCAATCAGAATCCAGAGAATATAGATAATGGGGTTTTTTTTTTAAAGAGATCAGGAGGCATCCTTTAGGTTAGCATAAGCAAAGCCATACATACGGGTTAATAGCTAATTATACTTGAATTTTTCAGACTAGATGGGACAGTCTATCTGGTTGGAGTCTTTGTGAATGACATATAACTTAATAATGGTATCCCAACAAAGATCCAGACCACTAGCCAAGCCAATAGGGGGAAGAAAGAGTAGTTATAAAACCTATAATTATTAAAAAAAAGTCCTTTTATTAAAATCAGAAGTATTTTTGGTTTCAGGGAGGAAAATGACATTAGGGTTTTCAAAGGACATAATATTTTTTAGATATCTTTTAGTTTTAAAAGGTTATATACCTTGAAAATTCAAAGAAATCAGCTTAAAAAACTGCCATAAACAAGAGACTAAGATATATGAAAACATTAAAAGAGATGTTCTACAATAAAGATTTTTCAAAACTCGATAACATATGTTAAAAGTGTATAACAACTAGTTTCCATTGCACTAGAAAATCAAATGTAATAATTAGAACGTCAAATAAATGACTAACCTGATGGATGTCCTTTCTAGATTGCTTTGAAGAAAAAAAAAATTAACTTCATAGTATCTACCCTTGCCTCTTTTTCCCCGGATTTGATTGGTACCTAGAGACCTCTTGGTAGATCAAGTTGAATTCATAGTCTTCTTTGTAGTTAGAAAGGGTGTGATTTGGTTTAGGAAGTTGAATTTATAGTATTTTTTGGAAAGAAAGCTATCATGGTTGATATTGGATAAGTTACCATTGTTTATGGGTAAAAACTACTTCTGCTGGTTTTGGTAATTTGGGGTGTGTGGATGAGAAATGAATCTAAACCCTAAACAAATGCACTGCATGGGAGTGCTTTTGATTCGAGAGATCAATCTATACAATTATGGCCTTAACCAAGAAATGGTCGTTCCAGACTTGTTTCGGTCACAAAGTGAAGGAGATGGGGTTGATCTTAGGGAGGGAAGCGAAGAAGGTGTTGAGATTGTGAAGGTGTAGGCTTGTTTATGACTTGTAACAGAAAGTTGAGAAGGTTTACGATTAATGCAAGCAGGCTCTAGGGGTTTGAATACGCTTTGTATTAACACTTGGTTTCTATGTTGTTCTTTTTCTGGAAATAGGGAGGAGAACCTATTTATACAAGTCATTTAGTCCTTATTCACGTCTCTCATGGGAAGTGGATAAAGTGGAGTAATGGAGTAGTGGAGTTGTGTGTTAGTGTCACACGATAAGTCTTGCCCACTTCTCCCATCATCACTAACCGTCCATGCCTTCCTGACACGTTCTTGTGATGGCACATTGCACGCTGCACGCTGTAAACCGCCAGACCAATACCCCAGTTTGTGACATGATTGATGTCTCGAGTGTATGGATCGTGGGAGTTAAATAACTAAGTTATTTGGGAAGTCGATATTTATAAAATATCGTGTGTATTCTATGCATGTAATGCATTTAATATATTCATCATGTATTAAGCATCGCTGTTTTAATTCTTAACGGAGTAGGTCGCGGATTAACCATCATAAAACATATGCATTCCTAGCCATCTTCGAGTGATCGTTTGGAGGTTGCATGGGCAAGCCATTCTTTATCCGCTCACTCTATGTGGAAGAGTGACGGATGATGATCACGGTGATACCTCACTTATCGCCTAATTCCCATTCTAGGCTATCCGTTCAAGCTAGCGAAGTTGGACGGATGAGATGGCTTACGACCCTAATCTGCGACCGTTGGATTAGGGTTTGGGAGGTATGCAAGCTGCCACTTTCAGCTCAAACGAATTCAAGCTTAGGGAGCATTTCTGGAGAGACCGATTGGTCCTGCAAGAAGGTGGAACGCTGGTGTTTACGCCCATGATTGCTTGACTCGCAAAGGTCCGATATAGGCCACTCAATTTGGCCGGCAAATATGAATGGTCGAGATTAGAATTCAACAAAAATCATATGTCACAAAGGATTTGTTAAGGCAGCGTGACTCACCACCTTTGGGAGATCGAACCGAGACGCCTGACCAAGGCCATCTTTGGCCGATCGGTCAAGCATGAAGTCGGGCGCACGGTGGTCATGCTAGCATGTTCGGCCTCCCTTGAAGCTTCATCATTGACTTTCATTCAAACCTACGAAGATAGACGCTTGAGATGATTTTGCGACACATGAATGGTGCCGCAAACCCTAATTAGAGTTTCGGTCCGGCCGACTTTAACCAAACGGTTTTGGTGGTTGTACACCTCATTCGGGGAGGGAGATTGCACATGAGGTATCTTGGGCCGGAAGTGAGCATATGTATGCTTTCTCCATGGCCCTGGGAACAATCTAAGCCATCCAATCATGCATGCGAAGTTGGATGGATGTGATCGTTTTGGACCTCCACGGCTTGTTAAGGCATCACGCCAGCCTTGTTTGGGCAACCTTTGGTTGCTACGCGGCTTGAATATGGGAGAACCGATCAAGCAGGTGGGAAATGGGCATGCCAATGGGCGTGCCAACACTTCACCACTTGATCGAGGGGAGATCTAAGCCGTTCAATCATGCCTGCGAAGTTGGACGATCACGACCTTTTTTAAGATTGTTTTTTAACAGTCTTATGCATGATATCCGCTCCATGCCTTCTCGACCATTCCATTTCAGGGTTGGTGTTTAACGGGGGGCAGGGTACGCGTTCGACCGACTAGGGCATAAACGGGCCCGCTGGTATCTTTGTGGTGATAGCCTTCTCCTGCTAGGGTTCGTTTAGGATGGTTAATTCATGCGGCCAACTTGCGTGGACGTGATTATTTCTGAGACTGATATGGATAGCCCAGATTTAAATATGCTCGATCGGGTTAGTATAACCCACCGAGAGATGGTCCTCTTTGTTAGAGAATAGTGTAGCATGTACGGGTATTTCGTGAATGCATCACTGTTGATACTTGGATATTCATGTTACTCTGTTGAGAGTAACAATCAGTCATCATGTCGCACCAGCCATGAGAGTTATGCTGAGAACAACACCGGAAATACAAGGCAATTCATGCATTAATTAGTAATGCTAAAATTCACAGAATACTCAGGATTGTTGCTACATGCTCCATGTGAATTAATAAAGCGGAGAATTATTCATCACTTATCAAATGGCTTTATCCTTTGCAGGACGGCTGTACAAAAATTGGTTTTACAACTTTAGCCCTGAACTAAAATCCACCATCAAAAACCATATAAATAAACTAGGTCATAGGGAGAAACGATAGGGGGATGAAAAATGGTATTTTTTTGTTTTGTTTTTTTTATTTCTTCTGGTCTTGGAGAGATTCAGACAAATCCTTTCTTTTCACTTCTTATGATCGAGAGGAGTTTCCATTGATATCTTCATATTGAGAGAGAGGCATGTGATTTGATTTAGGAAGTTGATTCTAACACAACTGCACAGTGTTATGATATGGTGTCACACAGAAAAAAGAAGTAGAATATGTTAAACGATCAAGTTTGGCGAGGGGAGGTGGCATTAAATGTTTGAAGAAGATAATTTTATCCCTCATAAACGGCATTTACCTAAGGGCGTGGTAGAAGATGAAGAGATCTCCTATCAAAGGACAAGGAGTTTCATGGTCAAAATAAATAGCCAATGAGCCCAGATGATGAACACGTGACAACAAATAAGGATTTTTTTTTATTTTTTTTTTACAAAAGAAAAAAATAAAATACTGAATAACAGTTGACAATATTCTTGAGAAAAAGGTCAAGAGATGATTATGTTATATTCTCACTTGACTTATCTTGTCTTAACAGTTAATACCGACTAATGTTTGTAACCTTTAATCAAATTAAAAGATCATCTTTTAGCCCCCTTGGACGTAGATTTCCATTAGACTAGGTTCGGGTAATACTAAGATTTTTAGCCTCTCATTTTATACACCTAAACCTTCATGCTCAAGCACCTCATGCTCAGATATGGAAAGTGTAATTAATCAGTTATTTTCAGGGGTGTACAGGCTTGACTGCATCTGTGATTTCGACCTATACCCATGTGCAGATTACAGTTAAGAGTTTTTGATACCCTTCCAAACAGCAGGTAGGTTATGGTTAAGAATAAGATAATTTAACAATCATATCCAACCAGCCTACCCACCGTAACTATCTATCAATTGTTCCATTGACACTGCTACACATCCTAGCAGTCTTTCTCTCATATAACTATTAACATTAACATCTCTTCTCCTCTCTTATAAAAATCCAATACGTTTCTGACACTCTTTCTCCTTCTTACATCAACTCGAGCACCACCAAAATTACTAGAGCACAACAGCCACATGGTCGAGAAACACCAGCATTATAACCAGGTTGAGATTTACTTAATATTGATTATTTTTTTATACTGATTATTTTTTCTTTCCAGAATTAGCTCCCAGGGTTTTTGATTCGATTACATCTAACCTTTTCATTATATTTCCATCAATATAACTATTTTCTAAACCTAAGAACCAACCAACCATCAATCAATATATAATATAGAAATAAATATAATATGAGCAATTACAAAAGATAAACCTTCAATAGGGATTTTATTCTGAAGTACGAAAAGTATTTACAATAAATTAAGTTGAATTAAATAAAAGAATCAAATTTGAAGAAAATTTCCAGTTAAAGATGTTTCTTCCAAAATCTTGAATCTACACCTAAAAGTAGCACGACCAGATTTATTTATGAGATGCCTTTGGCATTTAATATCAGACGTTATTCAAAGAAGTTTTCCATCAATTGAAGTTGAAACCTAGAGTTGTAAAGAATTTTTGAAAAGGGATTTTGTCTGAATTTCATGGTAAAATGAATTAATTAGTTGTTTTTTTTCCTCTAAATAAGATGAGGGAAAGATAGATAAAAATAAAATGAGATACTCGTAATTGTAGTGATTAAGTTTTTAGATTTAATCACTTTATCGAGACTATTGAAAAGCACATTTATAACCATAACCGCCTGATCCGACGTGGCCCAATGATGGGCCGCGTATAGACCTGACCAGTTTTTAAGAAAGGTGGTTAACAATCATGATTTTGTCTTTTATCTTCAACCATTTCCTGCACGTCAACAATATGGATATTGTAGTTATTTTTGGTCTAGTTGGTGACGGAACTATTAATATGATATTCTCGTCATAGATCTAAGTCTTAAAAGCTTTCTTATATATACAATGTTTTTTCTTTGGAGCTTTTGTTAAAAAACAGAGGTTGCACTGATTTTTTGGTTGGTATTTGATAATAAGGTGGTGGTAATTGTGGTTCATTAGTACAAACTATCACATAGGCCACGTTTTGAGATCAAAAGCTTGGCCACACAAAAACATATTTAGGTGGCTACATGCATATTTTTTGTTGTGGACACGTCGATGACTTTCCTATAGCCATACAATACTATTTGGCCATAGGTTTAAGTCTATACCCATGACATGTAGCCATAGATAAATATATGGTCGCATTAATTAGTTGTATGTATGTGTCTAATGTATAGGGTGGCATCACAAATGCCTATCCACCTGAGGAGAAAACCAAATTTATTTAGCCATTTCGGGTTTTTTATGTGTCCAAATTGTAGGGTATTGAAGGAACTTTGATTCAGCGAGGTGGAAAAAAAACATATATACAACCTCAACGGATATTAAGTAGACCCAATTCTTGAACATGGAAATGGAGGGATGTATGGCTATAGAAACTGAAACTGTGGATAATATAGAATTCATAGATACACGAAAAGTTACAAGACTCAGTATAATAGTTGACTTCAAATTTTCAGGGAAAATTCTAGGTTTGAACAAATATTACAAGTGGGAATTACTTTGTTTTACCAAAACCAACATGGGTGGTGATCGTTAAAAATCATACATGTGGTTGTGTAATTGCATAGAGATAGAGGACAATGTTGAGTCTAAAGAACATTAAAAGAATGGCAGTGAACATATGGCCCATGTGGTGGTGTAATGAGTTAGGTTTCATATACAAGTAATTGCACATCAAAATAATAATGAAACGTGAAATCAAAATTCCTAACAAAACTAAATATCAAATAAGTAAATCCAGCTATTTGGAGATCGAACTCAAATTTAGTATTCAAGAATTTACTTCAAAGCTTATTCCTTCCTACATATACACCACCTCCTAACATCTTTTAAAAATAAAGCATCTTATTTTCTTCTTATTCTTCAAGTCACTACTCATTTCCAGTCTCCTTATATCCTCTATGGATAATATTTCCTTCAATTGCACAACATGATTTGGTGGATTTTGCATCTCGACAGTAGCCCTAGGATTACTCATACTCATAGTCTTCTTATCTGCAGTTGTGTTAGATCCAGAGATGCTCCAAGACATATTATATATATGTGCATCTTTACACGGGCAACAAACGTCACTGCAAAGGATTCCTTCTCAGCAATTCTTTCGAAAACAGGAGCCACAAATACCTACATGGGTTATAAGGTGATTGCTGCCAATGTTCAGATTAGGCATGGACTTCAAACACTCAGGTTTCACATTGCGCACCTAAATCTATTTATTTAAGTTTTTTTTATAATGTTTCCTTTGGATTTTTTGTTGTATTACATTGACAAGCTTATCATGGGGGATGTTTCTTAGTTTAATGGTCCTTATTTTGTAGGTATTCTTGCCAATCCATATTGGTTTTTCTTCCATCAACATCATATCAAAATTTCATTTATCAAAGGTACATGTTTAAAACAGTTAAGTACGTAGTGACAATCTCTATTTTGATATCTTGGTTGTGGAAGATGGCGAGATTGTAGATTCAGAGCAACAGATCTGATGAAGTTGGTGGCGGAATTTGAGGTGAAGTTAGGATGAAGTTATGGTTCAGGTGATTGTAAATATTTCTCCATCCAATGCTCTTTTTAGGCTTGGGGTTCTCCTCTATTTTGAGGGTTTGAGTTTTTTCTTATAAGAGGTTTTTTTAATTGGCCGGAGGTTTATTTATATTATTAGATGTGGGTATTTAATTGTATGTGGGCACTCACACGTATTTATAAATTTCTTTTCTTTGGGGGTTTGTGCTTTGTACTTACTATTTCACTAAAATATTATTTGCCAAGCAAAACAATAAAAGGAAAAAGATTCATTATCATGATTTGAGTTCAATAAGAAACTAGAAGAGGAAGATGGTTATTTGACTTTGAATAAACTTTGTCTAGAATCAATTCATGTATTTCTCCATTTGATTAGTTTTATGCATTAGTATATCCCATTCAATAAAGTGCCACTCTACCTATTTAGCTAATCATATCTAAATTACGCCGACAATATCTAAGTGTGTACTATTATTTATTTATATTGAAGGAAAAAAAATTCATTAATTTGTTTGGAAGAGTTTTGCATATAACTTGAGTACATCGACGAAGAAATTACAGTAAAAAAGTACAAATAATGATAAGATCTCTTAAAACAGAAGAACTAATAAAGAACATTAAAGGTACCCAGTACATATATTTCCATGAGGATATCGATGTTTTCCTAATGGTTACAAACTTCATGTTGAACCATATTGATTTTTGAATCTTTAATTTAGATTCTTTGATCTTTGAATCTTGAATCTCTATTGGAAAGGAGTCACACATCCTGAACATCTTAATCAGCATTATCACCGGTAGCCATGGATCTTGGACGTAAATGTTTGGATATGTGTCACGCCGAAATGAAGCATCCTTGATGATATACCCGTGTTTATCTCTACAAGCACACAAATCGTCACAAAGGCTATTGAAAAATCTGCTAAAAAACATATAATAAGAGAGAGTAGTGGCCATAACAAGCCATTATACTATCATAAGAAAAGAAATATAAAATAAAAAGGGAATTAAACCTGAAATTATCGTAGATCAGCAATTAAATTTTACTTAGATAATATATCCTAATGCTATTGTTATTAAATTTATCATGAATCAAAATAGATTTAACAACACAAAATTTATATAAAGAGAAATCAACTTTTTGTAAAAATTAGGGAAAGAGAAGAGAATTATTAAGAAGGAACGGTTAAGGAAATGCAAATCCGCTGGAGGTTTGTGTAATACTATTTGATTTCTCATCAACTAAACAATCTTATGCTAGTATCGCTATTCCATATTTCTTTAAAAAAAATCAAAATGACTTTAATTAATGAAGTAAGCCGGACAATTTCTTTAAAATATTTTTAAAGTGACCTAAATGAAGTAAGTGACCATTGTGAGATTCTCTTTGCTCGAGAAATTTGAACCAGAATCGGTACATGTTAATGACTATATAGCCCGATTTAGTTACTGTAGGGATAACCGTTTTTCTGTCTGTTTTTTTATATTAGAATCGGATTACATGTGTGTCCACAAAAACCGCCTTTAACTTCTTAATTGCTTATCCCATAATAGGATTACATGAGCACCTATATTAACCGATTGTTGTTATGCAATGTTAGGAATCAGCCTTTATATGTGTATTGAGTAAACCGATTCTTAATGGCAAAAATTCCCAATTTTTATGTATGTTTTTTTTGTTGTTAGAATCGGATTACATGAGCACTTATATAAACATATTATTGATTACATTTTTAGGAATCGGTCCATATATGTGTATCGTGTAAACCGATTCTGTAACTTTAAATTATTAAATATGCATTAATTTTCACTGTTGTTTGTCGTTCATTTCCATACTCTCCAGGGACAACAAGGGAAACCAACAAAAGCAAGCCGAAAATAAGTATATGAAGAAACATGACTTTGCTACTCCTCATATTTTGGAACCTCGTCGAAAGGGCGGTGTGAACTTGGATGCTTCCCTCCGAAGGGCCTCGACGGTTAAACCCAAAGGGATCCGCATCAATGACCCACCACCTCAAGTGGAGCAACATACACAAGAAGAATCTTATTATGTTACACCTATATATTGAAGAAGAAAGTAATGAAGAACAAAGTGGTGATAGAGAAGTTGATGAATAAAGAGGTGAGAAAGAAGTTGATGAAGAAGGCGGTGAGAAGGAAGTTGATGAAGAAGGAGGAGAAGTTCAAGAACAAGGTGAGAAAGATGGTAAAAATGGTGGCCCAAAGAAAAAGAAAGGGGGCCACATGCCCGACCCGCTGAAGATGTTTCCTCGCAGCCCTACTGATCCCGTTTACGGGTTACCTGGTGACGAAGAAAAGTTTTTATGGGGGTACAAAGAGAGTTGGGCCACTGCCATCTTCCAAAACATAATAACTACCTCAATTTTATGCTATGTAAGATGAAACTTATTATCCGTTTAGTTTTTTGATTATTGTCTTGTTTTAATTTATAGGATCACAAGGATACCGTTCGTCGTATGAAGCCAAGAGCGTCAGTGAGTATGATGAAGAATTGGCCACTAAAAGTAATAGAATCAAACGTTGGACAAGTTGGGTAAGTAATCGATCTAGTCAAACCTACGGGGTTGTTGGCTGCAGACGATAATTTGGTTCTTGGTTACGACAAACCTCTTGTTTCCGCCTTCTCCAGGAGATTTTATGGGGAAATGGATACTTTCCATCTTCTATTTGGCGAAATGAAAATAATTTCAAATGATCTGACGTTGATTACTTGGATAAGCATAGAAGTTCAAGCCGTGAAACACAAATACTATGTGCAAGAGCTTGAGTGGGACAAGATTTGTGCATTCACCAAGAATGTGTTCCAATGGGATGAGTAGAGACGACCAAATCAGAAATGCTAGTAGGTAAAGCAAAGAAGGGGATATTCCATCTCGCGGGCTTAAGGTACCACTTCATGGGTACAAAAAAGCTTCGTGCTGAGGGAAAATAGGTGACCAAGGAATGTATCTTCGCACACTAATGCGTATGTCCTCTACATCATGGGAAGTGTTATGTTCCCCGACGTTTCCGGTTCCCATGTGAGTACCAACTTTATTTAGCTAGTGCAACCATTTGAAAAGATTCACGAATGGGAGGGAATATGGCTCTTCTACAGGCGTGGATATATTTACAGTTTCCAATATTAGCTGAAAGGGTTTTTGTGAACAAGCAATGGGACGGTAAGTGTAATGGAGTGAAGTACAGCTTCAATGGTAAGTCGAAGTCCCTAGATGAGGAATATCTGTAGTAGAGATGCCAGTTGGACAACTTGACGACAAAAGATGTTGTCTTTCACCCTTACAATGAAGTTTTGGCTAAAGGAAATATGGTTGGGTGCGCCGAGCAAAAAATTTATTTACGGAATTTGTTTTACCCAAGAGGATATGTAACGTACAACCCATCGAGAATTGCAAGACATTCGAATACATGCAAAAAATACATATGGAGCATAAGAAGTTTAAAATCGAAAAGGCCAAAAGCGAGTCATTGGATAATGATATTGAGGTTGTTCACAACCCGTTACCATCATCTGAATACTTGGAATAGAGAATGTACAACAAACATGATATGGATGTCTGCTCGGAAATAGATTATGAGGCAATTCCAGGTTACATGCCATGGTACCTCAATGTTTCGCATACTCGAGTGATATGAGAAGATAAGAGAGGCCCATATAAAGGACAAAGATAAATCTTTCGAATACCTGGTCTATATTGTTTCTCAATTATGGTTTTTTTAATGGTTTTAACATGATTTTTTAAATGTTTGTTGTTTAAAATGGAAACAACAAAGACGAATCGGGCATTTGATAACCTAAGCAATGCTATGTATTAGGGAAGGGATAGATATTGAGGAGAATGAATAATTGATTGATCAATTGAACAGTCTCGAAGATGTATATGTGGGTGCGAAGTTTGGGGAAGCGGTGGTGGAGGACACAAAGAAAAAGAGGAGGAAAGTCACTGCAAATAGGAACTCTCAAGGTGAATCGAGCATCGCCCAACATGATTCCGGTGAAGACCTGCTAATCGAGGACGAGGTGCTCGTGATACTGGATGGTAATATAGTCGTGGTGGGGATGTTGATGAATGAATGGTTTCTTAGTTTTTCAAACTTATGTCTTTAACTATGGAGTCAAAACTTATTGTCGAATCATGTTTGGTTATGTTCTCTAGTTTATGAATGACTGAGTCCGCGAAAAAAGAACTAACTAAAATTTGTGTACAAAAAATTCAGGATTATGGAAGTTTTTTCGGTCAGAATCGTTTTACATTTATATACATAAAAACCGATTCTACCATTTCTCCAGGGATATAATTTCATAATCGGGTTTTAGGACTGCACCACATATACCGATTCTGGGAATTCATTCACCTATTTTGTAAATGTTCAGAATCGGTTTATATGGACATTTTTAAAGACCGATTCAGAAAAACAAAAAACACAGAATCTTGACAACCTTCAGAATCGGTTTATGTGAGCTTTCTATGTAATCCGATTCTGGTAAGGAAAATTAGCACTTTTTCTGTATCTTTTTTTGACAAGAATCGGATTACATGTGCAATATTATAAACCGTAGTGATGAAGATTATATATGATTTTGCAAGGCGAAAATCGGTCTATGTGGACATTCCTAAAAATCGATTGTGTGAATTGATTTCGAAAAAAATTAGTCGTTGAGTATATACGAACAACCTCTTTGAGCCACTCCCACATCAGATACTGATCCTATAAAATGGAATTGGATCCGGAAGAAGATATGTTGCTCGTGAAATCGTACATCCCCGGCTTCCACGAACGTCCCGCCGAACTATATTCAATGTTTTGGAGGAGAGTCAAGAATTCTATTATGAGTGCACCACTAATCCAAAAAATCGTAAATGGAGAGACTTAGCTTTTCGATTCCAATACATAAAAAGTTCAATGCGAGAGTATGTTAAAGTTAGCAAAATGGTGAACGACCATCATCCACAAGCTCCTCCTCTTGAAAAAGTGAGTAATTAGATATTTTTATATGATCGTTTATTGTTTGCATACTAACATGTAATAATTCAATTATTTGCAGTTGGAACGATTCAACGGCCTATGGTGAATTCATAATGGGAAAAAGAAGTTTATTCACAAGGAATATGTGGTGTTGCACCGTTGTGCTCGGATGTTCATTGACGATGTATTGATGTGCCACATTCATGAATTCGCATACTGAATTGTCTTATATATGTAATGCGCTAATTTCCTAAACTATGTAAAGAATATTTTGTTTCTAAAAATGTGGCACAATTGGTTCATGTAGACATTTATAAACTCTGTTTCTAATAATCGGTTTGTGTGGACATCAACAAAAACTGATTCTAGATTTTCTTCGTCAATTGAAAAACTTAACCCATAATCGGTCTAAAACTGCACTAACATCAACCGATTCTTGGTCGAGTTTAAAAAAAAAACTCAAAATTTTTCCAAATTTTGATGAATTAACGGTAGTTGATTTTAGGATTAACTTAATTGAACATCACTTAATCATCCAAATTAGCACTAGCTAATCAGGAGTAATTTAGCCATTAAATAAAGTAATTGGACAAGGAGTTATCCGTTTTGCTTCAAAATATTATTGTCGTCTTGTAGTCATAGGCCCCAATTAAAGGTGCTAGGCCTCAAACTAGGAAGGATATATATCGGAAAGGGAAAATTAAGGGGAGACCCAAAAAAAAAATATTCTCATTGTCAGGCCCACAATTAATTTTGGATACCGTGACACCCATAATTATCCGAAATTATTAAAACATGTCTGCATGACGGTTTATGCACCCGCATGACAGTTTATGCATACTGTTTTTTCAGGGATAACTCGTTATGCATCCTAATTTTTCAGGGGTTTAATTGGCAACTCAACTTGGATATAACATATCTAAAAATCCGCGACTTGGAATTTTACAAATTTTATATCTTTGAAAATCTTTTAAAGAGAGCTACGCAAGGAGTACAAACAACAACATCAAATTTTTGTTTTTCATGAAAAAATCGGAGGTGATCATCGTATTAGGGAAAATTTTCGAAAACTGACTACATATTCATTATGCAGCCTCCAAAAAAGATGCATAAGACATTATGTAGATGCATAACAAATTATGTAATCATTTTTTCGAGTGCATAACAAGTTATGCATCTATAACAAGTTATGTAGCCATTGTTTTGGTTGATTTTAGTGTGTACATAAAAAAATTTGATGCATAATGCATTATGCAACCATATTTTCGGATGCATAACAAGTTACGCATCAATTTTCTCCATGTATAAAAGATTTTGCAACAATTTTCTCGATGCATAATGCATTATGCAATCATATTTTCAGATGCATAACATGTTATGCATCAATTTTCACGACTGCATAACATGTTATGCAGATATTATTGTAGGTCAATGAAAAGTTATACAATCTTTGTTTTTGTTGGTTCCAACAATAACAAAATAGTTGATGCATAACATGTTATGCAAACATTTTCTGGACTACATAACAAGTTATGCAACAACTTTTCAAACCGCATAACAGGTTATGCGTTTATTTTCATAGCCGCATAACAGGTTATGCATCCATTTTCATAGATGCATAACAACTTTTCGAAACCGATTGGACCAATTTACAGTCCCTGCAAAATTTAACATTAGATTACTCTCTCAATCAAGTTGAATCTTTCGTTGTTTCTTATAAAAGTTTCCTGCCATTATTTATGATATCCATCTACCTCGAGCAACACCATCACTAGATCCATTTAAACTCTCCATTTATGTTGTTGTAAAATATCAATCAACTGGCAAGACTCCATCTCGGTTAACCATAGCAGCCACTGCTCTTCCCTGACCATCTAAATTTGTCTCCTAATTCCTTCACCTGCTTGATGTAGAAACCACCACTAACAACCAGTATCCATCACTTACAACCACGAATCGAAGGTACTTACACATAACCAGCTCAACCCCATCTCGAATTCTCTGTGGCCAGAAGTCCCAATTGTATCCATTTACGAGAAATCCTAAAACATACAACGAACATCACCTTCAAGAGTTGCACTGCTAATTTGAGGAGAACTCCGTCGACAAACAATTAACAACATTTTCAAATCAAACTCACTCTTATCATAATTGTTGTGCTTGGTTCTCAATTGAAAGATTCAATTTCAGATCACAAATTCCCCAAATCTCGATCACAACGTCTTAGCATCAGATTACTCTCTCAATCGAGTTGAATCTTGTACGATAAATTTAGACCTAGCTTGTTAGAAATGGAGTACAGATCTCGGCTAGGTTAAATTTCTTCCTAATCTTCTCTGATTTCACTCAATAATCCATGAAACTGACTCCATCTTTGATCAACAAAAACCTTTTAAAAGAGAAGGCGAAGGAGAGGAAGCCACGGGAATAAAGAAAAAGAAAAAAAGGAAGAAGAAGAAGAAGAAGAAGGGAATAAATAGTTTTCAAAAATATGGGTGTGAGAAAAATTTAACCCCTGAAAATGGGTGCGCGCCTAAAGAATTCCGCCTATGGGTTTCACAGTGTCCAAAATCTGGAAAATGGGTGTGGTAGTAGTTTTCACTATCGGAAATGATTTGGGTCCCGAGAATTTATCCTGCAACTTCTCCTGCAACACACAAAGTGGTGGGACCAAAAAACCCCTTATAATTTCTCAGTGGGCCCCAAGAAATATGTGTGTATCGGGATTTCTCGGGATAAAAAATTCCATCAGTTTAACTTTCCTCGTAGGGCTGCCTATGATATTATTCTTATTATAAAAAAATCCTATAACATCAACTTTATCCCTATAACTTTCATAGTTGAACATTATCCACACTATTCATAGTGATTTTCTCAACTTTTCACATGCACACAAAATATATACATTTTACCACCTTTTTTGTTAAAAGACAGGTATCAAGTTTTAGGTTTCATTCCGTTACTATAAATGTTTCTAAATGGCAGACCGGAACATAGTACAGTTAGCATATAAATTACTTTTTTTTTTTGATGAAAAAGGATAATTTTTATTGAAAAAGAAAAAAAAATTACACTTGAAAAAAAGCTCAATGCAAAATCAATTACCAATTACAATTTCACAGTCCATAACCGAGTCCCAGTGAGCGACTAAGTCCCTAAAAGAGTGAAATTTAAACCAATTTTGTAACTCTCCCCATTGAAAAATCCTCCACTTTATCTCTATTATGACCTCTTCCTTGTCTCTGTCGCATTTTCCCGCCATTACTCGCTCTTCTGTTTCTCTCCGACCAAATTGACCAGATCACAGCAAATGGTAGTACCGGCCAAACTTTTGTAGCGATTTTTCTCCCTTTCCTGCAATTCCAATTCTGAAACTGATCCTTTATTGTTGCTATTTGAGTGCACTGCCGAGTCATTCTAGAGAGAAAGTAGCCCCATATGTCCTTTGAGAAGGGACATAGAAGCATAATATGATCCACCGTTTCCAGATCATTGTTGCATAATCTGCATATAGTGTCTTGAATTTCACAGCCTCTATGATTTAAGTTATCGATTGTAGGAATTGCATTGTGAACTGCCAACCAAGCCAGAACTTGTGCTTTAGGAGGGACATGCTTTCTCCAGATATAACCAAAATCTTGAGGGTTAGGGTGCTTCTGTTTCATAATGAGCTGAAACCCTTCTGATACAGAATAGTTCCCATTTTGAAAGCGAATTTGATCTGTTTCAGTAGTGAGGTTTGGTGGAGCTCCAATAGTAGAAATTAGGTTAGATAGTTGCACTAATGCTTCCAATGATGCCGTATGTTTCAGCTGAATGCACCATCTCCCATTCTGAAAAAGCTGCGCAATTTTTGCCTTCTTGTTTAAAACTGCTTTATATGCTAAGTTGAAGGTTTGACACAGAGGCGGTTGATCTGTCCATGGGTCAATCCAAAACTTGATTGAGTTTCCATCCCCAATACAGAATTGAGAGTTTGTTTGAAGCAGATTTCCTCCCTGTTGAATTCCTTTCCACATACCTCTTCCATGGGGAAGTTTTGATTCCAAAGAACACAAGTCTTCAGCCTCAGACTTTGATTTGAGTTGAACCACTCTTCTCCACAGCGCTTCTTTTTCTTTTGCATATCTCCAGCTCCACTTTGATAATAATGCTCTATTTGTGTCTCTCATATTTTTGATTCCCAACCCTCCCAATTTCTTTGGCTTTTCAATTCTTTCCCAGGCTACCCAGTTGATTTTTTTCTTTTCTGAGCTAGCACCCCAAAGAAACTGTCTCATTATTTTCCCCATCTTCTTTTCCACAGTCATTGGAATTAGCAGTAAAGACATGAAATACACAGGCAGGCTTGCCAAAGCACTGTTTATTAATGTAATTCTTTGCGCCTTAGATAAGAATCTCCTCCTCCATTTTGCCAATTTTTTATGAAATTTCTCCAAGATTGAATCCCAAACAGAAACTTTCTTCACATTTGCTCCTAGTGGTATCCCAAGATAAGTGAATGGTAGACTTTCGACCTTGCAATGCAGAATCCTTGCAATATCATCAATTTTCTGGTCTGCCCCAATACTGATCACAGTACTTTTCTCCATATTTACTCGCAAACCTGTAATAGCTTCATAAACCTGTAGGATTAGTACTAGGTTTTCAACCATCTCTTCTTTAGCATCTAAGAAGATCAGTGTGTCATCAGCAAATTACAGATGAGACACCCTGATTTGATTGTGAATATTGAAACCTGTTATCATGTTCAAAGCTTCTTCCTTTTTTAAAAGCTTGGTTAGAATTTCAGCCACAAGAATAAATAAAAATGGCGAAAGTGCATCCCCCTGTCTCAAACCTTTCTGATGACTGAACATAGAAGTTGCACTTCCATTTATTAGGATGGATGATTTTGCAGCTGATAAACACCAGTAAATCCAGTTTCTCCATTTTTCCCCAAACCCTGATCCTTCCAGAATTGAATCCAAACAGTACCAATTTACATTATCAAAGGCTTTTTCAATATCCAGTTTGCATAAGATGCCTGGGAATTTTGATTTAAGTCTAGCATCTAGTAATTCACTAGCCACTAGAATACCATCATGTATTTTTTGCCCTTTTATGAATGCTCCCTGGTGCTCTGAAATTAGCTTATGTATTACCGTCTTGAACCTGTTTGCAAGCGTTTTAGAAATTATGTTGTACATCCCCCCTACTAAGCTGATAGTCCTGAACATGTTTGGTCTTGATGAGTCTTCCTTCTTTGGAATTAGACTGATAAAGGAGCAATTCATTCTCCAATCAATTGTTTCCTCTTCTTGAAATTATTTAACCACCTTCATGATATCTTCTTTTAAAATTGGCCATGCCACTTGAAAGAACTCCATTGGGTATCCATCTGGCCCTGGAGATTTGTTTTTTCCACATCTTTTGATTGTGCTCCAAATTTCCTCTTCTTGAATTAGTCTTTCCATCCATTCCTTCTCAGCAGTTGAAATTTTTGGAAAGTCAATAGAATCCAACTGAGGTCTCCATTCAAACTTTTCTTTGAATAATTCAGAGAAATAATCTGTGAAGTGTTTTTTAATTTCTTCTTGATTGAAGTTGTCCTCTCCATTTATTACCAGTTTGTGCACTGAGTTTCTTCTTCGTCTCCCATTTTCCAGTTGATGAAGCTATCTTGTGTTGCTCTCACCTTCCTTTAAAGATTTATTTTTTGCTCTACTCTGCCATTTCCTGAATTCATCAAATCTTACTTGTTTAAGCATTGTTTTCCATTGAGCTCTGGTAATAAATTCTTCATTTGTGAGTTTTGTACCTTCCTCCTTCATATTTAGTTCATGAATTTTGTTTGTCAGTTCCGCCTTATTCTTTGCAGCATGACCATATTGTTCTCTTCTTACAAATTACTTAAGGATTGGATAGCAGGATTGTATAGTTGTGAGATGTACGACAAAGGGGTTTTAGGTATTGATACCTATATGATCACCATATCTTTCGATCTAAATACATGCATTAAATTGATAACATTTGGATCTGCTTCATAATTGTCACCATCTAAACTTAGATTTGACAAGTATCCTTTAGATATGTTTTGCTTTATTGTTTAGGTATTTTTATACAAGGCAATACGTACTTTATCAAAAGTACTAGGTCTTAACCCTTGCCGTAACGGCACGGGCATAATTTTTATTTAGTTATGAATTTTCCGACATATGAATATCAAATATAATATGTATTAATATCAAGTTTACCCTTCTTATTGTTGCAAAAGTAAAGGGAAACCCGATAGATATTTTTATTCTTCACTTCACATCCTTTCTAGCATTTTCTGCTTTGACATCCTCCCATACTATGTCTCTCCTTTTTTGAGTTGTATCCTCAAGCCAACAATGAAATTATATCGAAACTAATTTTTACATATTTTGTCCCCAAAAATATATATTATTTGATATGTTTTTTAGTTTAAAAAGATATCTTATCGATCTTTTGAAATGATATTACCTTTTTGCATCTTTCTTATATTTAGTGAATGGTGTTTGGATGTTCATGGAAAATAGGAACCTACTATAGGCCCGACAACATAGCACCGATCATGTCCCCACTTGGCCACCTGGGGATATGAGGTGTTTGGTTTTAATCTAAAAGGCCTCAGCGCTACGTAAGGAGATGCCCAAGTTTATTAAGCTCAACATGTACTCCTCTTTCTTCCATGTGGGACTCTCCCTAGCTATAATTAAGTGGTTTATCGTGCCACATACTCCAATAATCTCCACCTTGACGATATTAAACCACTTCACCAGTCTAATCAGACTTCACCATATGATTACCATTTGTATATGCTACCCATCGATCATGATTATTGTCACTATGCGCCCTACAATCCTTCTTCACCTTGAGTTAATGAGAAGGAAAGCACCAACTCCATCTTGAGCATTTCCTTGCCCACATAGAACCCTACTACTTGAGAGTTAATGTGTGAGACACTAACTCCACCTTGAGCTCCAGTTCATCCTTGAGCATTGCCTTTCCGATCTAGAACACTGGTCCACCTGAGTTAATGAGTGAGACACTAACTCCGCCTTGAGCGCCAGTTCAACTTTGGGCCTTGACTTCTTCACCTTGAGTCTGATTTCACTTGCGCCCTAAACCGAGTGACATCCACAACCACTTCAACGTTCGAACAGTAACCCTAACCACGAGTTCTGATTCCAATTGTTAGGATCTTCATGGACCATCATACACTACTCAGGGCCCAACCACATAACACGAAACCCCACTTGACCACCTTGGGATAAGAGGTGTGGGGGTTTTAACTAAAAATCCTCGGTGATATGTATGGAGAAGTGCAAGCTTATTGTATGTTCTTACTATTTCAATGATGATAACATACTTAAAATCTAATTCATTCACTTAATATATTATACTTTAAAATGTTAAGTCATTTCCGATGGTAATCATTTTACCCACATACGATGTAGTTCTAGTTTTTCAAAATTCCCATAAATATTATGTACGTAATTCAATTTGGCAGGAAGAGTTCACCGAATGGAATATAGGTAATGGCTTGTCCTTTCGTAACATTGTGGCCTTTTCAACATACTTAGATCCAGAGTTGGTAAAAATCACTGAATTTTTGGGTTCTCGGGCGAGAGTAATCTAGGTATGGGCTACCTCCCAAAAAACTGCTAATGGATGTCCACATCTTGTTTAGTTGAAAATCCCACGCTATCGGATAACCACAATGACTACGTGGGAACAGTATTGGCAAATATCAAGTCCTTAAAAATGGTATTAGAGTCGACCACGGGTTACATGTCGAGGGCGAAAGAGTGTGCTTGACGAATTGAACATATTCCAGAGTCTCATGAGTGAGAAAAAATACCAGAGTCTAGGATTGAACATATTCTGTACCCGAGGACGGCTCCAAATTAAGTTGTAATAGAGGAAATGGTTTGTCATTTGCTAACACTGAGACCTTTTCAGCATAATTGGCTTCGTAGTTGGCGAAAAATCTTTATAGTTAAGCATGCTCGGTATTGAGTAATCTTGGGATGGGTGACCTCTTAAGAAGTTGTTGCTAGATGAACGCAGCGGTTACCATTGAAAACTCAATGCTATTAGATGAACGCAGTGGCTTAGTAAGGACATTATCGGTCGAGGGCAGGCCATTACATTCTACTACATTATGCCTCCAAATGTGAGGTTATTTGTTGCATAAAAATAATAAAATCATGATTAGTTAGTAAGTCAAGTCATTAATTAATTAACCTAATAACAATAAACTCTGCTATCCATCATCATTGATTAAAAATAACGTTAAACCATTTATCAAGAAATACGTGAGGCGATGCGAAATTACTCACTGGGCACAAATACTTGCCACCGTCATTATGGTCCACTTATATAATTGTTAGCCAATTTAACTAAGTTTGATGCTGCTTTTTTTCATTCAAAAAAGGTATTTTGAAAACATTTTGATCGCAATATTTTTTCATCTTAGTGTTTATTAAATATTTCATAAAGTGGATAATTCCAAAATTTATCAATTTGTAAAGTGGGGAGAAGGAGCTTTTAAAAGCTTCAAAAGAAAA
>JAJJWX010004803.1:0-58332 GCA_023529315.1 Papaver bracteatum | reverse complement strand
TTTGAATTAGCAGATGGCAAGTGATTGAACATAGGCTACTGTGTTGTTGGTGATATTCTACAAGTGAAGTGCAATGGCTTGAGGCTTGGTTGTTGAGATAAGTTGCAGCTAGAGAATCAAAACAAGGACATGGATCGATAAAATCTGGAGTAGTCATTGGATAATGGAGTTTGGAGGTTGATGGTGCTGTTTGGCTGCAATTGTGTACAAGGCAGAATCTGGGAATTGATGCAGTTGAGATCAAGGTGGAAATGGAATAATGGGTTTTGAACTGAGTTGGAGCTGGTGGTTCCTGTCATGAAATGAGGGCTAAGAGCAAGTGTTGTGCAGTTAGCTGGTGAACTGAGAAGGTGGAGTGATGCTGCAAAAAAAATTGAGTTGGGTTACAGCTGTTGCAGAATGCTCTGCAGGAAGGAATGTATGAATGCTATGCAAATAGGCTTACAAGGAGGGGTGCTAGCTAGAATTGCAGATGGTGGTAAACATGGAACTGTGTGCTGTAGTCAAAGTCGCAGGTTCAAGGGAGGATTAATCCGCTGTTGTTGATTGAACTATTAGTGAACTGAGAGTGCACAGGGGAGTCGCAGTTGTGGTCTGTAGATGAATGCGTAGGTTGTGTATGTGAATTGCAGGTTAAGAAGTGGAGCTTGGTGCTGTAGATGGAATTGCAGGCAGAGTAGTAGCTGCAGTTGCTATGTTGTTGTTGTACATGTGCAAGCTAGTTGCGTGCAGTGGAGAGTGCCAATGAGATGCTGTGAATGCAAGTTCGTGGATGGCCTGGCAGGTTGTTGAGACTCAGATGAATTAGTAGCAGGGAAGTTGCAATGTGAATGAAGTTTGCTGGGAAGAATTATAGCTGAAATACAGCCTGGTTGAGGTGCCTGTGTTGGTGCAAAGGAATGACATCTGTGGGTTGCTGCTGCAATGTATTAGAGAATGGATGCGAAATTGCAGTCGCGGTTAGAATGAATGGATGATCACACAGTAGAAATGTGCAGCTGTATGAGACCAAGAAGCAACATCAGCTGGAGTAGTTGGTACTGAAACTGGTTGGTGTTCAAAATGCATTGCAGGGAGCTGTAATGGAGATGCTAGAAGTGACACAGATGCACTGGACAGCTTATGGTGGTGCTAGCTATTGCAGGTGTGAAGTTTTAGGCAAGTGGTGGTATGGATGAGAAGGGAGTGATAATTGGGATTGAATAGAAACTGGTGTTGCAGAATAGAAGGTGCTGGGCCATCTTGGCCGTGACTGAGCTATAGAAGCACAGGGCCATCTTGGCCGTACTGCAACAACAATGGCTTAGACCAGTTCAAGACCAGTCAGCCGAGTTAGCCAGCTGACTCGGTTCTGACTAGACCTAGCTGACTCAGTGGTTCCTCCTTTGACCCCAGTTTACTAACGTTGACTGTTAAGTCAACCGTTAGTCCTAACGGTGGACTGACGGAATATTCTGTCGAATATTCCTCCGACTGACATAATTTTCATGTGATCGGCGGCGACTTTCCGGTACCGGATTCCGACCAAGTTCCGGCCAAAAACACAGTTTTCCGGCGAGCGTTTTTTGGGACGGATTTTCTACATGGGTTTCTCTCACACGTGGGCTTGGTGGATTTCCAACTAATGGACTTTGAAGACAAAACCTATTTTTGGAAGGAGAAAAAGGTTATAAAAAGGAAGTTTTCTACACAATTAAAAAAGAACGTATTATTCTATTCTTGGAGCTTTTGCAGAGAACTACTTCTAGGGTTTGCTCTCTTTTATGTTTCATAGTCTTCCCTTGAATATTTTGATGATGAACTCCATGAATATGAGTAGATAAATACATTAATTGGTTATGGGATAAAAGTTGATTTCTTCAAGCATGATTATTTGATTCTATGAATTAGTTTTGTTTCAATTTTATCGTTTATGATTCATTATTTATATTATCATATGATTCGAATGCTAGTTTGGTTGAGTCTGGAATCAATTGGATTTGTTTTCATCTCTATATCTATATTAGGGTTTTCAATACGTAAAAGTTGTTTGTCCCTGATTTCTAGTAGCATCTTGTGGTTAATACTTGTAGTGATACATCTTTTTAATCGCATATGAATCATAACCTTTGTTAAAACGAATTAGTGCTTTTACACGTTTGTTTGCATCGATTAGTCTTATTTCATAGAACTTATTGCTCTTAGGGAGTTAAATTTAATTGTGCTTTTACACTTTAGGATGCTTTTTAAGAAGATTTCACAATAGCATCTTTTAATGTTGTTTGTGATAAAATTATGAAATAAACGGGATACTCTTGCGATCAAGATATCCTAGGACTTTTGATAATTGAGAGATTAAATACCAATTCTAATCATAGATGAAAAATACATGTTTATGAACGATACTATCCCTTAACCAATATCTTCTCCTTATTGATTATTCCAACTATTTACTTTGCTTTATTTAGTATTATTACTTTGATAAAAACAAAAACACAACTTGGGTTATTTGGTTACATAAGAATCTGAAAATTGCATAACAACAATCGCCTATCTGTGTATACGAACTCTTTCTTATCGAATACTATATTCATATTAGTAAAGTGAGGAAGTGAATTATATTTGTGTCGTCTGACAAGCGATCAGCTCGCGTTTAGAGATATTCTTGGATTGATCAACATACTAGACTAGACAATCTGTACACTTATTCAATTGATCGCATAAATAATCTTACTAATGAGAACAATCAATTATTGCAAAGGCATAATTTTCTGAGTGGCGAGCTTGATCGCCTCTCATATTTGTTTTTAAGGCTAATTTGGCGATGGAATCTTTATCAGAAAAGAATAAAACCCTATCCCAAGAAAAACATATATTTTCAAGCTTGATGACGATTTCCTCGCAGCAAATAAGTTATCTTCAAAGTACATGTAATAGTCAAGAGAAATCTCTTTATTCTCTTAAGAAATAGCTCAAGGAGTTAACTGAATCATCTGCCGTTGAAAAGGATAAGCTTATCAAGGGTAGATTAACTCTTAGTTTAAGAGCCAGAGAACTTCAAGACCAATACTCTTAGTTAAAGGAATCTCATTCTTCATTGGTAAAGGAAAATTCATATCTTCGCAACAAAGAAGAAAACATGAAATCTCGTCTGAAGGGTATGGTTGGCGATAAATTCGATGATGCCATGAATCAGTGGGAGAATTGTTAATTTGCTTTAATCCAAAACTTAACCTCGCAAAAATAAGGTAGTCAGTTGACTGCCTCTCTTGTTGATCTTCTCATAAAATCTTATATTATGTTCCTTTTGAGATTCTTGTCTAACTGATTTTTTATTTTGTTGCTCGCAGAATCCGAAAGAAATCTTCATTCTACCATCACTGATCTGACCGCTATATTGGATAAAGTTCGCAAAGAAAATAAATCTCTTGCTTCTAATTGCCTTATTGCTCACGAAAAAGCAGAAAGAAGACTTGATTATCTTGAATACTTTAAGAATATAGAAATTAGGAATCGTGAAAAAGCTCTTCTTCTCCAAGTCCATCTTAGGGATGAAGTTCTCGTGAACAATATTCTGCTTCCCCGTTCCCTTTATCCTGTTTCTGTCCCTCCTCTAGAGGTTGACGATGATGAAATTCCTCTTCCCATGGATGAAGAGTTAGAATTTACTAATAATGAAGAGAATACCACTCAATAAGATAAAGAAGGTGGTGAAGAAGAAGAAAAAAATTCCTCCAAAAGAAGTGATCGCTGATGAAGAATCCAGAGAAGAAGAAGCTCGCAGTGAGAAGGATGCTGATGATGTTGATGAATATGACAAGAACAATAAATCTGGCGAGGCTTGAATTTTTCTTTTATTTTCTTTTCCTTCTTCTTTCTCAAGTAATGTAATTTTTAAAACCTTTTTGGAATATCAACTTTTAACTTAGTCCTCTTGGAATTTTTCAAGGAAGATAATGAAATGTCACTTCTCCATTCCCTTATTTGCCCCTTTATTATCTTTCTTGAAATGGTGAATGATCTTCTGTATCTTCTGTCTTTATATAAATATCCGTGATATAATAAATATAGCTGCGATGTTCTGAAAGATTATGAAGTAATCTACGATATTAAGAATTTTGGCTTCTTGGATATAATTCTGTGATGGCTGAATGTTTCCTGCAATTTTAAAGTAGAATAGTTAATTTTTAAGATTATTCTTTTGGTCTTATTTTGCCTTCCTAGTTAAAGGTCTTATTTTTTCCAAACTTTTTCTATCTGCGACAAAATCGCAGGATTTCTTAACATTTCCATGTAAAGACCCTTTGATCTTGTCTTATCCATGTTTCTTTCAAAATCTTTGCGACAATATGATAAGCATACATTCTCTCGCAAGAATTTACCCTTATGACATTGCCGTCTTGCGATGAAATCGCAGGACGTTTTTACACTTTCATGTAAAAACCCATTGATCTCATCTTAACATTTCTCTCGTGGCTTGTTGCCTTTGCATTATTTACGTCACGCGACAATATGACAGGCCTAAATGTTCTTGCGATCATAAAGCCCCATGACATTGCCGTCTTAAGACACTTATCAGCTCCCTAATGGAGGGTGCCGCCCTTATCTTCCCCCTGGTTGCCCCTTCAAGGAGGGCACATCGGCCATACAAGACTATCTCCCCCCATCCGGATTTGCCAACAACCAGTTGTGTTCGCAGCCTCTTGTCCTTTATGCCTATATGGCTTATAGTTACAAGACTGCACCCTAAGTGGGGTTTTCTTCAGGCCAAGTGCATTGTAGCCAAGACTTACCAAGGATGGCAAGAGAGTTTCGTACGCTCCGGGCACCCTTGGATCAACCGTGTACCTCGGCGCCTTGGTCATACTCTGCACTTCTTGGAAGAGATTCTCGGTCGTCCAACCAGGGTATAACCTTATATAGTTGGAAATCCAAGATCTCTCTCCCGGATAGGTTTTCTTTAACCCCATCGTCTGCATGACTCAGGTTCCAGCAGCGGTATAACCTTATCGCTGAGTCATGTCAAGAGATACCCCTCAGATGACGCGCTATTAGGTCTTACATTTGCGTCTTACGAAATTTTATTCGCGAACTAGGGTGCACGCCATAAAGGTTCGTCCCATTATTTTAATCTCTGCGAAATTTTATTCGCTATTCTTGCGATGATGCTCGCATAAATTATGATAGAGAAAGAAGAATTTTTTAATTGTTTCATCTTACATCTATATTTCTTACCTCGCGAAAATTGCTACTGATAATACCTTTTCAGAAACAATCTATTCCATGGTCTGTCAAGTCTTTTCCCAACATCTCTTCCCTCTGGATCCATTAATTTGTATGCTCCATTTCCAATTATCTCTTTAATGATGTATGGTCCATCCCATTTTCTCGCTAATTTTCCTCCACTTTCTTGCTGATATTTTGGTGTTTCTCGTAAAACTAGATCGCCAGGCGGGAATTGACGTTTCTTGACTCGTTTGTTGTACTCGCGAGCTAATCTTCGCTGGTAGTTTTCCATATGTTGTAGAGTTTTTTCTCTCTTTTCTTCTAGTTCATCTAACTCATGTAAAATCATTCCATCACTTAGGCTTTTCTCCTATGCTTCTCTTTTTGTTGTTAGGATAGCGACCTCTGTTGGTAGGACAACTTCAACTCCATATGTTAAACAGAAAGGTGACATCCCAGTTGCCTCTCGTCTAGTTGTATTATATTCCCATATTGCATTATGCACTTGTACAAAGAATGATTTGTGATAACCTTCTAACTTCTTTTTCAATATGTCTGCGATTGTCTTATTAGTTGCCTCAGCCTGACCATTTGCCTGTGGATATAAAGGAGTTGACTTTCCACATTTTATCTTAAATGCATTAAGAAGTAATTCGATATTCTGCCCTTCAAATTGCTTTCCATTATCAGACATCAATTGTGCTGGGATCCCAAATCTGCAAATTATATTTTCAAATATGAACGTAAAAATATCCTTATCGCGGATGTGCTGTACTGCCTTAACTTCTCCCCATTTTGTGAAATAATATGTAGCAACGATTAAATATCTTCTTTGTACAGAACCAGTCACAAATGGTCCCACAATATCTAATCCCCATTTTCCAAAAGGCCATACGCTTGACGAAGATGATAATGGTGCTCCTGGTGCATGTATCTTCTTCCCAAATCGCTGACAATCTTCACAACGCCTTGAAAGATGTTTTGCATCCTCATGCATATATGGCCAATAATAACCCTGCATCTTTTTTTTATATGCCAAAGATCTACCCCCGCTGTGATTACCAGCATCACCACTATGCAACATTTTTAACACCTTTTGTCCTTCTTCTCTCGTCAAACATCTTAGCGATGGTCTATTAAATGATCTGCGATATAATACTCCATATCTTAGTTCATAATTTGTTGCTCTACTTTTTAATTTATGTGCTTCTAATAGATTTCTGGGGATTTCTCCTCTCGCCAAATAAGCATGAAGATCTGCTCGCCAATCTGTAGCATTATTTCCTATTTCTTCCTCGCCAGATTCTACCATCATTACATCTACCTCATTTCTTCTTTGTTTATCGCCGGTTGCAAAAGTGTTTGAATTTTTATGCATCTCTCAAGTGGGTTCGTCATCATACTTGATATGAAAGCAAAATCATCTGCAAGCCTATTATCTTTCCTTGATATATGTCTCCATTTTATTTTTGGAATTCTCGCAGACAATGCTTCAACAAGTTTTTTGTACTTCTTCAAAGATGGTTCATTTGTGGTATACTCTCCCTTTATATGGCGAATAACCAATTGTGAATCACTGGTGATTCTAGCATTTTCCAACTTCATTTCTATCGCAAACTTCAATGCATGGATTACAGCTTCATATTTTGTCTCATTATTAGTGGATACAAATTCCAATCTAAATGAAAAAGCTATTTTTTCTCCTTCTGGTGAAATGAAAACAACTCCAATCCCATTTCCTTCTCCATTTGACGATCCATCCACTAATATTTCCCATCTGTCAGGTTCTGTTAATAGATCTTTTGGGTCTCCATGATCTTCTTCTACTGCTTCATCATCTTCTAAAGGAAATTCAGCTAAAAAATCTGCGATAACTTGTGATTTTGGCGAAGATAGAATTTCATATTGAATATCAAAATGCCCTAATTGCGCATTCCATCTCTCAACTCTGCCTGATCTTTTTGATTTTTTCATCACCGATTCAATTGGCACTCTCGTTAACACTTTGATCTTATGCGCTTGGAAGTAAATTCGAAGCTTAAAGGTTGCGTGTACCAATGCTAGAATTAGTTTCTCAATCTTTGAATAATTTCTCTCTGCTGAATTAAATGTTTTGCTGATATAATAAATTGGTTTTTCTACCCCCTGCGTCTACTCGCAATAACACAGAACTTAACGCATATGGTGTTGTTGCGAGATAAATCAGTAATTCTTCTCCCGGTTCAGCTTTCTGTAATATAGATATACTCGCCAAATGTTCTTTTATTCCTTGAAAAGCTTTTTCGTATTCATCTGTCCACTTGAATTTTGTTCCCTTCTTGAGTATATCGAAAAAAATGTTTACACTTGTCTGAAGATCGCGAAATGAACCTTCCTAGCGAGGCTAAGAGTCCATTTAGTTTTTGCACATCTTTCACCGTCGAAGGAGTTGGCATATCGCGAATTGCTTGTACCTTTTCTGGATCAACTTGTATTCCCTCTTTTGACACAATATACCCCAAAAATTTACCTGAAGTTACTCCAAAGGTACACTTATCAGGATTCACTTTAATATTGAATTGTCGCATTTGATCGAAAATCTCTCTCAAATCTTGCACATGATTCTTAGATTCTTTGCTTTTGATCAGCATATCATCTACATATACTGTAGTACCAGAATATCGCCACAATTATATTCACGAGAGATTAACGACATTTTCACGAGTATCTCAAGAATTCCTACGATGATTAACAACATTTCTGCGAATGTCACAAAAGAAGTTGACGATCAAAGAAATGTGAGAAGAACTTATTCGTCCCACGATGGATATAAAGATGGCGATAATGAAGACTAGTATTATGGCGAGGAGATCGCAGAGTATATCCTAAAATAAGGGAAGTGTGAGTTGTCACCCACTATGAAGATACCTATATAAAGAGAAGAGCAGGAGAGAGAAAAGGGGGGAAATAATTTGAGAGGAGAAAGATATTTTTGCAGAGAGATTTTAGGAGAGAGAATGTATTTTTATTTATCATCTTCTTCCCCAAAACTAAATTTAGAACTCCATTAATGGAGATTATCAATGTAAATCAAATGTAAATTTAAACAATCATAGTGAAGAATCATGGATGTAGATCAAATTGATCGAACCATGTAAAAATCCGTGTACCTATTTACAGTTTTAGAATTTTAGTCATACTTTTAATATCAAATTAGTTTAGATTAAGAGATTATTATCAAGATATTGCAAGGGGTGTGTTGTGGGAAAACCTGCAACTACATTTTTGGCGCTATAAGGAGGGGACATTGATCGAAAAATATCATGTGAAATATTGATTCAAGAAAAAGATCCAAATTTTTTGACGGAGTTTGGTCAAGAGTTTTAACGAAATACTAATGTCCGTTAGTTCAAGTGGGCTAAAGAGTTATGAAGACCAAAAAATGGAAATGAAGTCTCAACAAAGTTTCAACCAACATCGTTAACCTCATCGTAGCAGAGAAGGATTTGAAGTTTCAAATCTCAAACAAAGCCTTCACCAACAATCTAGTCTCAAAAGGATAAATTTCTTCCTTATCTAACTATCCAGACCTGGGAATTTTAAGCCTTTTGTTCTTCATAAAAGCTTGATTTTCTTTTGTTACCTTTCACACAAAATTGATTTTCTTCACAGATTTGGAACAAACAAATCTTGTTTTACAAATCCATCTAAATGAATTTGAGAAAATTTAGAGTATCAAAAAATTTCAATTGGTTTGGGGATTTTCCCATGAACAAAGTCAAACGGATTTTAGATGATAATTTTCATTACAAGTCTAGGTTTGGTACAAATTTTTTACAGATTGTTTATTGAATTAATGATCTGTTGTGTGCAGCGATGTATGATTGAACATATTTACAAAGTCCCAACAAATTTTTTGACGATGAATGAAGAGATGAATAATTTCGCGAGGAAGCTTTACAGTTGAGGCAATAGATGAATGGAGAGGACATCTTATTTTTACACAAATTGTTTTTCACGTACAACAAAATTATTTTACAGCAGCAACAACGAAGTCACGACCTATCAGCGAGCAAAAGGAGATGGTGAAGTGCCACTTCATATGAATATGTGCAACAAACCAACAAAAGAACCACGAACAAAGTAAAGACTCCAAGCAAAGGCAATTAATACTATGTTGTCAATAGACCCAATAACAAGATCAGCGAGCAAGAGAATTAATTATTTTGTCGTCAGCATTGGCAACGCACATAAACCTATTGCTCATCGATTTTCTCGATTTATACAGGAAGGGATTGAGGATATTTAATTTTATTTAAGATTTAACTTTACCATGGGTGACAGCTCACAGAAAAGAGGGGTGCCTTGACAGAAATCTCACGAGACAACCCTAGTCTTGACGAGGCTATGGGTACGTACACACCCATAGAAATCATCCAAACACGTACACACGTACGGTGCAGCTGAGGATATTCTCTTTTACGATCCGAACCCACACAAGTGTCATGGAGGAAAGAAGAATCATCCAAACTATAATAAGAGTAGGCAGTTTATCCTGTTTTCCCATCATTCCCTTGAGGAATGAGTAGAGATGAACACTAAACCAGAACACAAAGAATAGCTTACCGAATAGTGGACCCAATGAATCATATCCGGTGCTAATCTCTACCCCAATTATATTGATGATCAATAACGTCAATGGAGGAGGAAATAACGAAGTCAATTTAAATACGTATAACTCTGAATATTCTCCATCTGCTCCTTTTGATGTTACAGTGACCCGGGTTCTCAATCCTTTTTGCCAGAACTTTCAAAAGAGCCAGTGAGGAAGTTTTGGCTGTCAGAAGAATTGTTAAAGTTCATCGAAAAACTACACCTACGGCTTCAACTTCCAATCCTTTTGCCGGTATCAGCTTGATTCCTCCTCGAAAAAGTCGAATCAGTGCAACATCAACCGCATCAGTTGAAGCCCAGGTAGTTAGTTAGAAACCAGTTGAAGTTGAAGTGGATAGTAGTATTGTGAAGGGAGAGTCTGAGACTGAATCACTGGAGTAATCAAGCTATCTCTCGAGATTATTACTCTCAACTGGTTTTCCATTATTGATGTTCGACAAATAATCACTGGAGTTGATGTTCGCTGGAATCTCTGATGAAGTAGAGCTTCGCCAATGTTCTTCTTTCACGATTGAATTTCGCTGGAATTTTCCTCTTCGCCAAGTATATTATTTGCGAGTAGAATTGCAACAACAACTCCAACAACTCCAGTTCAAAAGCCGCGAGCAACTTCGCCAAAAGAAACTAACAGGCATGCTTACGTGGAGACAAGATTTTATGAAATTCATTTGTACTTCATCCTTCATTTGTCTCAGAAAATATAAGTGAATATTTTAATTAAGACGAGCAAGAACTATTAAGCATTTCATTTGCGAAGAAATACAAATGAATTAAGACGAGCACAGGGAATATTCATTTGTAAAAATATTCACGAGAAAGGAATTCATTTGTCTTAAGGGAAGCAGGGTGTGGTGTCATTTGCCTGGAATCGTGGTCTTAATATTTTTCCTTAAGTGTTTGTATGGCTCCTTCAGATGGTAATTGAAGAATTAATTTATTATCAACGAGGAAGGGACACTTATATACATTAAAAATGAGATGGGATGATTTCACGAAGCTCTCGTTAATATTAAAAAAAAAATCACGATAATTTCTATAAATTGTGGCGAGTTTAATAGAGGGTGCTGCACAGTGGGTTTAGAAGGAAGAATATGAGATAGGTTTAGAAGTTTACTTCACAAGTAAATTTCGCAATAGAGGGTTAACACAGTTGGTATGTTGCGAGAGTATACAAGAAGCAGGTCAAGAGTTCATTTCTTATTTCTTCTAATATCACGAGCAAATCAAATACTTCACGAGAATTGGCAGCAACAAAAAATTGCCAAAAAGCTAAGTACAACTTCTTTGAATATTTTAATTACAGAAAATGAAAATTTTTGATTTATATTATCGCCGGATTTCAAAGAACATTTCTAAGATTTTAATATTTCAAAAAATTCAAAAAAAAATTTGATTCAATTTACCAAAAGTTATAAAAAATGAGATCATCGCAAAAAATTTAAAATTCGCAAAAAAAATTCAAAGATTACAATAAATGAAACTATCGCGAAGATTTTTAAGACTTCAAAAAATTTTGATTTCATTTCCAAAACAGTGATACCCTCGCAAGATTACAAAGATTTCAAAAAATTACAAAAAATGGAATTATCGCAAAAAAATTCAAAGATTTCTAAGGTTACAGAAAACGAAATTATCGCCAAAATTTCTAAGATTTCAAATTTCCAAAATACGCGATACAATAGCAAGATTTCAAAGAAGATTTCAACGATTTCTCTAGAATATTTCTTATACAGAAAGAGAATTTTGGTTTAACAAATGCGATAAAATCGCAAGATTTAAAAGAATATTTCTAAGATTTCAAAAGATTTTAAAGAATATTTCAACTCACAGAAATGAGCAAAACAAATTTTTATCAGAGCTGCGAGTGTAATCGCGAGATTATTCAAGATTATATAAAGAATTGACAGAAATGAAAGAATGAAGAAATGCGAAAATATCGCGAGAAACGCGAATATAATTTCGCAGAGACATAAGAATGGGACAAACCTTTATGGCGTGCACCCTAGTTCGCGAATACAATTTCGTAAGAGGAAAATGTAAGACCTACAAGCACGTTATAAGTGGGGTATCTCTTTACATGATTCAGTGATAAGGTTATACCGCTACTGGAACCTGAGTCATGCAGATGTTGGGGTTAAAGAAAACCTATCCGGGAGAGAGATCTTGGATTTCCAACTTTATAAGGTTATACCCTGGTTGGACGACTGAGAATCTCTTCCAAGAAGTGCAAAGTATGACCAAGGCGCCGCGGTACACGGTTGAGCCAAGGGTTCCCGGAACGGACGAACCTACCCTGGCCATCTTTGGTAAGTCTTGGCTATGATGCACTTGGCCTAAAGAAAACCCCACCTAGGGTGTAGTCTTGTAACTATAAGCCATATAGGCATAAAGGATAAGAGGATACGAAAGCAACTGGTTGTTGGTAAATCTGGATGGGAGGAGCTAGTCTTGTATGGCCGATGTGCCCTCCTTGAAGGGGCAACCAGGGGGGAAATAAGGGCGGCACCCTCCATTAGGGAGCTGATAAGTGTCTTAAGACGACAATGTCATGGGGATCTAAGATCGCAAGATCATTTAGGCCTGTCATATTATCGCGTGACGAAAAATTACAGAGGCAAAAAGCCGTAAGAGAAAAAGTTAAGATGAAATCAATGGGTTTTTACATGAAAATGTGAAGACGTCCTGCGATTTCATCGCAAGACGGCAATGTCACGAGGCTTTGTTTTCGCGAGAGAACTTAGGCTTGTCATATTGTCGCGTGACAAATATCTTGAAGAGGCTATAATACTAAGAAATGATAAGGCAAGATCAATGGGTCAATACATGCAAATGTAAAGACGTCCTGCGATTTTGTCGCAGAAAGAAAAATTGGCGAAATAAGACCTTTAACTAGGAAGGCAAAATAAGACCAATATAATAATCTCAAACATTAATTATTTTCTTGTAATAATGCAGGAAAGATTTGCTCATCGCAAGAGAGAAGACAAGTATTATTCAGAGTCTCTCATGAGGAATGTCTACAAGAAAACATTTTATGTTCTTTATCTACTCGTCAAGAATCATTTCCAAAATAGACTAGGATTTTCACCAAAAATGAAGTAATTATTTCACGAGAACAGAGGCAAGACTTATGATTTTCATTAAAGGACGGATATTTCTTATATTTTGAAGATTGAGTACTTCTTATATTTCTTCAGGGATACTTCATACTTCACGAGCACATCAAGAGTTAATACTTCTTATTTACTTAACAAAGAAATGGAACTTCGCAAAAGAATAGAGGCAAGTATATACTTTTCAAGTCCAGTATTCTTTCGCTCATTCCTTCATCAACAAAAATCAAAGACTACTACAACAACACATTTTTTCTTAAAGATTACTTTTCAAGCAATATTCAAGAAAAAAGAGGCAGGATGTAGGACCAGAATATCGCCACAATTATATTCACGAGAGATTAACGATATTTTCACGAGTATCTCAAGAATTCCTACGATAATTAACAACATTTCTGCGAATGTCACAAAAGAAGTTGACGATCAAAGAAATGTGAGAAGAACTTATTCGTCCCACGATGGATATAAAGATGGCGATAATGAAGACTAGTATTATGGCGAGGAGATCGCAAAGTAGATCCTAAAATAAGGGAAGTGTGAGTTTTCACCCACTATGAAGATACCTATATAAAGAGAAGAGCAGGAGAGAGAAAAGGGGGGAAATAATTTGAGAGGAGAGAGATATTTTTGCAGAGAGATTTTAGGAGAGAGAATGTATTTTTCTTTATCATATTCTTCCCCAAAACTAAATTTAGAACTCCATTAATGGAGATTATCAATGTAAATCAAATGTAAATTTAAACAATCATAGTGAAGAATCATGGATGTAGATAAAATTGATCGAACCATGTAAAAATCCGTGTGCCTATTTACAGTTTCAGAATTTTAGTCATACTTTTAATATCAAATTAGTTTAGATTAAGAGATTATTATCAAGATATTGCAAGGGGTGTGTTGTGGGAAAACCTGCAACTACATATACTTCTAATGTTTTGTGGATCCACTTTGCAAACACCTTTTCCACCATGATTATTAATCTTTAACTATCTGTGTAAATGTATCATATGATAATATCTACATAAATTTATCATATAATGATGAATAACAATTATATCATTCTGTTCATTCCCATACTTGACTCTGTTATTCATCTGCAATATGAAATAAATTGAGTAGAGTTTAGACATTAGTTGTGAATAAAATCTATTTAATTATTTTTGCCTCAATCTTTGCGATAACATCGCGAGTAACAATTGCATATTTTTATGATCTATGCGTAAATATCACAACTCTCATGATCTCTGTATTAATATCGCAAGTCTCATTACCTATGCGTCAATATCGCAGTCATTCAATCTTGAATTCTTGTGGTCTTACTATGCCTTCCTAGTTAAAGGTCTTATCTTGCCACATTTTGTATTGGCGACAAAATCGCAGGACGTCGTTACACTTGCATGTAAAAACCCATTGATCTTGCCTTATCTGCGCTTTGTCACTTTCTCTGCGACAATATGACAAGCCTAAGTTCCCTTACGAGAACAAATCCTCATGACATTGCCGTCTTGTGATGAAATCGTAGGACGTCTTTACACTTTCATGTAAAAACCCATTGATCTCATCTTAACTTTTTCTCATGGATTGTTGCCTCTGTATAATTTTCGTCACGCGACAATATGACAGGCCTAAATGTTCTTGCGATCATAAATCCCCATGACATTGCCGTCTTTAGACACTTATCAGCTCCCTAATGGAGGGTGCCACCCTTATCTTCCCCCTGGTTTCCCCTTCAAGGAGGGCACATCGGCCATACAAGACTAGCTCCTCCCATCCGGTCTTAACAACAACCAGCTATTTTCGCAGCCTCTTGTCATTTATGCCTATATAGCTTATAGTTACGAGACTGCACCCTAAGTGGGGTTTTCTTCGGGCCGAGTGCATCATAACCAAGAGTTGTCAAGAATGTCCAGGGTAGTTTCGTACGCCCCGGGCACCCTTGGATCAACCGTGTACCTCGGCGCCTTAGTCATACTCTGACTCCTTATAAGAGATCCTCGGTCGTCCAACCAGGGTATAACCTTATATAGTTGGAAATCCAAGGTACCTCCCACGGATAGGTTTTCTTTAACCCCAATATCTCCATGACTCAGGTTTCAGCAGCGGTATAACCTTATCCTTGAGTCATGCAAAGAGATACCCCCTTATATAACGCACTTTAGGTCTTACAATTGCCTCTTACGAAATTTTATTCGTGAACTAGGGTGTACGCCATAAAGGTTCGTCCCATTCTTATATTTCTCTTTCGAGTATTATAACTCTGGTGAAATTTCTTTTCTTTGATGTTTTCATTTCAACTCTTGTATAATTTTTCAATTTCATCTTTTTCATTCAAATGAAATATTCTTTTGAAACTTTTTCTTCAACAAATCATTCATATATTTCTTAAATTTTATCATTTTACCTTCTACTTACCACTTTCTGCTTTTGCCTTTTTGTTATGTTTTGTTATTTTCTCTAGATCCGCGAGATGCTCGCCATCTATTGTTTGCAGCTCATGTTGATTTTGCAATGTTCTTTCCTCTCGCCGCTCTATTGTATCAACCATCAATTTATCACCTCTTTGTTTTTGCTTAATATTTCGTTTCCAGTTTTTGCTCTTTGATGCCCTTTCCTCGCAAGATTCTATATCAATTTCATAGCATTTCTTCCCATCAACCCAGTTTCCCTTTATTATTCCAACACCATTAGGGTGAGGAAATTTAATACATTGGTGGAAAGTTGACGCCACACCTAATATCCCATGTAACCAAGGTCGAACAATCAAGGCATTATAAGGTGATTTAATATACACAACCCAGAATAGGATCTTAGAAGATAATCCCTTTAACGGAATCCGCATAGTAATTTCCCCTTTGGGTTTGTTGGCAGTCTTGTTGAAACCATAGATTTTATAGGTTGATGGTATCAGATCCTCGTCTCTTCCACCCATGGTTTTATAAGTATGATAAAATAAGATATCTACTGAACTTCCCGTGTCAATCAAAACTCTGTTAATGGCCCAAGAATCTTCAGTTTCTCCATCTTTATTTTATTCATCATCTTCTTCTATTTGTTTTGGATTTATTTCTAATCTTACCACCAGTGGGTTATCATGCATCTCGCCAGGCTCTGGTACCTCTTGTGCATTGAAAGAAATAGTTTGATTTTGCCATTCCTCTAATAGAGAGACTCTCGCAATATTCATTATCTCTCTTCCATCTGCGTCTCTCGCGAAGACTCTTCTCAGAACGTTCTCGTGGAAATCCTCAATAGTCTTGTATGAATGTATGATGGAATTACAGAACAAATTCTTCGCCTTAGCTTCAACCTCTATCACAAATGTTTATGTTCCTTTTAAAGTATTCACTCTACGAATGTATGGTGCTGGTGGTAACTGCTGAGATTGCGGATGTCCTATTAAAAAATGATTTAACTTTTCCTGATCAATCATCCTCAAAATTATTCTTTTTACATTCCTACAATCGTTTATTGAGTGACCATGGAAATGATGGTAAGGACAAAATTCTTGATTTCGATTGTTTTGATATGGCTCTTTTCCCATATTCCAGGGTGATGGTATATTTTCCATCAAAATGATAGCCTCCAAAATTTTTTCTATGCTAGCATTCAGAGGTGGCATCTTAATTTATTCCCATATTATTCTCTGACTCCCTTGCCCTCTGAAATTATTTTGCATCTGACCACCATAAGTCTCTTGCGGCTGATCAAGTCTTTGAATTTTATTATTTCCACCGCGATTGTAATAATTCCTTTCTCTTTCATACTCCTCTTGATCTCGACTTCCCATGGCTATTAACTTCTGCTGGTTTTCAATCACCATTTTCTCTTGTTGTGACTGCGAGATGCTCGCCACATTATTAATTATTTTAGGAAGTAAACTCCCATTTTCCGCTATTGAGCTGGTGTTTATGACGGGATATGATTCCATATCATTTTATTTCTCCTCTAAAGCAATTTATTCTTCTTGTAGTTCTTGCAGCTCAGTCATTGTAATGGTATTTTTGACTCTGAAAACTTGAACATATAGTAGATTGGTTGCAAACATATCATTAATGAAAGATAAAATGAGATATCTCTTATCTACTCTACCAGCTATTTCGCTGCACATTGTTTTCCACCTTAATGTTAAGTGCTTCAGACTCTCGCCAACCCTCTGTTTTAACCTGAACACATCTTCAATTCCTGGACGCGCAGAATTGTTACTTATGTATGCCCCCAAAAATGTGGTTTATAGATGAGTGAAAGAAGTTATAGTATTCTTGGGTAAACCCTCAAACCATTTTAGTAACTCGCCAGTTAAGCTTGATGCAAAATATTTACACAACACAGCATCATGATTTTCCCACTGTAGCATACATCTCACATAAGCTTTGATGTGTTGAATGGCACATGTAGATCCATCAAAAATACTAGTTAATGCTGTCAAGTTGCATTTTGGGGGTATTCCTCCTAGTTGTACTGCTTGAGTGAATGGAGTTTTTGCTGCTTCTTCAATCTCTTTATCAAGATGTCTTCTGCCTCCTTCTCTTATATCATTTAACGTTCCCCTCATTTCTGCTAATTATCTTAAAACTTGTTCATTCCCAACTGAATTTTGCTCCATTGGTCTTTTCAGTGAAGATTCTATTCTCCTGCGCTCTTGCCTATCTTGTGTTGCGAGATTTTGATTTTCGTCTCCATTATTTTATACTTGTATTTATCCGCTATCTTCTCTTACATTTCTTTCGCGAATATGCACACCGTTATATCTCTCATTTTCTCTTCTGCGATTTTCTTCTGCTCTCCTTTGTACCCTATCGTATTCTTCATTAATATTATCATTATTACGGTTCTGTTCACGTCTTCTTTCTTGATTGTCATGATTATTCTGGCGGATTGCCTCTTGGAATTCTGGCTCTTCTAATTTTGCTCTCAATCTTTCCCTCTCGCAAGCTAAATGTGCTTGTTCAGCATAATGTCTCTCGATTTCTCTTTCAATTATCTGCTGATTTCTTAGAGTTTCTCTTCCATGCAATATCCTCCTTCCTTCCTCTTGATCTTCTTCTCTATCTTGGTTATTTCGTGCCTGACGTTGCTCATTTTCCTTCCTTCTGTTGTTTGGTTGAATTTCATCTTGTGGTGCGTAACGATCTTCCCTTATTATTCTCCTTTCGAGACATCTTCCATTTGGATCATGATTTTCTTCTTCAATATTTGTTATAGGTGATCTTCTTCTTATCTCACTTCTAATTGTTCTCGGACTTGATCTCGTTGTGCTTCTTGATCTTCTATTTTGTAACCTTATGTTTTCTATTCTCAATTCATGGTTTTTCCTTGCCAAGTTTGCATGTTCTTCCGCTTCTAATCTCCTTTATTCTTATATTCTTTATCTTAAAACCTCTAATGTTTCATTTTCATCATATCCATGTATTAATCCTCCATTTATTTCTTGATTTCCTCTCTCTCTTCTTTCATCTCTTAATTGTCGATTTTCTGGTTCTTCTATTAAATTTGATCGCCAAGTATGCACGCTTACTCTATCATAATCCACAACTCTATCTTGCATTGGTATTTGCTGATTTGGCTGTCGAACTTTATTTTCTCCATCATCCCTTGTTCTATTTCTTCTTGTTCTTACCCTTGAAAATTCTCCCATTTCATCTGTTTCTCCACCTGCAAGTCTTTTACTCCTCCTTGCGGTTGTTGGTGGTTCTGACGTATTTCTTCTTCTCCTAGCCATTGATATTAATGAACTGTTGAAACTTGCGTAAAATCCTTCACTTATTGTTCTAAATTCCTTCTAACCACAATGTCAATTTTCACCTTTTTCTTCAAACAATCATCAATTCATCCCTGTTTCGGGCACCAAAAATGTAGTTGCAGGAAAACCTACATTACACCCTTGATAAGAATTTACAGTAATTAACACATATTTGAAGATTAAAAACAACACTTTTTTATTCGATTCTTAGAAATGTTTACAATGAATGGAAGAAATTAAGAATACAACCGCTCTCTTGAATTTTCTCTCTCTTCAAGACTTTCTCAACACTCAAAAAATACATCATCCCTTCTCTGAATCTACTGGGTCTCCTTATATAGGGTAGTTACATAGTGGATGACAGCTAAGTTTTCCTTTAATTTCGGATCTGACCTGCGATATTGTCGCAGTAGTTATAATACCAACCCTCGCAGGTATTTGTGATACTCGCAGTATCATCATGCTTTTTCCGTGTTTTGGTTATCATCATACATTGTGTCATTTTTTATGTTATCTGCAACGCTCGCAATATGTTGTTGATTAACTCGCAAAGATGTCGCTGTAAATATCGCAGAAGTATTGATGTAGCGATATTTTGATCCTACATAAGAGATTCGAGATATTTCACTACTTAATAAATTTAGATCCTGCATTAATTGAGCATTTTCTGCAGTGAGATTATTTATATGGTCAATGGAGTACGTGTGAAGATTGTCTAATTAGTTATATTGATCCATCCAAGCATCTCTATCAGCGCGGGCTTCTTCAGCAGCTGATTCAAATTGAAATCTTTCCAAGAATCGTTTCTGGTTTAAGTCTTAATGTGCGAACAATTTTTTTTAAGAAATTTGAAAATGGAATTGACAAAGTTAAAAATAAAATAAAAATAAAAAATAAATAAGATTATACCTTTTAATTAACCATTCTTTTTGCGAAGAAGCTCGCAATCAAGTGAGATATTTTCCATCTTTTGGTTTTCAAGACGAAGAATATCACATTCTAGAGTCTTGGCTTGGAGAGCTTCTTCCAAGACTTTAATTTCTTTCTCCTTAGATGCTTGTGAATCCATCTTACCAGAACCAAAATATCCACTTAATATCCCGCCGATGCTAGACTTAATAGGATCAGCAGAAGATCTTTTAACATCATCCAAGATATCAACCAGAGCCTTAAAAGAAATATCTATCCCATTCGCGGCTTCTTGCGAAAGAGGAAAAGATTCGGGTGAAGTAGTAGATATAATAGAAAGTTGATTATCATCCTTCGCAAGAGAAATATCAGCGAGATGAGAAGTTTGAGGAAAACTAACAGTAGGGCTTGGAATGACATTAAGCTGAGGAGAATTGGCTATATGAGAAGAAGGAATTTCGTTCGCAGCAGAAGGTAAGACAGTAGAGTCTGTTTCGATACTCTCGCAGCTATAAGGAAGAGGTATATTATGCGAAGAGGAAGGATTAATCTGCGAAGATGATGAAGAAATGGGTACATAACCAAGATAAGGGAAAGGAACAACAGTTTCAACAATCTTTGGTTGATTCTTTTGTTGACGAGGTTTCTTAGGAGTCCTATTGGAATTTCCGCCATCTTGCGAATGACAATCAAGATAAGAAATAGAGGCAACAATATTGTTATTTAAAGAAGTGGTGTTTCTTACTACCTTGTTATTCGCAGACTTTCTCCTTCGCGCACCTTCTTTGGGTGGTGAATTCTGGGAATTATTAGGGTTTTGGATTATAATTCTCAAACCAGAAGTGTTTTTGCTGAAATTACAAGCAGTATGGGAATTATATGAAGAACAAAAAATAAGATGATTCCAGGAGAATACAATCAGTTTCAGCAAAAACTAACAGTAGCAGAAATAAAATTAACCTTGTCGACTCCATGAAGATAAGGAAGAACAATAGCAAGAAGATGAACTTGATAAAAAATAAAATCACAGACGATGAAGATTTGCAGAACAGAGAAGGTAAAGACGAAGAAGAAGTGAAAGAAGATAATTATCTTTCCCAAATCTCTCTTAAAAAAGGCAAAGAAGATGACCGGTTAGACGTGTCGGTGGAAGAAGGAATATTCAACACGTGTAGATAATTAAGCGTGATTCATGGAATCCTGTCGGGAGAAGAATATGGAAAGATAAATAGTTGCGATATTTTAAAGAGTAATTTCTCATGGTATTCACTACTTAGCAAAAAATACATGAGAAGAGGCAAGATGTAGGATCAGAATATTGCAGCAAGAACATTCTTGCGAATTTTTCATTAAATACACTAGCGAGCATTGCAAAAAAGATTAAAAGAACGACGCAACAAACAACGATGGTAGAAACATGAAGAAAACGTAAAGATCCTGCGAAGAATAGAGTATTTGCAAGGGATAACATTTTTTTATTCGCGAAGGTGTCGCAAGATCAAATCCGAAATTAAGGGATAGCTTAGATGTCTATGAGCTGTCATCCATTATGTAATACCCTATATATAGGGGATGAGTAAACTTGAGAGAGATAATTTTTAGAAGTGTTGAGAAAATCGTGAGGAGAGAGAAAATTCTTGTGAGCGATTGTATTCTTGATTTCTTCCATTTCTTGTAACATTTCTGAGAATTAATCAATAAAAGTGTTGTTCTTAATCTACAAATATGTGTTGATAATTGTGGATTCTTATGTGGGGTGTAGTGTAGGAATTCCTGCAACTACATATCTCTTTAATAATATATGGTACATCCCATTTTCTCGCCAACTTTCCACCATTTTATCGTTGATAACCTGGTGTTTCTCGCAGTACTAAATCACCTGGTTGGAACTCACGATTTTTGACAAGTTTGTTATACTCGCGAGCCAACCTCCACTGCTATTTTTCCATATGTTGTAAATATTTTTCTCTCTTTTCTTATAACTCATCAAGTTTACATAGAATCATACCAACACTAAGATTATCTTCCCAAGCCTCTCTTTTTGTTGTAGGGATAGCAACTTTTGTTGGCAGTACTGCTGCGACACCATATGTTACACAAAAAGGTGACATCCCAGTTGCTTCTATCCTAGTTGTATTGTAGGACCATATTACATTATGCACTTGTTCACACCATGCCATGTGGTATCCCTTTAATTTTTTCTTGAGTATATCTGCGATTATCTTATTGGTTGCTTCTGCCTGCCCGTTGGCCTGTGGATAAAGATGTGTTGATTTTCCACATTTGATCTTAAACGCATTAAGTAACATTTTTATGTTTTGTCCTTCAAATTGCTTTCCATTATCAGATACCAACTGTGCAGGAATTCCAAATATGCAAATTATATTTTCAAATATGAATGTAAAAATATCTTTATCACGAATGTGCTGTACGGCCTTTACTTCTCCCCACTTTGTGAAATAATATGTAGCGACAATCAAATATCTTCTTTGTCCAGAACCGGGTATAAATGGTCCCACAATATCCAACCCTCATTTTCCAAAAGGCCATACACTTGTTGAAGACGACAATGGTGCCCCTGGTGCATGTATCTTCTTTCCGTGTCGCTGACAATCTTCGCAACATCTTGATAGTTACTTCGCATCCTCATGCATATATGGCCAGTAATAGCTTTGCATTTTTGTTCTGTATGCCAAAGATCTTCCCCCACTGTGATTACCAGCGTCTCCACTATGCAACATTTTTAACACTTTTTCTCATTCTTCTCGTGTCAAGCATCTAAGTGATGGCCCATTAAATGATTTGTGATATAATACTCTATATCTTAATTCATAATTTATTGCACGACTTTTTAACTCATGTGCTTCTAATCTATTTCTTGGTGTTTCTCCTCTCGCCAAATATGCATGAAGTTCTGTTCGCCAATCTGTAATATTGCCTCTTGGTTCTTCTTCGCCATTTTCTATTATCATTACATCTGCTTCTTCTTCTTCTTCTTCTTTATTGATTGAAGGTGATATAAGTGGTTGAATTTTTATGCATCTCGCAGCTGGATTTGTCATCATGATGGATATGAAAGAAAATGCATCTGCTAGTCTGTTATCTTTTCTTGATATATGTCTCCATTTTATTTTTAGAATTTTCGCTGACAGCTCTTCAACAAGTTTCTTGTATTTCTTCAAAGATGGTTCATTTGTTGTGTATTCTCCTTTTATTTGGTGAATAACCAATTTTGAATCACTGGTAATTCTAGCATTCTCCAACTTCATTTCTATTGCGAATTTTAGAGCATGTATTACATCTTCATATTCTGTCTCATTATTAGTGGATGCAAATTCCAATCTAAATGAAAAAGCCATTTTTTCTCCTTCTGGAGAGATAAAGATAACTCCAACTCCATTACCTTCCCCGTTTGATGATCCATCCACCAATATTTCCCACCTGTTGGGTTCTGTTAACAGATCTCTTGGGTCTCTATGTTCTTATTCTACATCCATCATCTCTTCTACAACTTCATCATCTTCTAGAGGAAACTCTGCTAAGAAATCTGCTACAACTTGTGATTTTGGCGAAGTAGAAATTCATATTTGATTTCGAAGTGTCCTACTTGTGCATTCCATCTCTCAACTATGCCTGATCTTTTTGAATTCTTCATTACTGACTTAATTGGCACCTTTGTTAATACTTTTACTTTATGTGCTTGAAAATAGATGCGAAGTTTATAAGTTGCATAAACCAATGCCAGAATTAGTTTCTCAATCTTTGAGTAATTTTTCTCTGCAGCATTAAATGTTTTTCTAATGTAATAAATTGGTTTTTCTATTCCTGCATCCACTCGCAGTAACACTGCACTTAATGCATGCGAAGTTGTCGCAAGGTAGATCAATAATTCTTCTCCTACCTTCGATTTCTGTAAGATAGATATGTTCATTAAATATTCCTTAATTCCTTGAAAATCCTTTTCACATTCATCTGTCCACTTGAATTTTGTTCCCTTCTTGAGTATATTGAAGAAATGCTTGCATTTGTCTGATGATCATGAAATGAATCTTCCTAGCGAAGCCAATAGCCCATTCAAATTCTGCACATTTTTACTGTTGCTGGTGTTGGCATGTCACGAATTGCTTGTACTTTCTCTGGATCAACATGTATTCCTTCTTTTAACACAATATATCCTAAAAAAATTCTTGAAGCCACTCCAAAAGTACACTTTTCAGGATTCACCTTGATGTTAAAGTGTCGCATTTGATCGAAAATCTCCTTCAAGTCCAACACATGGTTTTTACTTTACTCTTGATTAACTTGTCATCTGCATACACCTCTAATGTTTTATGGATCCACCTCGCAAACACTTTCTCCACCATTATTTGATATGTTGCACCAGCATTTCGCAAACCGAAGGGCATCTTTGTATAGCAAATAACCCTCTTAAAGCAAAGAATGTGGTGTGCTCCTGATCTTCTTCCGCGAGAGGAATCTGATTATATCCTTTATACCCATCTAATGAAGAAATTCTATCATTTCCCGCTGCTGATTCGACCATTTGAGGAATATCTGGTAATGAAAAACCATCTTTAGGACAAGCTTTGTTTGAGTCAGTAAAGTCTATACAAATTCTTATCCCCTTATTTTTCTTTGGAACCACCACCATATTTGCAATCCATTCTGGGTACTTTGCCTGCCTTATAATTCCTGCATCAATTATTTTCTGTAATTCTTCTTCTATTTGGGAATGGTATGTTGTTGCGATTTTTCTTATACTTTGTTTAAGTGGTCTTACATCCTTGTTAATATCTAACTTATGACATGCTACTGACGGATCTATTCCAGGCATCTCATCCATACTCCACGTGAAGATGTCTTTATATTCTCGTAAGATGTTTACGGTTCGCTCTTCCTCATCTGCATCCATCTTAGTTCCAATTTTCAGTATCTTAGGTTCTTCTTCACTTCCAATATTTACTTCCTTTTTTGGTTCTGCTGCGGTGTAGCTGGCCTCAGGTTCTCCCATTGGTGTTGATGTTTTCATAACTCTCGCAGGTATATCTCCTTCTTGCGAAATTTCTCCGGGTATTCCTTTTCCTTCTTTTGCTCTTATCATGTAAACTTTAAATTCTTCTTCTTTCTTTGTCTCTTTCGCCATTTTTCTGCGAGCTCTTCGCAGCTTTGCACGCCCTTCATAATTTCTCACTTCGATTTGATAACACAGTTTCGCATGATCAGTATCTCCTCTAATTTCTCCAACTCCACTGGGCATAGGAAATTTAATGCATTGATGCAATGTTGATGCTACATCCTTGATTGCGTGTATCCATGGTCGCCCCAATAGCATGTTATATGGTGATTCCACATCTACCACACATAATGTTACTTGTGTTTCAATCTCTCCTAGTGGAATTCGTACCACTATTTCGCCTTTTGGTTTTGTTATAGATTTTCCAAAGCCATGAATATGATAAGTTGAACAAGACATCTTTTCATCCTTGTATCTCATTTTCTTAAATGTATGATAAAATATTATATCTACAGAATTTCCTGTATCCACCAAAGTTCTATTCACAGCCCATTCTTCCGCAAATCTTGTTGATTTTTCCTTTTTCATTCGTATAGTGGATACTGTGATTACCAAAGGAGATGTATGATTCAAATTTTCTCTTGGTATTTCTGCTGCTGTGAATGTGATTTTCTGCTTTTCCCAATCCTTCAGAGGTGATACTTTCTCCACCGTCATAATTTTCTTTCCTTCAAAATCTCGTTTATGAATCCTTCCTTTAATATTTTCATGGAATTGGTTGATCATCGCTTTTGTTATCGTATTACACTCCAACTTCCTGTAATTCTCCTTGGCTTTAATCATTTTTCCTTCAACTATTTCACCAACTTGTTCGATCATCTTCTTAACTTGAATACTAATCTTTAATCTTGTTTTTTCTACGATTTTCAACTTTCAATACCTGTTTCTGGCGCCATTATGTAGTTGCAGGAAATCCTACACTACACCCCTCATAAGAATTCTTAATAATCAACACATATTTGAAGATTAAGAACAACACTTTTATTGATTAATTCTCAGAAATATTACAAGAAATCAAGAATATAACCGCTCTCTTAAACTTTCTCTCTCCTCAAAACTTTCTCAACACTCTCAAATTGATCTCTCCCTTTCTGATTTCATTAGTTCTCTTTATATAGGGTAATTACATAGTGGATGACAGCGAAGCTGTCCTTTTATTTTGGATCTGACTCGTGATGTTCTCGCAACAATTATAATGTTTATTCTCGCAGATTCTATAATCTTCGCAGGATCGTCATGCTCTTCTTGTGTTTCAATTTCCATCATCCGTTATGTTATTCTTTGAGTCCTTCTGCGACACTGTGTGTTATTGAAGATCTCACATCAATGATGTTATAAATCTCACAAAAGTATTGTTGTGGCGATATTCTGATCCTACAACTGATGTCCTTGATTCTTTTGACCGTAGAGACCCCATGTTCATGAGAGAGAACATTAACTTTTCGATCAACAATGCGGGCAAGATGCCTAGCTTTGACACAGTCCATGATGAGCTTCTTATGATTTCCTGATCAAGGTGTTTTGATTATCAAGGATTTTGGTCTGACCATCAATAAGTTGATTTATTTGAAATTGAAGATTTACAAAATCTACCCTAGAGTCATTCTGAAAAGGAATTAAATCCTTGACAGATTCTCCAACCCATGAGTTATACTCATTCCTTTCAATCATATTTTTCATGACAAGTTCTTGAACATAATCGCATCCTTTAAAATCTTCTTCCATCTCAAGATTCACAACTTCTTGAGACCTTGAAGAGAACTCCATATCCCCCCCTTTTTTTAATTTATTAGGGAAGAACAATATAAGACACATATATGTTTTTAAGCAAGAGACTGACACCCTTGTTGTGGAAAACCTAAACCCTCAAGAAAGACCCGGACATTCGTGGACTGGTTGAAAATAATAGAACTGAAAAGAAAAAGATACCTCTGTTTTCATATATCCCACATCATCATGACTCAATAATTAAACAATTAATCAAAGTACAAGAGTGAGATACGTAGCAACAAGGAGTCAGGTGACTCTACTTTAGCATCAAAATAAAACAGCAAATACTATACAAATGGAAAACTACAGTAGACTTGAGTGTCTCCCAAAAGTCATTTTTGCATCTCTCAAGTTAGATGCAAGAGTGAAATTGCCTATGATTAGGCAGTCAAGTGAGGTGTAATCCCACCGTGAGTGTTGAGAGGTAAGTTGTTAACTCCATTTGAAGGTTTGAACCTGGTCTTTCGTATCTTCCTTCGGTTATTTTTTATTACATAAGAATTCAACATAACCTTGTCAGATGATCCATCAGAAGTATTTTTCTGAGGATTAAGTCTAGGGCCTCTCGAAATTGGTTCCATAGAATCAAAAGAGACATGTCTCCACCATCTAGACTTGGATTTACCAGACTTATTCTCATTGATATTGGGAATGTGTATTGCACCATTCGGAGAAACACGTTTCCTGTGAGGATTTAGAGATGAGTGACCATTGAAATCCATCTTATGAGAATCCTGTTTTTCTGCAGGGATGTAATACATCGTAGTGGTCATTAGAGAGCTTACTCTATTGATAGTGAAAAGAAGTAGATTTTTAAGATCAAAAATTTGTTTCTTTCTAGCAAAACAATGATGGACATAATGATTCTTTTTCCCCACAGAAAAAACAGGTTCGTGGAGGAGAAACGTTTATAGGAGCCTATTTTGATTTCATAGCCTTATTAGAAGATTGCAAGTTATGTAAACACTTCTTAGCAGAAACTTCCGTTGGAGAACATCTCTTCATGTACTGTAATTCTGTTTGAGAATTGGTTGGTACATAAGAGTTTCTCATTAAAACTGAGTTTTCCTTTTTCAAGGATTTGTACTATTTTTGAGCTAGAATAAGGGTAGCACTTAGTTTCTCCTTTCCAACACGAAGTCTGTTTAGATCAGATGAATGCGTCTCGATCAAACATTTCTCTCTAACCGAGTCTTCTTTAAAAATATTCTCAAGAACACTAATTTTTTCACGCTGAAGAGTAGTTTCGTGAATAAGTTATGTAGTTACAGGAAAACCTACACTACACCCTTGATAAGAATTTACAGTAATTAACACATATTTGAAGATTAAAAACAACACTTTTTTAGTTTATTTTAAGAAATGTTTACAAGGAATGGAAGAAATCAAGAATACAACCGCTCTCTTTAATTTTCTCTCTCTTCAAGACTTTCTCAACACTCAAAAAATACATCATCCCTTTTCTGAATCTACTGGGTCTCTTTATATAGGGTAATTACATAGTGGATGACAGCTAATCTCCCCTTTAATTTCGGATCTGACTTGCGATATTATCGCAGTAGTTATAATGTCAATTCTCGCAAGCGTTGTAACCATCGTAAGAAAATCATGTTATTCTCGTGTTTCTTTGTTTCGTCAGCTATTACGTCACTTTTTAAATTACTTTGTGATATCCACAAAGTGTTGTTGAAGAACTCGTGGTGGTGCTCACAGAAGTGTTGTTAATCTCGCAAGAGTGATATCATGGCGATATTCTGGTCCTACAAGTTATTCGATATTGTTGGAGAATGATTCAATTATACTATAGAATTCCCATTCCCGACCAAGAAACTTTTCAAATTCTCAATAAGCTGAGCATGATTATGAAAATCAATAGCCACGGACGATTGTTTTGAAATTCTGGTGATATCCATTTCAACTTTCGACAAAGTGTCAACTGTCTCATTTAAGGAAATTTATCAATATTTGATAAAGCATCCTTTCTACATCGGAATTCGGAAGAATCATCTAAGGAGTTATCCTTTAAGGTAGTTCCAAGATATTTAACATAATTAAAAGCTTTGGATTTGACATAATTGAAAGATTTGGAGGAAATTTTGGTATGCGCAACAACAAGAGATAATCTTCCGTGCACAGTGACAGATTGCTACAAACACAGACTTATGAGGTCTTTAAATGTGTTTGCCCGCTCTGATACCAATTAAAAAAGTGGGGGTACAACAACCTCACCCAATAATTCGCTTAGCAATCTGTATGGACTAACTCCAATATACTTTTAAGAGAATTGTAGTTGCATAATAACCTACAACTACACCCTCAATAGAATTAATAAAAACTCAAGAAGTTCTTGATGATGAATAACAATTTTCTTATTAATGTTCTCAATTGATTACAAAGAAGTATCTAAATGGAAGTAGAATAGTTACAACTTTCTCTATTCTCTTTCCTAAGATATTTTCTAACACTCACTAAAAAGAACCTCTCGAATTTTACATTTGAACTCCTATTTATAGTAAAACTTATACAGCTGTATATGAATTGCGAGGTATCGCAACTCATACTCACAAAATTACTCCATCCTCGCAAAACTTCATATTTCTCCGCGCTACTTCTATCATCGTATCATTTTATATCTCTTTTCTCCTTTATTTATTACGATACTCGTGAACTATTATCTTGCGATATTCAGTACCTACATCTTGCCTCTTCTCATGTCAATTCTAAGAAGAAGAAATGATCGTGAGAACATAACCGTTACTTAATCTTTTAAAACTTTGACACGTCTTTTGTAACCGTTCTTTTCTAGTTATTCCCTTATATAACTCCTTTATATTCTCTTCCTTTTTTTCTTCTTATTTCCGCAATTCTATCTTCTACTCATACTCTCTATTACTTCTTTTCTCTCGCAATTTTTTCTTCTCGCTATATCTTCATGAGTTCTCCAAGGTAATTTCCTTCTATCTCCGCGCATTTCATTTGTTCTTTCTCTTTAATTTCTGTATAATTTGTTATCTGATTTTGGTTTATTTCAAAAAAATAACTCCTCGATGAAATCTCAACTAAAGAATCCAAGCCTTAATCCACGAAGAAGAAAATCTGAGAATCAAAAGGTAGTTAAAATACTTTGCCTTCTTTCCTGAACAATATATTGTTGCCTCAGTTTTTAATCTACATTTTGATTCGCAGGTTGGCGAAAAACCAAACCCTAGTAAGAGATCTCGAATAACTAAACCCACACCATTAATTCCGATTGATGATTTCCTTCCCGAAGTTGATAAGGAATTTTCCTCTCCTCCTCGTGAAAATGCTTCTTCACACACTCCTGCCTCTACTCCATTACCTATATTTCAATCTCCCATCAGTGTCAATTTATCAATACTTCTTCAAGATCAACCCTCACAGAATATTTCTTCAACTTCTTCTCTTGAAAAACAACCCTCGCAAAATATTTCTTCAACTTCTTATTTTGAAAAACCTGTCTTGTCCCCAAATCCTTTGAGTGCTATTTCTCCGGAAAATTTGCAGCTTGCTTTTATTCCTTCAAATTCTTCTCCTCTTCCTCAGGAAATTCGAGATGGAATTTATTCAACTTTCCGAATGTTATCTGAGATTTTGACCAATACTGCGAAGTCTACTAATGTTCGTTCGCAATATGAGTTTTGCAAAGTTCTAAATAATTTCGTCAATCCAGACATTTCTTATTCACGTCAATCTTTGGAAAAATAAATTGAATTGCTTCGCCAATCTTTGAAATCTTCTCAAGCAGAATGCGAGGATCTCCGTAAAGAAAATCATCATCTTCAGAATAATTCTCTCGACTACGCGATTCTTCGCAAAAGAAATGATGAATTGAAAGGTATGATTACTATCTTCATATTTTCCCTTTTATTTACTTATATTCTTCATATGCTTGAAACATCCATTAAAACCCATTCCCTTTTATAGAATCCATCCAGAAATGTAGAAGATTGGTACTTCACCATGAGTCAGATGCAACAGAATATCGAACCAAGCATGAAAGCCTCTCAAACCAATTCTTCCATTTATCTAATCTTTACTCGTGTGCTCTTGACAACTCTGACGCTCTTTTTCAAGAAAATACTCAACTGATATATGATCGAAATTTTTTGAATGATGATATATCTCAACTTTTTTCTTCCTTAACTAAAGCTAATTTGAGAATAGAAACCTTATTAGAAGAGAACAAAACCTTATCAGAAGAGAAATGTTCGTTTTTGAATACAATGATTGTTTCTTCGCAAGAATTAAAAACTCTTCCGAGTAAATGTTGCGATCAAGAAAATCTTCTTTCTCTGTTGAAAGGTGAACTTGAGGAATTAAAGAAGTCTTTAGATGCTGAAAGAAATTCTTTTGTTATTGAGAAGAATTCCCTTATTAATAAGAACATAGTCTTGAGTGCTAAGAAGAATCAACTTGAAGAAGATTATTCGTCATTAAAAAGTCTTAATGCCAAACTTGCGAAGGATAAGAATTTTCTCCTTTCTAAAGATCAAAAGCTTCAATCTCGACTTAAAGGATTAGTTGGTGATGGTTTTGATAATGCGATGAATCAGATGAAGAACTGTTGTCTATCTTTAACTCAATCTCTTACTTCGCAAAGAGAAGGTAGTCATTAAAATTTGACTGCCTCTGGTATATCTTTTAAATTTCGTTATACTCGCAAATTTTATTCTTTGAACTTTGTTTTATTTGCAGAATCTGAGAACAACCTTCTTAATGCGAAAGATGGATTAGAAGCCTCCTGTTCCGAGCTTCGTAAGAAGAATGCTTTGCTTTCTACCCGCTTAATCAACTCTCGTGACCGTGCTACTCGGAGATTCAACTATCTTGCTTATTCTATAGATATCGAAGATACCAATCATCAAAAAGCTATACTTCGTGAAAGTCATCTGAAAGCTCAAGTATTTACGAATAACATTCTCTTATCAAGAGGCTTGCCTCCTGTGAAAATTACTCCTCTGAAGATATCTGACGATGAAGTTGCTCGTGAGCCTGATAGTGATTTTTATTATGAGAGTGATGATGAAGATCTTGATGATGAGAAAGAATCCATTCCTCAAAGAGATATTCCTGTTGCATATTCTTCCAAGGATGATATCTCGCAAAAGTCGAAGGCTACTAATGACCCTACTGATCTTGAAGATCCAGCACAGAATGTTGATGAAGCATGATAACATTCTTTTTTCAATTTATCATTGACTCTCCTGTCCTCCTTTCCTTTGAATTCCTTCCCTTAATTAATGTTGGTTTTCTTTTTGCGAACAATTCTATTTTTTAAGAAGTATATCTAATATTTTGCGAAGATGATTTATCCTTTCTTTCTGATATTTTGCGAAGATAATTTATCCTTTCTTTAATTAAATTTCCCCAATTTGATCATATGAAGAGAAATAATATATAACTCACAGATAAAGCTTAGTATCTCCTTTTCCCCCTATTATTTCTCTTTAAATGATTAAACATTGTTTAAAGTATTAGAATATCTGCCTCAATTTATCTTACGAAGTTTCAACTTGTTACGATTGTAAATAAGAAATCCTCCCTTTTAAGTATAAAAATAAAATATATGAAATATCCTTAATAAGTATACTACATATACAATACTTTTGAAGAAGTATTAGAAGTACCAAATCCAAAAATGAAGAGATATAAGAAGTATTAGAAGTACTCGATCCACCAAATGAAGAGATATAAGAAGTATTAGAAGTACTCAATTCACCAAATGAAGAAATATAAGAAGTATTAGAAGTACTCAATTTACCCACTGAAGAAATATAAGAAGTATTAGAAGTACTCAATTTATCCACTGAAGAAATATAAGAAGTATTCAATCTGTGAATAATTACGTAACATATGACGAAGTATAATGATTATTTAACCTTCACCAAATGAAATATCCGTTAAAGAAGTATAATGAATATGATATATTCTTGAAGAATTATAAGAAGTATTCAATCTTTTGGAGAAATATTCAATATATGGAGAAGTATAAGAAGTATGAAATTCTCGTAACATTTTACGAGTATGAACTTATCTGTATTTGATTGCTATCAAAATCATATCTTTTGCTAAGTCTTCGTGACAATTCTTTAATGATGTTATCTTCTTTGATAGGACTTTTTGTAAAAATTCTTCAATGGTATTGACGAAGCTGGCTTCTCTTCAAATCTTCATAATGTATATTCTATAATTTCTTCAATGGTATTGACGAAGCTGTCTTCTCTTCAAATCTTCATAATGTATATTCTTGTATAATTTCTTCAATGATATTGATGTAATGAATTTCATTAATTTCTGTGGTCTTATCATGCCTTCCTAAGTAAAGGTCTTATTTTGCCACCTCTTTTGTAGTAAATTTTTGTATTTGCGATAATATGACAAGTCTGAACATTCTTGTGAATATACAACCTCGTGACATTATCGTCTTGCGATGAAATCACAGGACGTTCTTACACTTTCATGCAAAAACCCATTGATCTCATCTTAACTTCTTTGTATAGTATTTTAGCCTCTTCAGGAATTGTTGCGACAATATGACAGCCTAAATATTCTTGCGAACATAAATCCCCATGACATTGCCGTCTTGCGATGAAATCGCAGGACGTCTCTACACTTTCATGTAGTGACCCATTGATCTCATCTTAACTTCTTTATTATGTTCTGCGAGGTCTTTATTCTTTTCTTTCTTTCTTTCTTTCTTTTTTTTTTTTTTTTTTTTTTTTAGAAGGCTCGCAGAACTTCATTTGTTGCACAAATATGACAAGCCTTTATGTTTTCGCAAACAAGAAGCCTCGTGATATTTGCGTCTTATAGCACATATCAGCTCCCTAATGGAGGGTGCTGCCCTTTATCTTCCCCCTGATTGCCCCTTCAAGGAAGCGTACATCGACCATACAAGGTTAGATCTTCCCATCCGGTTCTGCCAACAACCAGCTTTTGATCGCAACCTCTTATCCTTTTGCCTATAGGGCTTATAGTTAAGAGGTTGCACCCTATGGGGTATCTTTGGGCCAAGTGCATCATTTGCCAAGACTTGTCAAAAATGGCAGATGTGGTTCAACCTCACCCGGCACTCTTGACTCAACCGTGTACCTCGGCGCCTTGATTGTTTTCTGCACTTCTTGGGAAAGACAGTATGCCTTAGTCGCCCAACCTAAATCCTCTTACACCGCATTTTATATTGCGTAATGTCGCTAGATTAGGTGAGAATCCAAGGTGTCTAACCCGGATAGGTACCCCATTATTGGGTTGTACCCCAAAATTTTTACCATGTACTAAGGGCCCTTGGTGGTGTTCCGTTTACCCTTAGCCACGTTATAGGTACCCCATTAAATGACGTACTTTAGGACTTTGCCTCTTACGAAATATAGCTTCGCGAACTAGGGTGTACGCCACAAAGGTTTGCCTGTATAAAATTTTCTGCGGCTCTCTTTCTTTTTTTTGGAGGCTGATCATCTGTTGCGGTCTTTTATTCGCAAATTAATGAAATTTTAATCGGAATATAAATTCTTAAATTCGTAACTTTTCCCAATTTCCTGCGAGCAAACAATATTAGTAAAATTTATCACGAAATAAAAATTTTGTTTTGCCACATACCTCATTTCCACGAGCAAACGTACTGATTACATTCTTGTTTTATTATTTTCCTTCTTCTTTCTTCGCAAATCACAATTCCTTATTATCATCGTAAATTTCTTGTATGATTATCATCGTAACTTTATTCTCTTTTTCCTTAATCCTCTGCCATTAAATTTTCACTTATTTTCACATCCTTTGATCTTTTTCTCCAATTTTCCTTCTCAGCAATTTTCCCTTCGCAAACTTCTACTTCTGTATCGTAACATTTCTTTCCCTCAGCCCAATCACCCTTGATAACTCCAATACCCTTCATATGAGGAAACTTTATGCACTGATGTAGAGTGGAAGCTACGCCTAGAATTCCATGAAGCTATGGTCTTCCTATCAAAGCATTATATTGTGATTTGACATCAACAACGCAGAATGTATTTCCATTCGCATTCCACTTAATGGAATTCGCATGCTCACTTCTCCTTTGGGCTTGTTGGCAGTTCCATTAAAACCATAAATTCTGTAAGTAGAAGGTATTAAATCTGATCTTTTCCCCCATAGTTTTGTAAGCGAGAATAGAAGAGGATATTGACAGAACTTCCCGTATCAATCAAAATCCTATTAAGACCAATTGATTCTTCCTCCATATCATCTTCGTTTTCTTCCATATTCATGTAGATTGCTAATCTTACTACCAATGGATTATCATGTGCTTCACAACCTTCTGGAATTTCAGTGGCTTCAAAAGAAATTTCACGTTTCTGCAAATCTTCAAGTCGTGAAATTTTTGCGATGTTCATTACTTCCTTTCCTTCACCATCCCTCGCATATACCCTGCTTAACACATTATCATGAAAATCCTCTATGGTTTTATATGAATGAACAATGGAATTACAGAAAACATTCCTTGCTTTTGATCCCACTTCTATATGTAGGATTTCTTCTCCTTTTTCTTTTGTTGTGTTCTACCTGCGAGTTATGACTGGAGCCTGTGGTAATTGTTGCGACTGTGTCTGCTTAAGTAAAAATTGATTTAGTTTTCCTTGATCAATCATTCGGAAGATTATCCTCTTGATATTATGGAAATTATTTGTAGAATGTCCATGAAAATGATGATATGAAAAAAATTCATGACTTCTTGGACCCATTGGTGGTTCCTTTCCCATGTTCCATGGAGTTGGTATATTCTCTACCAGGATAATTGCTTGCCATATCTTTTCTACACTTGTATCCAAAGGTGGTAACTTTATCTCTTCCCTTACCATTCTTTGACCTCCTTGACCGTTGTTATAATTTTGTCTCTGGTTCCCTTGTCCAAAATAATTTTGCCTTTGTCCCCCATAATTTTCTTGTTGTTGATCTAGTCTTGGAATTTGGTTATTTCCTATTCGATTATAGAAATTCTTCTCTCTATCATACTCTTCTTGATCTCTACTGTCCATTGCTACCATCTTTGGCTGGCCATCATTGATTTTCTTCTCTTCTGAAATTTGCGAAGAAGTTTGTGAGGATGTTTGCGAAGTACATGCTACTACATTGATTATTTTGGGAAGTAAATTTGCTCCTCCCTCTTGATTGCTAGTGTTTGCTACTGGATATGACTCCATACTGTTTTTCTTTTCTTCTAATGTAATGTATTCTTCCTGCAATTCTCGTAATCATCATCATTATGGAATTCTTTCTTCAAGATTTGAACATATAATTGTTCAGTTTGCGAATATTGCATTTATGAAGGACGAATCAATCAAGTATCTCTCATCCACGCGCCCTGCCATATCACTGCACATAGTCTTCCATCGTCTTACCAAATGCTTCAAACTTTCACCCACTCTTTGTTTTAAACCAAATACATCTTCAATACCAAGCCGTGAAGAATGATTTGTGATATATGCTCCAAGGAAAGTTGCTTGCAAATGACTGAATGACGTAATAGTGTTTTTAGGGAGTCCTTCAACCACTTTAAAGCTTCCCCTCGTTAAACTTGATGCTGAAATACTTGCATAACACAAGATCATGATTCACCCATTGTAACATGCATCTTATGTATGCTTTAATGTGCTGAATATCACATGAAGTCCCATCAAAGATACTGGTAAGTGTGGGCAAATTGCATTTTGGTGGAATTCCTCCCAATTGTACTTCTCTAGAAAATGGAGTCCTCGCAGCTTCTTCTATTGCTTCATCTAATTGCCTTTTATATCCTCCTCTTCTATTGTTTATCATCCCTCTCATTTCTGCTAATTCTCGAAAGATTCGTGCATTTGCCTCAGAATTCTCATCCATTGGTCTTTTTAATGCAGCTTCTCTTCTTCTACGTTCTTGCGCTTCCTCCCTTGCGATTCTTCGCATTCTATCATATTCTTCATTAATGTTTTCATTTGCATAATTTTGCAAATATCTTCTTTCTAAATTATCATAATTGTTCAGTTGCATAGCATCTTGCAATTCTTGTTCTTCCCTTTCTATTCTTCTCATTCTTCTCATGCGAATATCAGGAATTTCTTCTTCTTCATTTCTCCTTCTTCTGTGATTTATTTCTCCTTGATTTGCTTGTACTCTGATTCGAGAATTTGGTTCATTCCTCTCCACATCCATTTGTTGGTTTACAATTCTTCTCTTAATTCTTTCATACTCAACATTTTGTTTGTTACGAGCCTCTTCATGTCTTCTTACTCCCTTCTCGTGATTGTTTTGATGTATTGCTTGTTGTCTCTCAGTTTCTTCCATAAGTTGCTGTTCTTCCTCTCGATTCTGATTGTTTTCTCTAGGATTTGGTCTTGTTCGCAAATTCCCCATGCTTTGTTCGTGGTTTGGTATTAAAATGAAACGATTCTCTTGATTTATTTCACCTTGATTCTGCGCTTGTTCTTGCATATTATTTTCATTATTGATTATCGGTGAATTTTGTTCTTCTCTTTCTGTTCTAACATTTGATCTTGCAACACTTTGAGATTTCCTTCTTTGTAGTATCTCATTTTCCATCCTCAATTCTTGATTTTGTCTTGTTAAATTGGCACGTTCTTCAGCTTCGATCATTCGTTCTTTTTGGATTCCTTGTCTCAATGTTTCTAATATCTCCCTTTCTCTTTCAAGAATTGTTCCTCCCATCAACCTTCCATTTTCTCTGATTTGTGGTTCTCTATCTCCTTCTTCTGGTGTATTAGTTCTCCAAGTGTGTATACTCACTTGATCATGACCTATTATTTGTTGAGCTTGATTTCTTCGATTACTTCTTCTCCCACTAGGTTCTCCTGTTATATTTGCTTCTCCTCCTGCAAGTCTTACACTTCTTCTTACTTGAGTTAATGGTTCTGATGTGTTTCTTCTTCTTGTCATTTTTCTGGTACAGGAATTCTTTCTCTCCCTGTTTCTAGCGCCAATTATGTAGTTGCATAATAACCTACAACTACACCCTCAATATAATTAGTAAAAACTCAAGAAGTTCTTGATGATGAATAACAATTTTCTTATTAATGTTTTCAATTGATTACAAAGAAGTATCTAAATGGAAGTAGAATAGTTACAACTTTCTATATTCTCTTTCCTAAGATATTTTCTAACACTCACTAAAAAGAACCTCTCGAATTTTACATTTGAACTCCTATTTATAGTAAAACTTATACAACTGTATATGAATTGCGAAGTATCGCAACTCATACTCACAAAATTACTCCATCCTCGCAAAACTTCATATTTCTCCGCGCTACTTCTATCATCGTATCATTTTATATCTCTTTTCTCCTTTATTTATTACGATACTCGTGAACTATTATCTTGCGATATTCAGTACCTACAAGAATCAACTAGACAGTCAAACTCAATCTTAATAAAAAGTATATCAAGGAGTTATATCTCAATTTCTCGATTCAATACTTACGCAAGCAAAAAGAAATCTGCAAGTCTAATTGAATACAAGAGAAATTAACTTGAACGGTACCAAAGACCAATGTTCAAGTATCAATCAACAAGCAAAGTTTGGATTTACCAATTGATCGATTTAACGCACAACCTATGATATTTCAATTATATAACAAAATATAATACATAAAAGAAATAACACAGACACCAGAAGTTTTGTTAACGAGGAAACTGCAAATGCAGAAAACCCTCGGGACCTAGTCCAGATTGAACACACACTGTATTAAGCCGCTACAGACACTAGCCTACTACAAACTAACTTCTGTATGGACTGTAGTTGAACCCCAATCAATCTCACACTGATCCAAGGTATAATTGTGCTTCGTACATATCTGATCCCAGCAGGATACTACGCACTTGATTCCCTTAGCTGATCTCACCCACAACTAAGAGTTGTTGTGACCCAAAGTCGAATAGTTTAATAAACAAATCTGTATCACACAGAAAAGTCTATATGAATAGATAAATCTGTCTCCCACAGAAATACCTACGAGTTTTGTTCCGTCTTTTGATAAATCAAGGTGAACAGGAACCAATCTATAACCGAGACTTATATTCCCGAAGAACAGCCTATAATTATCAATCACCTCACAATAATCTTAATCGACTAGCGAAACATGATATTGTGGAATCACAAACGATGAGACGAAGATATTTGTGACTACTTTTCTATCTTGCATATCGGATAAATTAATCTCAATCCAATCTTATAATTGTACTCAAATACGATAGAAACATCAAGATCAGATCACGTAACTGCAAAGAGAATAGTTGGGTCTGGCTTCACAATCCCAATGAAGTATTTAAGTCGTTAACCTACAGGGTCTCGGTAGAAACCTAAGTTTAAAGGAGAATCGACTCTAGCTTATACAACTAGTATCACACAGGAGGTGTGGGTATTAGGTTTCCCAGTTGCTAGAGTTCTCTTTTATATAGTCTCCAAATCAGGGTTTGCAATCTAAGTTACCTTGGTAACAAATCATTCAATATTCACAGTTAGATGAAAACCTGATTAGATTCAAGCTAATATATTTCAACCATTAGATCGAACATAGTTTGTTATACACAAATGAAATGCACGTTCATTTAGGTTTGTGTAACCCTACCTAAACATGTACACCTAGTTGGTTTAATAGTAGTTAACCAAATGGTTAGCCATATGAGCACTTTCATATCAACCAGGGCTGTCAATGGGGCCGGTTCCTCCCGGGTATCATACTACCCAGAACCAGACCCTATTATATTCATTGGTTCCGGGTTCTAATGGTTCCGGGTCTGGTTCTTAAATTAATGGACCCAGAACCGGACCCTATTAAATAGCCGGGTACCCATCAGTTCCGGGTATTTAATGGTTATTTACTAAAATATTAAAATCAATTTCTCATATTTTGAAATCAACTTTATAGTTTCAATTTTACATTCTTTAACACCAACCGTGATCGTAAAGAGCTCAGTAGCTTTATAAGTTTTCAAATCTTACATCACAGTTGTGCCTTTAGCCAATAATAACAAAGCAACATTATTAGTACTACTGTTAGTAGTCAGTAGCAACAATAACAAAGTTCACAGTTGAAATTTTGAGAAAGTTCAATTAATTATTAGAAGTACTCTATTAGCAGTAAGTACCGACATTTTTACTGCTTTGAAATTAAACCAAAAAAAATGAAGAGATTGAAAAACTAAGCCTATGAAAGAAAAATAAAAAAAAAATTGTACCAACAAAGGGAAGTTTGCAAGGTGAAAATTATGATTTATTAACGCATGTCTGGGTACCCAATACCCGCGGGTACCTATCGGTATACCCGATTAAGACCCGATATTAATCGGTTCCTAATTGGGTCTACCCGCCGGGTACCAAATCTACTAATGGGTCCAATATCACTACCCAGAACCGGAACCATTATACCCGGGTCCGGTTCGGTTCCGGGTAAATGGGTACCCATTGACAGCCCTAATATCAACCTTATTCATCTTCACCATAACTAGTTTAAATGACTCAAAAGAACTAGTTAGAGAGTTGTTCAATTGCTTAGATCTCATAGAAGTATACAAGACACAATAGAAAAAAAAATGATTTTGATTCACTCGAATCGATTCATGAACTTTATAGACACGGTTTGCAAATATGCATTCCTTAGTTTATATAAGTTTAAGTTCACGAATAAACCATTTTTAGAAAATAACCCACTCAAGTACGCATACCAGTACGCATACTTAAGTACCCGGATTGAGTTTGTTTTCAGTTCACAAACTCCAGCAGAAATTCACGGGACGTGAACTTCCGACAGTACGTGGAATTTAGTTCCAGTTATCCCGAGCAGCAAAGTACGCATACTTTGGTTTAAGGATTTTTGATACGTATGATCTCTATACCTTGGTAGCTATTATTATACAGGCGGAATTCAGAATAATAATAGACAAGAAACTTAGAAAACAGAACACAAGTAGTAATTCGAAGAAAAATATCTTCTCTTAGATTATGAACAAGAAAACGATTACAATTCTTTCTTTGTTACGCTCACAATCTTCTCTAAACAGTGGATTAACCTTAAACTGTTTACTAAGCTTGCACAAGTATTGTTCCAAGCTTTCTCTAGGTTTTCTATGCCTAGTCTTCTGTCTTTTATGTGTGTGTTTAGCTATTAGCCAAAGCTCTCTATTTATAGTCTTCATCATACTCAGCCGACCAAGGACTTCTATTAGGAATCTATTTCCTAAACTAAGAGTATTGCCTAAAACAAAATCTTCCCTAACTAGGAATTCATCCTAAACAAGGATTCCTGTCTAGATTAGGATTCTTCCCTCAACTTAGCTTGAGGTTAATTAAGTTCCCTAAAGGAGTACGGATACACCTGTATCATGGGTCCCCTTTTTAAGAACTTGAACTCCTGTGAGAGTTAAAAATGAAGGTTAGGGAACTCGAGAGCCACTTTTTCCTTGTTAAACCACTTGGCCTTGCTAGGAACCTGACCTTTACATCCAATTAGAAAAGCTTATTTCTCTCCTTGTCGTGTTTTAGTCACTTTTCGCTCCAATACGTAGTCTTCCTTGAGTGGTTCCTCTCTATCAAACCATAAGTCTTCTACCCGTGGTAAGATCATAGTGTCATCACCGTCATCATCTAGTAATGATGGTTCAAACAACTTCAAGTATTCAGAATTTATAAAAGTACATTCCTAGATAAGGTGGCAGATCCCGATGAAAGGCATTGTCACCAATCTAATCGAAAATACGAAATGGTTCATACCTCAATGGCTTCAATTTCCTACCTTCCCCCTTCAGTCGTTCCTTACCTAACTTTAACCATACCAAGTCACCAACACCGAAATTACAAGGCACAAGATGCTTGTCATGCTTTGCTTTGTATTTGGCTTGTGACTTCTTTAATTTCGCTTCAACAGTTGCATGAATCTGAGATATCTTTTCCAAGAACTTTTGCGCCTTTTTCTGTTCACTTCCTTCCTTCCCCCCATTGAGGTGTCACTAGAAAATACTAGATCAAAAGGACTATGTGGCAAGTAACCATAGCACGTCTCAAAAGGAGACTTTACTGAAGAACTATGAACTGTTCTATTGAATGAAAATTATAGATATGGTAAACTCTCATCCCAAGTTTTAGGATGCTTAGAATTATATCCCCTTAACATGTGAACCATATTCCAGTTGACCACTTCTGTTTGTCCGTCTATTTGTGGATGAAAAGCGATACTCTTCTTCAACCTAGTGTCCATCATCTTCCATAAAGAATCCCAAAAATGACTAAGGAATCGACTATACCTATCAGAAATAATCGAAGTAGGTAAACCAAAATGCTTCCACACATTATCAAAGAAGATATTTGCTGCACCAACTCCTGTTACTGTCTTTGTACATGGAATTAATGCAATCATCTTGATGAATCGGTCGACTACAACGAACAAGTAATCATAACTAGACTTGGTCTTCGGTAATCCACCAAGAAAATCCATAGAAATACTCTCTGAATGCCTTGATGGTACTGGTAGTGGTAGATATAACCCATGTTTTATGTTGGAAGGTTTAGATGTAATGCACAACTTACACCCTCTAACTAACTTAGTCACATCATCTTGCATATTTTGCCAAAAGACATAACAATGAAGGTTAAGAAGAGTCTTATTCATCCCAAAGTGTCCAGCAACTCGGGATGTGTGTGCCTCTCTCAACCATTGTAAATGATCTCCATCTTCTGGAATGCAAAGTAACTGACCCTTGTACAACAATCCATCCCGGAGTTCAAACTCACTTTTCAATCCACTCTTTACACCTTCTAACACCTTCTTGAAGTCTTTGATAGATGCGTATGACTCTGCATACTCTTGAGGCACAATCGGCTGAATTCTCATGGCCACCATTAATGCTCGGACTGGTGGACGAGACAACATATCTGCCAACTTGTTTGTTACTCCCTTCTTGTACTTAATGAGAATGTTTAAACTCATCAAGTAAGACATCCACTTCATGTATCAGGATTGTTGTAGTTTCGTCTATGCGTGTAGATACTCCAATGGTTTGTGATATGAATGTACCACTACTTCTTTACCTAAGAGATACACTCGCCAATGCTTGCTACATTGGTATAAAGCATAAAATTAGTTGTCGTAAGGTGCGTAGTTTTTAATAGCACCTGAGAACAATTCTGAATGGTACTCCACTGGTTTACCATCTTGCAACAACACTCCTCCCAATGCATAGTTAGAAGCGTCGGTCTCAACTTCAAAAGTACGTTGTAAGTTAGGCAATGCCAATACCGGTGCTTCTAAAATCTTCTTTTTTAGTAACTGAAAAGCGTCTTCATGGGTGTGCTGCCATTCAAACTTTGCCTTAGCGCCCGTCAAACCATGTAATGGTCCTGCAATAGTCGAAAAATGTAGGATAAACTTACGCAAGTATGTGCATGCCCCTAAGAAACTCTTGATTTTAGTCACAGTATAGGTCTAGGCCACTTAGTAATCACTTCGACCTTCCTTGGATCGATATTCGTTTTGTCTACCACCAACAATGAATCCAAGGTACACCAACTCCTCCTTTCCAAAATCACACTTCTTTACGTTCAACTTCAGTTGGCCTTCATGTAACACTTTAAACACTTTCTCAACGTGAATGATATGCTCTTCCCAAGTTCTGTTGTATATAAGGATATCATCCAAATAAAAAATTACAAAATCTTCTATAAAAGGTCGTAACAAATCATTCATCAAACGCATAAACATCGCTGGAGCATTACACAAACCAAAAGGCATCACTAACCATTCGAACAAGCCTTGTTTGGTCTTGAAAGAAGTTTTCCATGTATCATCTTCTCGAACTCTCACTTGATGGTATCCAAATTTGAAATCTAATTTTGTAAAGACTCGAGCTTTTTCCAACTGATCCATCATGTCGTCTATCATAGGTAGAGGGTAATGATTCTTGATAGTGATCTTGTTCAATGCTCTATAATCAATACACATATGCCAACCTCCATCTTTCTTTGGTACCAACAATACCGCTGATCCACAAGGTGAAGCACTTGGCACTATCATTCCCAATTTTAGGAGTTCTTGGACTTGTTTCTTGATCTCATCATATTCCTCTATGGACGTACAATAAAGACATACATTAGGAAGTGAACTCTCCCCGGTCAACATAATTTCATGATCCACACTCCTCTTTGGCGGTAACCCCATGACATCAGAAAATAAATCCTTGTATCTCAACTTCAACCTTTCTAGGTCACCTTCTTGTTGTGCAGTTAATGCTGCCAAACAAACTCTACTCGGCTTCTCCTCAAGAGAATGGATCACAAGGAGAATGAACTTTGTGCTAGCATTCACCAATCGCTTAGCCTGAGTGGCTGTAATCAAGCTTGCTCCCTCTAGAGGAGAATCTATAGCCCGAATCACAAAACTTTCTCCATCTTTGGTAAAGGTATATTTTTGTTCCCTCCTGTTTAGAGTTGCATCTCTATCCCATAGGTAATGACTACTTAATACTACCTAACAAACATCCAAAAGAATTACTTCACATGTAACTTCGTCAATATATGACTCATATAGAGCAAATTTGAACGTGCACTGATGTGAAATTTGTGACCCCACCTTCCTTTTGAAGCTATCCTAAAGGGTATGGTTTTAGATGTTTGATAGTCTTCAATCCTAACTTCTGCACCAAAGAATGCTAAAGTAAATTCTTCTGACTTCCCGGATCAATAACAACATCAACTAGTGATGTTTTGACTTGCATCTTCACTGTGAAGAGTCGCTCCCTAAGATCATATTTTGAGGGTGTTTCTTTTGCCCCTGTCATAAGAGATAGCTTTGAATTAGGTTCCGTTAGTCCGTGGACTTCTTTTGGAGTTTGAGCGACTAATGCGGCCTTCTTGGCTTCTTTCCTCTGCTGTAGTTGCAGGAATTCCTACACTACACCCCTCACAAGAATTCATAATAATCAAAACATATTTGAAGATTAAGAACAACATTTTTATTGATTAATTCTCAGAAGTATTACAAGAAATGGAAGAAATCAAGAATACAACTTCTCTCTTAAACTTTCTCTCTCCTAAAAACTTTCTCAACACTCTCAAATTGATCTCTCCATTTCCGAGTCAATTAGTCCTCTTTATATAGGGTAATTACATAGTGGATGACAGCTAAGTGTCCTTTTGTTTCGGATCTGACTCGCGATATTCTCGCAACAGTTATAATGTTTATTCTCGCAGATTCTATAATCTTCGTAGGATTGTCATGCTCTTCTTGTGTTTCAATTTCCGTCATTCGTTATGTTATTCTTTGAGTCCTTCCACGACACTCGCAGTGTGTTGTTGAAGATCTCGTAGAAATGATGTTATAAATCTTGCAAGAGTATTGTTGTGGCGATAACATCGCCATAAATATTCCTGCCTCAACTGATCCGGTCATAAATGAAATTCCAGAAACTGCTGCGAATGAAGTTTCTTCCCCTCCTATTGTAGTTACTTCTCAAGTTAACTCTACTTCAATTCCAGTTTCGCCACCTACATCTCTCCCCCTTCTAAAGAAACTTCAGTAGGAGTAGATGTTGCTTTTAAGGTTTTGTCTGATATTTTAAATGATGCTAGGAAGTCTTCTATCGACCCTGTTAGGCATAGTGTCTGCGAAATTTTAAGTAAATATTTTGGTTCTGATCGAATGGTTTCGCAAGAAAATTTAAAAAATGAAGTTGAAGCTTTAAAGGGAAGTCTTCAAGTCAAGACTTTAGAATGTGATACTCTTCATCATAAACTGAGCAATTCTTCACTGAACTGCGAGAATCTTCGCAAGAAAAATGATAAGTTAAAAGGTATAAATTTTTCTATCTCTGTCTTTAATTTTCCTACGTTAATTGTTTTTCTTCTTTTCATACTCCATTTTCTTAAAATCCTTTGTTCGCACATTAAGCCTTAAATCAGAATCGATTAATGGGGATATTCAAAGCTGAATCTGTTACTGAAGAGATTAGTATTGATAGAGATTCTTGGATGGACCAATATAACCGATTAGATAATGTTTATACGTATTCCCTTGATCAAATATAGAACCTTACAAAAGAGAACACACAACTAGCTCAGAAACAAGATCTATTAAGTAACGAAATATCTCGTATCTCTTATTTGTTAACCAAGGCTAATTTAGCAATGAAAACTTTATCAGATGAAAATAAGATTTTATCTCAAGAAAGCGAGATCTTCTAAATAAGGTGGCGATCTCCTCGTAGCAACTAAGCACTCTTCAAAGAATGTATGATAATCAAGAATGATCTTTTCATTCGCTAAAAGATGAACCGAAGGAAGTAACTGAATCATCGATCACTGAGAAAAATGCACTCATCCAAGGTATAATAACTTTAAGTATAAAGGTAATCCAACTTAAAGAAGAATACTCCAAATTAGAAGAATCCAACTCTTCATTAGCAAAGAAAAATACTTAACTCCTTTCTAAAGAAGAAAGTATAAAATCTCGCCTAAAGGGAATAGTTGGAGATAAATTTGATGACGCCATGGACCATTGGGAGAATTCTTGCCTATCACTAATTCAAAAATTAACTTCGCAAAAAGAAGATAGTCATTTTGGTTGCCTCAACTGTTAATTCCTCCATTAAATTTATTTATAATTCTTCTTGCGAAATCTCCGCCTGAATATCTTTTATGTTTACTCTTGTTTTTCGCAGAATCTGGGAGGAGCCTTCTTTCAACTATTTCTATTTTGAATGGTAAACTTGCTAAAGTTCTCCAAGAAAATGGATTGCTTGCTTCCCATCTTGCCCGTTCTCGCGATCGAGCAGGAAGACAATATGACTATCTTGAATATCGAAAATACATGAAGATCATAAACCGTGATAGGTATTTTCTTCGCCAAGTTCATCTTAGCGCTGAAGTTCTTGTGAATAAAATTTTGTTGTCAAATTCTATTCCCCCTACATCAATCAAACCTCTAGAAGTAAATGATGATGAAATTTCTCGTCCCCCTAATGATGATCATGAATATTAAAGTGGTGAAGAAAATGTTTCTCAAGAAGATTCAGTAAATAAAGAAAAAATCCCTCCTGAAGAAGCAGTTGTTGGTGGTGAAAGCTACAGTTGGCAAGACAGCTGGCGAGAAATCAAATGAAGAAGAAACTTGAGTTGATCATAATGAAAGAAGTACTGGCGAAGGTGATAACACAAGCAAATATAACGAAATTGGAGAGGCTAACACTGAAGCATCTTGAGTTTTGTTTTTGTTTTCTTGAATTATCTTCTCATTTTATTTTTCTTGCGAGTGATGTACTTTACGCAACTTTAGAATTCAATTATGCTTCTATCATTTTAAGTACTTGCGAGAAAGATAATGATATTCAATTTATAAATTCCCATACTTGCCCCTCATTATCTTTCTTGGTAGGAACAAATTGTTTATACATGGCTAACAAATTCAAACGCTTTTACCACAATTCTGAGGAAGAAATAAGAATTTTAAGGGCCAAGAACAGTGATCTCTCAGACGATAAAGACCATATATCTAGACAAGGAGCTCAAACTTTAGCGGATTTTCATAAAACCCTTCTTGAAGTTCAAATTGAAAGAGATAGACTTATCTGCGATAAATAGATTCTTGTTGAAAGAGAAGGCCAAATCCGTTCCTGTCTTCTTATTAATGATGATGATGAATTTGCTTGGGCTGTAAGGATTCTTGACAACGCCAGAGCTAATTTAGGTGTAGATGTTAGTCTTCATGTTGATCAAGCAGCCTTAACTAAAGACATGATTTCTGAAAGAGAAGGTTGCTAATTGTTCTTCCTCATTAATTTCTTGTTATTAAGCTTCTTATCTTTGCAAAATTTTCAATTTGTTGTTTTATACTCGCAGGAGCTGAGAAGAGATATACTGAAAGAATTGGAGAACTTGAAGCTGATAAGAATCAACTCGCAAAGACTCTTGCTGCTCGCAATGAAAAATATTCAAGATTGAAGGACCAATTAAAGATCTCTACTTCAAATTTTAGTAATATCCTTGTTGGTGTTCGCAATGACTCCGTCAAGAGGGTTTGTGATGATCATAACATCTCTCACTCTTTGTATCCTTGCCTCACCGAAGAAATTCCAACGAATACTCCAAACCTGGTTATCTCTGATAGTGAGGCGGAAGAATCGGGCGAAGATGAAGAACATAGTGAAGATGATGGTAAAGAAGGAGAAAATTCTGGCGATGATGATGATGGGTCTAATTAGTCTTGTATTTCCCTTTTAATCCCTCTGTAAAATTTGTTCATTTATCTCTTTCTCCTTGTAATATACTGTTGCGAGTTTCTCCAGCTTCTAACATTCTTTAGTGTATAAATTTCTTTTGCTTCTATCTGTATAAATCAGAAAAAAATTCTTTTCTGCAATATAGTTAATCAACATGATTATTAATCTTTAAATATCTGTGTAAATGTAGCTTCTAACATTCTTTAGAGTATAAATTTCTTTTGCTTCTATCTGTATAAATCAGAAAACAATTCTTTTCTGCAATATAGTTAATCAACATGATTATTAATCTTTAACTATTTTTTTAAATGTATCATATGATAATATCTACGTAAATTTATCATATAATGATGAATAACAATTCTATCATTCTGTTCATTCCCATACTTGACTCTGTTATTCATCTGCAATATGAAATAAATTGAGTAGAGTTTAGACATTAGTTGTGAATAAAACCTATTTAATTATTTTTGCCTCAATCTTTGCGATAACATCGCGAGTAACAGTTGCATATTTTTTAAGATCTCTGCGTAAATATCGCAAATCTCATGATCTCTGCATTAATATCGCAAGTCTCATTATCTCTGCGTCAATATCGCAGTCATTCAATCTTGATTTCTTGTGGTCTTATTATGCCTTCCTAGTTAAAGGTCTTATCTTTCCACATTTTGTATTGGCGACAAAATCGCAGGACGTCCTTACACTTGCATGTAAAAACCTATTAATATTGCCTCATTTGCGTTTTGTCACTTTCTCTGCGACAATATGACAAGCCTAAGTTCCCTTTCGAGAACAAAGCCTCATGACATTGCCGTCTTGCGATGAAATTGCAGGACGTCTTTACACTTTCATGTAAAAACCCATTGATCTCATCTTAACTTTTTCTCATGGCTTGTTACTTCTGTATAATATTTTTCACGCGACAATATGACAAGCCTAGATGCTCTTGCGAGAATAAATCCCCATGACATTGCCGTCTTTAGACACTTATCAGCTCCCTAATGGAGAGTGCCGCCCTTATCTTCCCCCTGTTTGCCCCTACAAGGAGGGAACATCGTCCATACAAGACTATCTTCTCCTATCCGGTCTTAACAATATCCAGTTTTTTTCGCATCCTCTTATCCTTTATGCCTATATGGCTTATAGTTACAAGATTGCACCCTAAGTGGTGTTTTCTTTGGGCCGAGTGCATCATAGCCAAGACTTTCCAAGAATGGCCAGGGTAGTTTCGTACGCCCCGGGCACCCTTGGATCCACCGTGTACCTTGGCACCTTAGTCATACTCTGCACTCCTTAGAAGACATCCTCGGTCGTCCAACCAGGGTATAACCTTATATAATTGGAAATCCAAGGTACCTCCCCCAGATAGGTTTTCTTTAACCCCAACATCTCCATGAATCAGGTTCTAGCAGCGGTATAACCTTATCCCTGAGTCATGCAAAGAGATACCCCCTTATATGACGCACTTTAGGTCTTACATTTTCCTCTTACGAAATTTTATTCGCGAACTAGGGTGTACGCCATAAAGGTTCGTCCAATTCTTTTATTTCTCTTGTGAAATTGCAATCTGATGAAATTTCTTTTCTTTGATCTTCTCCTTATTTGCATTTCAACTCTTGTATAATTTTCCAACTTCATCTTTTTCATTCAAATGAAATATTCTTTTGAGACCTTTTCTTAAATTTCATCATTTTACCTTTTTACTTACTACTTTCTGCTTCTGCTTTTTTGTTACATTTTGTTATTTTCTCTCCATCTGCGAGACGCTCTCCATATGTTTTTTGTAGCTCATGTTGATTTTGCAATGTTACTTCCTATCGCCGCTCTATTGTATCAACCATAAACTTATCACCTCTTTGTTTTTTCTTCATATTTCGTTTCCAGTTTCTGCTCTTTGCTGCCCTTTCCTCGCAAGATTCCATATCAATTTCATAGAATTTCTTCCCATCAACCCAGTCTCCCTTTATTACTCCAAAACCATTAGGATGAGGAAATTTAATTCATTGGTGGAAAGTTGACGCCGCACCTAATATCCCATGTAGCCAAGGTCGGCCAATCAGGGCATTGTAAGGTGATTCAATATCTACAACGCAAAATAGAATCTTATAAGATAACCCCTTTAATGGAATTCGCATTATAATTTCCCCTTTGGGCTTGTTGGTAGTACCGTTGAAACCATTGATATTATAGGTTGATGGTATCAGATCCTCGTCTTTTCCACCCATAGTTCTGTAAGTATGATAAAATAAGATATTAACTGAATTTCCAGTATCTATTAGAACTCTATTAATGGCCCAGTAATCCTCAGTTTCACCATCATCATTTTCTTCATCTTCTTCTTCTATTTGTTTTGGATTTATTTATAATCTTACCACCAGTGGGTTGTCATGCATCTCGCCAGGCTCTGGTACCTCTTGTGCAGTGAAAGAAATAGTTTTCTTTTGCCACTCCTCTAATGGTGAGACTCTCACAATATTCATTATCTCTCTTCCATCTATGTCTTTCGCGAAGACTCTGCACAGTACGTTGTCATGGTAGTCCTCAATAGTCTTGTATGAATGTAAGGTGGAATTACAGAACAAATTCTTCTCCTTGGCTCCAGCCTCTATCATAAATGTTTCTGCTCCTTTTACAGTATTCACTCTGCGAATATCTTGTGCTGGTGGTAACTGCTGAGATTGCGGATATCCTATTAGAAAATGATTTAACTTTCCCTGATCAATCATCCTCAAAATTATTATTTTTACATTCCTGCAATCGTTTATTGAGTGACCATGAAAATGATGATAAGGACAAAATTCTTGATTTCAATTATTTTGATGTGGCTCTTTTATTATATTCCAGGGTGATGGTATATTTTCCATCAAAATGATAGCCTCCCAAATTTTTTATATGCTAGCATTCAGACTCCCTTTCCCTCTGAAATTATTTTGCCTCTGACCACCATAAGTCTCTTGCGGCTGATCAAGTCTTTGAATTTTATTATTTCCACCGCGATTGTAATAATTCCTTTCTCTTTCATACTCCTCTTGATCTCGACTTCCCATGGCTACTAACTTTTGCTGGTTTTCAATCACCACTTTCTCTTGTTGTGACTGCGAGGTGCTCGCCACATTATTAATTATTTTAGGAAGTAAACTTCCATTTGCCGCTATTGAGCTGGTGTTTGAGACTGGATATGATTCCATCTCATTTTGTTTCTCCTCCAAAGAAATGTATTCTTCTTATAGTTCTCGTAGCTCAGTCATTGTGATGGTATTTTTTACTCTGAAAACTTGAACATATAGTAGATTAGTTGCAAACATAGCATTAATGAAAGATAAAATGAGATATCTCTCATCTACTCTACCAGCCATTTCGCTGCACATTGTTTTCCACCTTAATGTTAAGTGCTTCAGACTCTCGCCAACCTTCTGTTTTAACCCGAACACATCTTTAATTCCTGGACGTGCAGAATTGTTACTTATGTATGCCCCAAAAAATGTGGTTTGTAGATGAGTGAAAGAAGTTATAGTATTCTTGGGTAAACCTCAAACCATTTTAGCACCTCTCCAGTTAAGCTTGATGCAAAGTATTTGCATCACACAACATCATGGTTCTCCCGTTGTAGCATACACCTAACATATGCTTTGATGTGACATGGAGATCCATCAAAAATACTAGTTAATGCTGGAAAGTTGCATTTTGGGGGTATCCCTCCTAGTTGTATTGCTTGAGTGAATGGAGTTTTTTCTGCTTCTTCAATCGCCTCATCAAGCTGTCTTCTGCCTCCTTCTCTTCTATCATTTAACATTCCCCTCATTTATGCTAATTCTCTTAAAACTTGTTCATTCCCAACTGAATTTTGCTCCATTGGTCTTTTCAGTGCAGATTCTCTTCTCCTGCGCTCTTGCCTATCTTGTGTTACGAGATTTTGATTTCCATCTCCATTATTTTCTACTTGTCTTTCTCCGCTACCTTCTCTTACATTTCTTTCGCGAATACGCACACCGTTATATCTCTCATTTTCCCTTCTGCGATTTTCTTCTGCTCTCCTTTGCACCCTATTGTATTCTTCATTAATATTATCATTATTGCGGTTCTGTTCACGACTTTTTTCTCGATTGTCATGATTATTCTGGCGAATTTCCGCTTGAAATTCTTGCTCTTCTACTCCTGCTCTCAATCTTTCCCTCTCGCAAGCTAAGCGTGCTTGTTCAGCATAATGTCTCTCTATTTCTCTTTCAATTATCTGTTAATTTCTTAGAGTTTCTCTTCCATGCAATATCCTCATTCATTCCTCTTGATCTTCTTCACCATCTTGGTTATTTCGTGCCCGACGCTGCTTATTTTCTTGCCTTCTGTTGTTTGGTTGAATTTCATCTTGTGGTACGTAATGATCTTCCCTTATTTCTCTCCTTTCGCGATGTCCTCCATTTGGATCATGATTTTCTTCTTCAATATTTGTTATAGGTGATCTTCTTCTTATCTCACTTCTAATTATTCTCGAACTTGATCTCGTTGTGCTTCTTGATCTTCTATTTTGTAACCTTATGTTTTCCATTCTCAATTCATGGTTTTGCCTTGCCAAGTTTGTACGTTCTTCCGCCTCTAATCTCCTTTCCTCTTGTATTCTTTGTCTTAAAATCTCTACTGTAGGATCAGAATATTGTCACAGCAATATTCCTGCGAAATAAACAACAATGATATTCTGCGATAAATCTCAAAGTGACGTAAGGAATGACATATCGGATGAAAACAATATAAACATGAGAAAAGCATGACATTTCTGCGATGAATGAATAAAACCTGCGAAAGATTAAGGCGGTGCAAACTGCGATGTATCGCAAGAACCCAGATCCGAAACTAAAGGGAATCTTAGCTGTAAATGAGTTGTAATCCACTATGTAAATACCTATATAAAGGAAATGAATAGTTCCAGAGAGAGATGAATTTTTGAGTACTAAGAAAGTTTTTAGGAGAGAGAAAATCTTATGAAGTGAATTGTATTCTTGATTACTGTAATTCTTTTAAGATCATATTAATAAAAAAGGTCCTTAATCTTCAAATTGTGTCATAAATATTGATAAATTCTTGAGTAGGGTGTAGTGTGGTAATTCCTGCAACTACATTTTGGCGCCCAGAAACAAGGATGAATAGTTGAAAATCATAGTAAAAGTTAGGTAAAAGAAAGAAATTATTCAAGAGTTAGAAGAATATCAAGAAAATTGGTGGAAGAAAAGATGGTTGAAGTTAAAGATAATCAAAAGAAATTGGAGTGTGATGTAATAACAAAGATGATGATAGATAAGTTCCATGAAGATATTAGAGGAAGGATACACAAGCGAGATCTTGAAGGAAAGAAAATCATAACGGTAGATGAGGCATCACCGCTAAAAGATTGGGAAAAACAGAAGATCACATTCACAGCAGCAGAAATTCCGAAAGAGAATTTAAGTCATACATCTCCATTGGTGGTCACAATGTCTGTTGTACCAACAAGAAAAGAGAAATCAGTAAGATCTACAGAAGAGTGGGTTGTGAACATGACTCTGGTGGACGCAGGAAGTTCTGTGGATATAATTTTTTACAACACATTTAAGAAAATAGGATATAAAGATAAAGAAATGCTTAATCCAACATATCATATCCACGGATTTGGAAAATCTCTAACAAAACCTAAAGGTGAAATTGTAGTGCGAATTCCGCTGGGGGAAATAGAGACGCAGATAACTTTGTGCGTGGTGGATGTGAAATCACCATATAATATGTTGTTGGGAAGACCATGGATACATGCAATCAAGGCTGTATCATCAACTCTACATCAGTGCATAAAGTTTCCTATGCCTAGCGGAATTGGCGAGATTAGAGGAGATGTGGATTATGTAGCGTTGTGTTTCCAGAATGAAGTAAGGAATTGTGAAAATCAAATTCATTTTAAAAACAAATGCAGAAAAATGAGGAGAGAAGAAAGGAAAGAAGAAGAATTCAAGATTTACATGATAAGATCAGAAGAAGGAAAAGGAATATTTGACGATGCATCGCAAGAAAATGATGAACCAGCGGAGGTAATAAAAACACCAACACCAATGGGAGAACATGAAGCCAGTTATACTGCAGTAGAACCAACAAAAGAAGTAAATGTTGGAAGTGAAGAAGACCCAAAGATGCTGAAAATTGGAACTAAGATGGGTGTGGAGGAAGAAGAACAAACTGTAAACCTTCTGCGAGAATACAGAGATATTTTTGCATGGAATATGGATGAGATGCCTGGAATAGATCCATCTGTTGCGTGCCATATATTGGAGATTAACAAAAATGTGAGACCATTCAAACAAAGAATAAGAAAGATTGCGACTACTTATCATGCCAAGATAGAAGAAGAATTGCAGAAGATGCTTGACGCAGGAATTATAAGGCAAGAAAAATATCCAGAATGGATCGCCAACATGGTGGTAGTTCCCAAGAAAAATAAGGGGATAAGAATTTGCATCGATTTTACTGATCTAAATAAAGCATGTCCCAAAGATAGTTTTCCCTTGCCGGATATCCCGCACCGGTGGAATCTCACCGCATGAAATGATCGAATATCTTTGTTAGATGGATACAAGGGCTATAATCAAATCCCACTTGCGGAAGAAGATCAAGAACATACTGCATTCTTTGCTCCCAGAGGATTATATTGCTACACAAAGATACCTTTTGGGTTACGAAATGTAGGAGCAACTTACCAAAGAATGGTAGAAAAAGTGTTCGCAAAATGGATACATAAAACTTTAGAGGTATATGTGGATGATATGTTGGTAAAAATCAAATAAGCTAAAAATCATGTGCAGGACTTGAGGGAAATTTTTGATCAGATGCGGCTTTTTAATATCAAAGTAAATCCTGAGAAATGTACTTTCGGAGTATCATCTGGGAAATTCTTGGGATATATTGTATCAAAAGAAGGAATACAAGTTGATCCTAAAAAGGTGCAAGCAGTTCGAGATATGCCAACTCCAGCAACAGTAAAAGATGTGCAAAAATTGAATGGACTTTTAGCCTCACTAGGAAGATTTATTTCACGATCATCAGATAAATGCAAACATTTCTTCAACATACTAAAGAAGGGAACAAAATTTAAATGGACGGATGAATGTGAGAAAGATTTTCAAGGAATTAAGGAATATTTGATGAACATATCCATTTTACAGAAGGCTGAACCAGGAGAATAATTGATGATGTACCTTGCGACAACTCAACATGCTTTAAGCCAAGTACTTTTGTGAAATGATGCAGGAGTTGAAAAACCAATTTACTACATCAGCAAAACATTCAATGCTGCGGAGAAAAACTATTCAAAGATTGAAAAGCTAATTCTGGCGTTAGTTTATGCAGCATCTAAACTTCGCATATATTTCCAAGCACATAAAATCAAAGTACTAACAAAAGTACCAATTGAATCAGTAATGAAAAATTCAAAAAGATCAGGCAGAGTTGAAAGATGGAACGCACAAGTGGGGCATTTTGAGATTCAATATGCAATTTTATCCTCGCCAAAATCTCAAATTGTCGCAGATTTTCTCGCAGAATTTCCTTTGGAGGATGATGAAGCTGTAGAAGACATGATGGATATAAAAGAAGAGTATGGGGATCCTAGAGATCTTTTAACAGAACCAAATAGGTGGGAGATATTGGTAGATGGGTCATCCAACAGAGAAGGAAATGGAGTGGGAGTCGTCTTTATTTCGCCAGAAGGTGCAAAAATGGCATTTGCATTCCGACTAGAATTTGAATCTACTAATAACGAGACAGAATATGAGGTTGTAGTACATGCTCTAAGATTTGCAATAGAGATGAAGGTGGAGAATGCAAGAATTACCAGTGATTCGCAATTGATTATTCGCCAAATTGAAGGGGAATATTCAACTAATGATATATCTTTGAAAAAATATAAGAAACTTGTAGAAGAATTATCTGCGAAAATTCCAAAACTCAAATGGAGGCATATTTCAAGAAGACATAATAGGCTTGCAGATTCTTTTGCGTTTATATCAAGTATGATGGTAGACTCGACTGCGAGAAATATAAAAATACAAACACTCATAGCACCTTTAATTAATAAAGAAGAGGAAGAGGAGGCCGAGGCAATGATAATAGAAAATAATGGCGAAGAATCAAGTAGAATTATCGCAGATTGGCGTGTAGAAATTCACACATATCTAGCAAGGGGAGAGGTACCAAGAAACAGATTAGAAGCACATAAATTAAAAAGTAGAGCAACAAATTATGAGTTAAGAGATGGGATATTGTATCGAAAATCTTTAAATGGGCCTTCCCTCAGATGTTTGACACAAGGAGAAGGAAAACAAATAATAAAAATGTTACATAGTGGGGATGCTGGTAATCACAGCGGCGGAATATCTTAAGCATACAGAACCAAAATGCAAGGTTACTATTGGCCATATATGCATGAAGATGCAAAGAATTTATCAAGAAGTTGCGAGGAATGTCAGCGATTTGCAAAAAAGATACATGCACCCGGTGAAACATTAACATCCTCAAAGAATGTTTGGCCATTTGGAAAGTGGGGTTTAGATATTGTGGGACCATTTGTACCAGGGACAGGGCAAAAGAGATATTTAATTGTCGCAACAGATTACTTCACAAAATGGGCAAAAGTTAAAGCAGTGCAGCATATTCGTGATAAGGATATTTTTACATTTATATTTGAAAACATCATTTGCAGATTCGGAATTCCTGCGCAGTTGGTGTCAGATAATGGAAAACAATTTGAAGGACAAAATATAGAGATGTTACTTAATGCATTCAAGATAAAGTGCGGAAAATCGACTCCTTTATACCCACAAGCTAATGGTCAAGCTGAGGCAACTAACAAAAGAATCGCAGATATCCTCAAGAAGAAGTTAGAAGGGCATCATAGAACATGGTGTTAACAAGTCCATAATGCAGTTTGGGCTTATAATACAACACAAAGAGAGGCAACTGGGGTATCACCTTTTTGTTTAACATATGGAGTTGAGGCAGTATTACCAACAGAAGTTGCTATTCCTACGACAAAAAGAGAAGCTTGGGAAAAGAATCTTAGTGCTGGTATGATTCTAGACAAACTTGATGAAGTAGAAGAGAAGAGAGAAAAAGCATTACAACATATGGAGAACTATCATCGCAGATTAGCTCGCGAATATAATAAGCGAGTAAAGAAATGTGAGTTCCAAGTTGGAGATCTAGTTTTGCGAGAAACACCAGAATATCAGCGAGTAAATGGAGGAAAATTAGCGAAAAAATGGGACGGGCCATATATCATCAAAGAAATAATTGGAACTGGAGCATATAAGTTAATGGATCCAGAAGGAAGAGACATGGGTCAAAGACTTGGCAGACCATGGAATAGACAATATCTAAGAAAATATTATCAATAATGGTTTGAAAGACTAGGATGACTGGATTATACGCAAGCAATTGCGAGAGAATAAAAGAGATGTTTCACAAGAATAAAGTTGGCCAAATACAAAGAAATTTTTCGCAATAATTTGCGAGATAATTAAGAATTTTAATGCAAATGCATGAGACGGGCGCAAATCGCCTAAAAACATATAAGAATGGGACGAACCTTTGTGGCGTACACCCTAGTTCGCGAATTATATTCCATAAGAGGCAATGTCCTTAAAGTACGTCATAAGGGGGGTGATAAGTGCCTAAAATACATCTTTTGAATGTCTATTTCTTTTGCTTTTCTTTGTTATTTCTCTTGTATTTTTGTCTATTACGCTTTGTTTTCATTTTATAGGTATTTTGGAGTCATGCGACAATAAAGAAGGCAAAAGAGGCTCAATTCACTGCTCGGGAACCTTAGGCATTAGCGCAGTGGAAGCATGAAAGAACGCAAGGCCTTGTTGTATTAAAAGAGCAGGTTACCGAAGCAACAAACATACTCGGGGAAGCCAATGAATTCCAGCTGAAGGCTACTAAAAGCAGGCTACATTTCGTTAGGGGCCATCTAAATCTCCCTTATCTCAACAGCTAGGTCGAGCCCAGCACTTCTACCACCCATTTCAGTTGTATCCTCAGTAAACCAAACACGTACAGCACCAAGCTACTTCATGCCGGCAAGCTCAGGTCCGAGCAGTGCTATCAAGGGTCCATGGGAGAGTTTCACAGTTGAGAACGACGAGGAGCAGTCGGCCGCATTAGGAACATTGGGCCGAATGGGAGACAGAATTGTTAGAATTTTAGAAAGACTTCTGAAAATACAGGAAGTTATGTTTCTGCTGCTGATTCGCAGAAATGGAGGAGATAGAAATTAAGGGCCTGTAATGACTGGAATTCGAAGTCAAGACGGAACTGAGGATTGGGTACAAGTTATAAACAGAGTTGGGTTCGAATTTGTAGGATTCCTCAACAGTTTACAGGACGCATATAACATGTTTGAGTAATTGAATGAACCAGTTCTACTTAACTTTGTTCTGTGCAACTGAGAGTCACGGTACTTATCGCTGTTTACCAAGAGTTATAAATGGGAATTCGAAACTGAGAAGAAAATAAGATTGGGTACTAGCTATGAACTGAGAAGAGGACCTGTTCTTGTAGTTTAATGCATCAGTTCACGCCGTCAACAACCCATGGTTCGAGCCTCGTCC
>JAJJWX010004802.1:0-72706 GCA_023529315.1 Papaver bracteatum | reverse complement strand
AGTAAGGAGTCGAGCAACTTCAATAAGATTGGGGGATTGCAAGTCTGATGGGCACCTTGGAAATTTACGCGGAAAATGAGAATTTCACCAAGTTGAAGGATTTCCCGATGAAGAGAAAGATTACCGATCTTTTTGTGAAAAGCAGGAGGCTTCAGATTGGGAATTGGGGTTGCCGCCTCATTGTGTATCCTAGAGGTATTCATACACTGCATTTGTTATTATGTGCTTTGTTTCATTGATTTACTCGTTTTTATTAGACGTAGCAGTTGAAATTGTTTGTACCGTTTTAGTGAGAGATTAACGTTACTGTTTGTCATTAGTAATTGGATTGGTCCCAAATTTTAAATGCAGCTCAAATGCTGAGACCACGTTTGTAATACTTAGCTAAGTAAGGGCGTAATAACTGCGGTTGTTTTAGAATAGGAAGAAAAATAATGGAAAGGACCAATGGAATGTCTACTTTTACTTGATGACATCAGAGCAGTCCCAACCTCCATGCCACCTCTCTAGTGTTTCTTGAAGTCACTGTTTCGCGAAATGCATCCAGTGATTGGAGTTGCTTTGTAAGTCATTGGTTGTCTGTAATAAACCAGAGAATGGAAGACAAGTCTGTAATGAAAGAGTCACAGAATCGTTAGTGGAAAGGATTGTGACTGGTGCAAGTTTCTAACACTCACCAGTCTCTTTGATCAAAACGCCGGGTTTCTTGTTCCAGATACTGTCATCTTTTCTTATCTATAAGGAGACATCTGTGATGCAGGAATTTACTGATCAGGATGCAAGGATCAATAGCGATGGAGTTGTAAAAAAAGATCATTTACATGGAAGGTTGAGAACTTCCATAATGGAGACCCGTAAGATTTATAGCAATTGGGCAATGTAATGAGGCAGAATGTGACGATGATTATGACCTTTGAGTTTAGGTAGAAAATGGAAGTGTGGGGAAAGCAGTTGGTTTGAGGATATAGAGAGAAAAATGAGGTCATAGTTTTGAAAAAAGTTTCAACGTACAATGTTCGCTCAATGTTAGTTTTGGAAACAGGCTGTTGTTGTGACAGGAATGATATGCTAGAGCACAGTTAAGCCAGTTAAACATTATCCTTCCCCATATCTGCAGCATCACGTTCTCACAATCGGTTATCTAACTTTACGGCACAGTTCCTTGCTTTCTCCCTCATACCCGCATGTAATGGAGAAGAAACGTTCTAATTTTTCAGATAAGAAAAAGTTTCTACCTTCATAAGCACAGTTATGTTTCAGTGGAATGTCTGGGGGTTTTGGGACACCATGATGTGAGACAGAATAGAAAGTTTGTGGGCAGTTTATATTTGTGTACTGTGTTTCTTGCAAAAGCAACCTGGCCATTCACTTAAATTGAGAGGATGCCTTGCCAATATCTTTAGAAAGGGTCTGTAGGATGGAATAATAGTATTTTGTAATTTTTTGATATGCAGTGTAATCCAATTTGTATTTCTAATGCCTTATCATGCCTGGTTTGCCCTTTGGTCAGGTTTTGGCTTCTGAAAAATGAGAGGGATGCTTTGTCAATTGATCCTGACAAGCTTGTTGACTCCGAAGATAGTGAGGCAATAAGCGGAGACGAGGGAGATATCTTTAGAGTTCTCCTTTCCAGGGCTGTCTTTCATCTTACATACGGCGATAATCCTTCCCAGCCTCAGTCAGAGGGATTTTTTTTTTATGGATGCAGGTGCTATAGCTGGTTTTTTTAGAGAACTTTGTGTTTATCTTGATCACCCAGCTAAAGTAAAGCGCTTGCTCCTTCCAATAGATACTGGAGAAACAATAAGCTCACGAATAGCAACGATGGGAAGAAAGAGGGCACAAGAAATTGTAAATGCTACCAGCCTTCAGAAGGAAGAAGTGGGGATGAATTTTCTGATTTAAACTCTAAAGCTTCTCTAGATAGCAACGGAGCGGTTAGTCCATCAGAATCTGATAGTGATACTGGAGAAACAGAACATGCACAACCTCCTTGTTATGAGAGACTTGATTCTGGTGCAGGTGAAAATATAATTGGATATGCTTTACAGAGCCCAGACATGAAATGAAATCAGCATATCTGAAATTGCTGTTCTTGGGTAACCTATTTCTCCTCCGAAATAATCTGGTGATAGTCTTTGCGTTAGGTAATAGTTTTCCCAGATGATATATTAAGTAATTGCTTTTCCCAGTTCTTTTTTCCTTCCTCGTATTCATTTGCCATCTTGTGCGATTGCTAGACCAAGTGGCCAGAGCAGTCCGAGGAGCTCCAAGGCCTGATTGTTAATTCACTGAGAGCCCTAGATGGTGCAGCTCCTCGAGGTTTCCCAGAACCGAGACATAAGCCTCGTTCTGTGAGAAAGATTGCTCTCCTACTGGACAAAGCTCCAAATCATCTGCAACCAGATTTAGTGAGCTGATTCTTAAACTGGTTGAACATTCAGAGCATGCAATTGCTGCTTGTTCCCTTATAGATTGTCTTCATGCAGCACCTGCTCTCCGAATAGCGGTAATTCTGAATTTCTTGCAATGATTTGGGGATGTTTTTTTTTATTATTTTCTGTTGCCTTACTTTTATATGTTCTCCGTTAACCATGACGATGACTATTTCTTATTGGTTCCTCAGGTTTTGAGTGCTGTTAGCTACTAAATCTGAGCAGTGAAGTGTGGGAAAGCGCTTTAGCGAAGTCCGTACAACTGTTGGGGGATTTGAATCATGAAGCACTTGGAGCAGCAATCAGTTTTATATTCGAAGCTGGATCAATGTGTCAGCATCTTCCAGAAGCAGTATGCATGCATTCATATCTGATATTTATATTGGATTTTTTAGAGGTATTATTATGTTAGTTGGGACTTGGAGAATTTTTTCCTACGTGGTTATTTTTTTTCCCGTGTTTTCACATTGTAGGCAAGGGCTGTTCATGCTAATCTGAGAAGTTTGGGTCCTGAGGTTTCACCTTATCTCCACGATGTTCTAAGTTAAACTGTGAATACTCGTGCAGATGTTACTGAAGCCGTATTAAGGGACATTCATTCTAATGGTGAACTAGATGAAGTTTCCTCACCATCAGCTTGTGGCCACTTCTCATTTGGTGAAACTGGATTTAATGAAAGGTTTAATGGGGAAGAGCTTGTGGCCACTTCTCATTCTCAGCAGCTAGCGGGGGAGGAGTCCTTTTCTGTCCTGGGTGGTGATTTTACTGCAGTTGTTGGCCTTGCCAAGAATTGTCTCTCTCAAGAGACCCAAGAATGCAGATCGTCGTTATGACATTGTATGTGGATGATGGTTACCTAGGGAGGATGTTGAAGGGGCTTGTTCACCGTGCTACAAGTGCAACAGATAATTGTCATGATGGATTTGTTTATTTTGGTATTTCTGGTTCATGAGGAAGAAGAAATTTCCAGGCCAGTTCTAAGCATGATGAGAGAGGCTGCTGAACTTGCAAATATTGATCGTGCAGCTCCGCTGGCATCAGTTATGTGCTGAAGTTGAAAAAATATGAAGAAAGGCAAGCAGAAGCTTTGAGGACTAAAGAAAAGAGAGATTCCGTCACGAAGGCTGAGTGAATCTGAAGCAACTAACAGCCGGCTTAAGGTATCATCTGGATTTCTTATTTTAACTTCCATTTATGTTGTCTACCTTGTGTCGTTTTTTACCGAGATTTCTTATGTTAACTTTCACATAAAATTGCAGTCCGAGATGTAGACTGAAGTAGATCGCCACTCTCGGGAGAAGAAAGAGCTCACTCTGTGAACTGATACAAGATGTTGAGAGTCAGCTTGAATGGGTCCGCTCTGAACGTGATGAGAAGTTGTAAAACTAATCTCTGGGAAAAGGGTACTCCATGATCGGCTCCATGATGCAGAGCTACATATTCAACAGTTGAATTCCAGTTAGCAGTTAATGTGAAGCACTAAAGGTAAATCATATGTTTATTTAATTTCTCGGAGATTTATGTGCTTTCACGAGTTTCTATTTCTCTTGAAAGAATTTGAAGTTTAATACGATCTTATTTAAAACTTGACCATATCTTCTATAACCTTGATCGACTACTATGTTTACAACTTCAACATTGAACATCCATGAAGATGCAATAGCTCTTCGTCAACTGGAGTATGTCAGACGCTCCCAAATAGTATCTCTTCAACAATATCTTTTTCAAAAATCAATCAAGCTATTTCGATGAAATTTCTCCATCAATCGGATCGATTCGTAACAAGATCCGGATGACAAATCGACAACTACGGGACTAAAATATGATTCCTCCTTCACGTATCAAGTATCAATTTCATCTGCAAACAATAAAAGATGTTGTTTAATATTCGCTTCTACGTTTTAGGTTTATCATCATAATCTTTCCGGATTTCGACAATAAAGGAAGGTTTGCGTTAATTTCCAAATTAGTGGTCATGTTTTAGTTTAGTTTGGGCTTTTAGTTTCCATTTTCAAAGCTCTAGGTAGAGAAAAGGAGTTCAGCGATTCTCGATCTGCTTTTAGTTTCCATTTTTCAACCTCTGCTTCTCTTTTTTTTGGATCTCGATCTCATTTTGGTTCTCATTCTTGAAAAAAATTTGGGCTCTGTATGTTCATATTCTTCTGGTTTTCTAGTATGAGGTATTCTTTCTGATCTGTGATTCGTGAAGGGTCCCGTTTGCTATGGATTCAGGGGTTTCTCCAAGGTTAAAGGATTTCCCCCTTTGAAATCAAATCCTTCGTCTGCTTTGGGTGGAGGAAATACCGATGGTAGGGACTCTGTAATTGGAGAAAGAGAAAGGGATCGGTTGTTAGGGGAGATTTTCTTCAACCAATTTCTTCAAATGGTGCTACTTCAACTGGGGTTTTAAATGGGGCTACACCTGAAACATTTCAGCCTGCAGAATGGAAATCAGTGCTCACTGATGAGAAGGTTGACTGTGAAGATGCCTCTACAAGCAAATTATCCTTCCACAAACCAAATTTAATTGAAGGTAAGAAAATTGCAATGTATGCTACTGATTTTAAAAGAAATTAGGAAATGTGAATCTTTTCTTGTTGGCTATTTTGTGGGTAGTAGAGTTTACTTTCCTAAAGTTGAGATTGCTCAAAAAACTTTGGAAACTCAAAGGGGAATTTCGTGTGACTATGAACGGTGATAACGTTTACATTTTTGAATTTGACCTTGAAGAAGATAGACTCGCTGCAATGGAGATTGGGTCGGTTTTTCATTTCAAACAAACTGTTTTTGATCAAACCATGGCACTTATTTTTGGAACAATCGGTCAATGGATGAAGACTGTACCAATTTGGCTAAACTTGAAGAACATCCCCATCCATTTATGGAATGCCAAAGGGATAAGTAAGATAGCTAGCTACTTGGGGGTTCCTTTACTCGCTGACAAGCACACGATAGCTAGAACTAGGATGAGCTTTGCTAGAGTTTGTGTAGAAATAGAGATAAATTTCAACTATCCAGATTGCATCCCAATATCTTTTGATGGAGCTGAGTTTCAAGTTTCCGTGGAGTACTCTTGGAAGCCACCAAGATGTGATGTTTGCTCTTCATTTGGTCACTCTAGGGGATCTTGCCCAACATCGACAAAATTAAAAAGAAAATTTGGTCTCCATGTGTCAAAAAGAGAGTTGGGAATGATGCTACAAAGAATGTAGAGGTGGAGGATGTCGCCACGAACATTGCACAGGTAGAGCATGAAAGTGAAGTTATTGGGCAAGGGGATGATGCTCTTACTTTAAATGGGAGTGAAATTGCAGGCAATGAAGAAGATAATGAGTCCTCCTTGCGCTATGTGAGAATGAGTTGAGCTGGGGTGCTACTCGAAAGCATTGTCTTCTGTTGATCCATGTGCGAGATGTATGTGAATGGTGAGAGGGAATCGAACAAGAAAAGGTGCTTGGTGAGTGGAAAACTTTTAAAAGAAAGAAAGGCACCGGCAAAAGAAAAATGAGAAGTACTTAGAGATTCCTTCGATGAACCCGTATGCTAATCCCGATAATGGTCAACCGGTTGTGGAAGATGCTAGCACCTCATCTCGCTTATCTAGCCATTCCCGGGTTTTGAATCTCATAACAGGTTTCACGGATTCGAAGAAGAAGAAGAAACCAAAGAAGATGATCGACAAGGCAAGGAAGTTTTAATTGGGGTAGATGAAGAAGGTGGTAATGAGAGGGTTATTGGGGAAGAGGATAATAGTCTACAACAAGACAATAAGGATCAAGTGACAGTGGAGAACTGCTTAGATTCAGATGTACCTTGCTCTGAATCGACAATTGCAGTTGCTTTGTCTTTGGAAGCATCCTTAGATTCTAGAGGAGGGGAACGCCCAATTTTACTTTCTACCGAAACAAATGGGTTTTCAACTCCAAGGGTGACTTCTATTTCTAATATGAAGGTGAGCTCGGAGGCGAGTATTCCAGAAGATTTGAGTTGGATTACGGTTCGGAAAAAGAAGAAGAAGAAGAAGAAAAATTCCCCCCCTTCTTCTAGGCGTTTGACTCAAGATAATCAAGTTAAGTCTGCTACTATCTCTGTTACTGATGCCGAAATAGATTCTCAAATCGCTTTTAACAAATTGATGGGTATCTCTGACCATCCTTTGATGAGATCTATGTGTAAGAATATATTGGAGAATTCTAAGTCTCAATCAGAGATGGAAGCACCGCCCTTTGAGGATGATGATGGTTTGGGAGATTTCGACCCTGACACCGAGAATGATGAGCAAATTGATGCTGTCAAATGCTCGTTTCAACATGAAAATGAGGATTTTGAAGATTGATTAGCTTTCTCCAGTCTCTGGGGTTTCTAGTTTGTCAAGTTTCCTAAGTTTTTTCTTTTGGAGCTTAGGTTTGAAGTTTTTCTTTCGGGTTGTTTGTGTTTGCTCCTTCGTGGGCTTGTTTTTTATTTTTTTATTTTTGTAACTTTGGTATCACTCTTGGTGACATCTTTGTTTTTAATTAAATTTTCCATTCCTTCGTCAAAAAAACATTGAACATCCATGCCTTCCCACTTTGTAGAATATTTCAAGTGATATGTGTGAGAATGAACCTACATGAAAGTTGGATCAAGTTTAACCTGATTTTGATCTGGGTTAGGTTAGGTTCTATCTCGTTTTTCTGAAGTTTTTCAATTATTTGAAATTGATAACTATCACCTATCTATCATGGGACATGGGGTTGTCTCTTTATTGCCAAAGACTTTGGTTGGTTGGTTGGTTGACTTCAATTTGGTTGCTGTGCAGAGAATGGTTAAAGAATGCGTAAGTCGTTTCGAAAAAGATTTGAGGAGGAGTTAAAGCACTATGACACCGAGACTGACTCGTGAAGAAGTTCGGCAGTCATTTGGAGGATGAAGGTCTTTTGACGAAGACAGCTGGACAAACCGGAGGAGACTATGAAGATGAAGTTGCTGGATACAACTGAAATTGTTTGACTAGGTTAATTAGGCCGACATAGCGAAGCCAGTGATGACTATATATATGGTGACTTAATGTCAATGTGAAGGATGATAATTTTTTTCCAATTTTACAAAAAAAAAATGAATTTGGTTCAATGATGAAAAGACATCACTGCCCCTCTAAATAAAAATTTTCTTTTTTTCCTTTAGATATTTTTGTAAATAAACACAAGAGGAAGGGAAATAAGGTATTAGATATTTTTGTAAATAAATCAAAAGAGAAGGGCAGTAAAATATTAGACATTTTTGTAAATAAACCAAACGAGGGCAACTAAATATAATTTTATTAAAATTTCTTATATATCCTATTTCTTTAGAGTATAATTGACAACTAAACTTTAAAATAACATATCTAAAAACCCGTGCTTTGGAATTTTACCAATTTTATCTCGTTGGAAAGCTAATAAAAAAACCTATCCAACGAGCATAAACAACAATATCAAATTTAGAGTTTTTACGAAAAATTCGGAGGTATTTATCATTTTAAGCACAATTTTGAAAAAAATTGTATATCTATTATATACAAAGGATACATAATACCTTATGTAACCATATTTTGGTTTATTCATCAATAAATTTCCTTTGCAACTAATAAAACGATGTACTCTTCCCGTTTCAAGAAAAGTGATATTTTCACTTTAGGCACAACTTTTTTTTTACAGTCTAATTGCAACAATGTTTCTTTTTTTTTTTCGGTCGGCCCTCCCCACCGTGGCAGCGGTCATCTAGTTGTATCAAGAAAATATCATCGTCTCTCTAGGTTAATCATCATCGTTTCACTAGAATTATCATCGTCGAAGGAAAAATGTGTATTCGACGTCACCGAAATCAAGAAAATCAACCAAAATAAAATGGTTGACTTACTATAAAATCGTGGATAATCTTAAGGAGGAGAACTGAAGAAGGAATTGAGAAGACCGCATAATTTTTTTCATTCGTAAACTAATTATAGTGGGCCCATTAAAGGATACTGAACAGAGATAAAGATTCAGACAAGGACATATGATAAATGAAAATACATTCTAGGGACCTATTACTAATACCATGAGTTTGCCAGCTGTACATTTTTAAAATAGACATACTGAATTTAATCTAAATAACAAAATCCAACGGTTAATAAGCTGCTAGCTTATATCCACGTTCCGCGCGGGCACCACCCATTTCCATCTATCTATCTATCTACAATAAAACTTTTTTAAAATAATATTCGATAATATAATATATTTTTTTTTAATTCAATTTTGAAATAATATAATAATCTCGCTAAAATAATAAAATTTTCCAATCCCAATTTGGGCCTTTAGTGCTAAAATAATAAATTCGATAAAATTAAAATATAATACATTTCAAAATTTCCCCATTAACATTAATAAGTCCCAAATATTATATAAAATAATAATTCCATTAGAAATAAAAAATAATTTTCTAACATCTTTGAGATGAGAAGACGTACAAGTGATTTAGAAGCATGTATTGTTTGTGACGAAACTGAATTGTAAATTGTATGTTAAATATAAAAAATTTCTGTATAGAAATATTTATTCATGGAAATTAATAAGATTTATTACTTTAAAAACAAATGCATGTCGATCTAAAAATATTTCTGTTAATGTTTTTTTATGTTTTTCTATATTTTCCACTTTTAAAAATCTATTTCGATATTTATTGTAAGATACTTTATTTTTATTTTTTTAATATGGAAATACTCGTTTTTTTCAAAGAAAATTTTAAAATTAATATTCTATTATTATATATGTAGGTGTAGATTATCCACATGGCTAGGTGGCAACATCCTAAGCTATGATGTACTCAAAGAAGAAGAAGCGAGAAGCATGAGATAGAGAAGGGCAGGCGCGAAGATTAAGGAAACACGTGGCTCGGGCATGATAATTCAACAGCTATCAGACACGACTTGACCCCAGACTTCTAACAAAGCTGACAGACGAGACATGTCTGGTCAAACGAGGGGAGTCAGTCAAAGGGATAAGAAGATACGCGTCACATCGGCCAACTAAAAGGGCGACAGGATCGGAAGGGCGACGTCGCACCAAGGCAACACCTAGTGGGATCGGCTCGGACGAAAGACTGTTAAGGAATCGAAGCGCATCGGCCATAACCACAGAAGAAGGGACGACGCAAACAGGCCTGAGAGCAGAACTTCAAGTTGGATACGTTGTGACCAACACCCTAGTTTGGTTGTGTGTAGCCTCTCCTATAAATAAGAAGAGCTTGTATCCAAGAGAGGTAGGTGGTATTTTGGAGAGAGAGAGAGACTTGTAATCACGAGAGAAAGAAGGAAAGTTGAGAGTGAGATCATCTTACAAGTGGGTTCATTTGGAAGAGCAAACACCATTGTAACACTTTGAAGTAATAAGATTCATCCTTTCACCCCCGTGGACGTAGGTAATCATACCGAACCACGTATATCCTTGTGTCTATCATCATGTCCTTACTTTCACTTGCATGAGTAGAAGTTTCTATCCTTTGGATGTAGGTTGTCATTGATTCAATGGAAAAGCAACACGGTAGTCATGTGTAAATTCTTTCCGGCCAGTTTGGAGGGCGAGGCGAGAGATTGGTTTTATTCACTTCCACCAGGATCGATTGACGGTTATGATACACTTGTCGAGGCATTTCTTGAAACCTATATGCATAATAGCCGACCTCGGCCAATAATGAACAAACTATTCACCCTCGCCCGAATGGTTCAGGGAGCCCTTGAGAACCTTGACCGATAGGTGGAGGAAGTTGTGTACTGAAATTGGAAAAGTACCCGTGGACCAGGCTATCTTTGGATTTGAAAACGCATTGGGAAGATCGGACCCCATCTGGGTAGCTATGTTTTCTGAAAATCCAAAAACCCTAAAGGAGATGCGAAGAATGCAGGAACATTTTATCTCCCTTGAGGAAATCCAGGCCGAATCGAGAGATAGAGGAGTACAAGAAGCTAGTACTGAAGCGGGTGCCGAGACTAAGGAAATTATGGACAACCCGGCTAGGCGACCCGAGAAGAGATCGGACCCTCCGCCAAGAGGTAATGAGAAGAAAGAGTGGGTGGCCAAAGGGAAGAGGCTGAGTCAGGAAGCCCGATCGTATACCCCTTTAAACGCTCCTTTGGAGGAAATATTCAAGAAAGTCGAGAAGATGAACGATATCAATTACCCAGCATCGAGGGGAGTCCAGTTTCAAGAAACCAAATGCCACCCCGACTACTGCCAGTACCATCATTATAGGGTCCACTCCACTAATAATTGTCGAGGAGTGAAGGATATCGTACAACACCTCATCCGAGATGGGTACCTGAGACAGTTTGTCCGACATCCATACCAGCCGATAGCAGCACCCGATGCGCCGGTCCATCAAGGCCGCATTGATAGGTCAACTCAATTTGTGAATACCATTTCACACTCCACTATGCAAGACTACACTTTCGGACTAGTTATCACTTCAAGGATTCACAAGAGGGACCGCATTGGCAAAGAAATATTCAGTATAGCTAAGACCTTACCAATGGAACCTTGGATGATGCAACCTATTTCGTTCTTGGACAAGGATGTCCCAACAAATGGGAAAGCACACAGTGATCCCTTGGTCATCACATTGTTGATTGAGAGATGGGGAGTAAGAAGGATTCTCATAGATAGTGGAAGTTCAGTCAAAGTGTTGTTCTATGACACGTTTAAGAGAATGGAGATGTCGGACGACATCCTCGTCCCCTCAACATATCGCATCTACGGTTTTAACGGCACAGTTACCATCCCTAAGGGTGAGGTAACACTGAGGGTTTCAGATGGTGGGGGCTACCTTTACACTCTGACCACCTTTTGTGTGGTCGATGTCGCCTCACCTTACGAAGCAATTATCGGACGTCCTTGGATCGCTGGGATTAAAGGAGTGGCATCGGCCTATCATCAGAGATTAAGGTTCCCCACCTACAAGGGAATAGATGAAGTAGTAGGCGACCCCCAAGCGGTACGACAATGCATGCAGGTTGATGCTGAAATTAATGAAGATCGGCGAGCACGAAAAAGGCGAGAGAAGAATAAATCCAAAGAGGTCAAGGCTACGGAAGAACTAGAGGAGATTATTTCACAAGCGGTCATGGCATGCGAGACCCATGAGCAAGAACCTTTATAGCAATTAAAGGAGACGGATCCATTCAAGGGGACTAAATCTAATTTCTCGACAGTTGAGCCGACTCAGGAGGTGAATTTGGGGACGATGAAGGAGCCTAAAATAGTGAGGATCGGGACGTTACTCTCGGATGAACAAGCAAGTCAACTTATGACGGTGTTAAAGGAAAACTTATACGTGTTCTCTTGGGAAACACAGAACAGAGTATGTTAACAATGGATTATCACAAGATCGTCTTTAGATCTAACAATAGTCTAAAGATCCATGTCGAAACTTTAAACTAATTTGAGTGAATCTTATATCAAAATAGAAGATTCTCAAGCATAAACAAACTAGGTGCAATCAAAGTTCAACCAATGTTAGTCAATCAAATCAATACGAAAACTAAAGATAAACCGCAATATCTAGTTTCCCACCGATGGGTCGCGCTAGAGATTCTCAATCCCAAAGAAGATTTTAAATTAAGCGGCCGTAAGAGATTTCACCTAATTACATTACTCTCCTCTCCGATAGGCGGCTCCACCAGTAACAAAGACAAAAGAGGAAGTCTATGTCACGCAGGATTAGTTTGCTAGAAATGAAAACTCAAAGTATTTATAGACAAGGAAGTTTGGACACCAAGGAATTTCCAAAAACCGAAAATATTCTCAAGATATTTTTCATTACTCCACCAAATTCAGTTTTCATAATTCATGTGAATGCACTTTCCAAAAATAACGATCGAAATATCCTTTGAAGCTTGTGGCAGTAGAAAAAAGTATAAGGAATAGATAGAGTTAACCAACAACGACCAAAATAGTTAAAAACGAAATGAGAACTGCACATGTTCGCGAGGTCTACAACAAAATTAAACCTCAAATGGGCTAGTGAAGAATGGAATGAAGTACAAAGGGAAAAGTGGAATATTTCTCGTAAGTATTATTCTCACAGATATTTTCAGCACAAGTATTTTCTTTGCAAGTATTTATTTCACAAACATTTTCCTGAGATTTGCATCAACAAAGAAGCTGCGAGCAATACAACCAACAAAAATAGGTATTCGAACAATTGGCCTTTAATTACTTCACAAGGTGTTTGATAATTTCACAAAGGATATTTAAAATCGCACAGAGAAAACAAAGTTTCATCAAGTGATTAATATAATAAAACAAAGTTATAATTCCGCAGAGGAAAAGAAAAGAGTTAACGATTATCTCGCAAAGAATGAAGAGAAGAATGATTATCTCGCAAACAAATAACAGGGAAGAAATGACAGAAATGAAAGGAAGAAATGAAAGAATTGACAGAAATGGAAGAATAAAGAAACGCGAATAAAATTTTGCAGAGATTAATAGAATGGGACAAACCTTTATGGCGTACACCCTAGTAAAATGAGAAGAGCATGACTATCTTGCGAAGAATACAACGTCTGCGAGAGTACTCATTATAACAGCTGCGAGAGCATCGCGAGCCAGATCCGAAATTAAAGGATAACTTAGCTGTCATCCACTATGTACTTACCCTCTATAAAGAGAGCCAATAGACTTAGTGAAGAGAGATCAATTTTGGAGTGTTGAGAAAGTCTTGAGGAGAGAGAAAGTTCTTGTGAGCGGTTGTATTCTTGATTTCTTCCATTTCTTGTAACATTTCTAGAATTAATCAATAAAAGTGATGTTCTTAATCTTCAAATATGTGTTGATAATGGTGAAATCTTGTATGGGGTGTAGTGTGGGAATTCCTGCTACTACATAATGGCGCTAGAAACAGGGATTGATTAGAGAAAGAAAAGATTGAAGTTGTGATTTGTAAGAATTTGAAGAAATTAGAAAAGATTTTTATGTGATTTACAGTAATACCTCAAAATTGAAGAAATGGCTAGAAGAAGAAACACATCAGAGCAACCAACAACTGTAAGAAGGAGTAGGAGAATTGATGGAGAAGAAACAAGTGAAATAGGAGAATCTTCAAGATTGAGAAAACGGAGAAATAAAATAAGGAATAATGGAGAAAATCAAATTCAACAACCAAACCAACAAACATCAATACAAGATAGAACTGAGGATTATGACAGAGTGAGTGCGCATACTTGAAAATCAGATTCAATGGAAGAAGAAGAAAATCGACAAGTAAGAAATTAAAGACAAGAGAGAAGAGATCAAGAAGTGTTTGAAGGATTAATTCATGGAGATGGAGAAAATGAAGTAAATCAAAGGATACAGGAGGAAAGAAGGTTAGAAGCGGAAGGACGTGCGAATTTAACAAGACAGAATCACGAGTTGAGAATGGAAAATTTGAGATTACAAAGTAGGAGATCAAGAAGTACTGCCAGATCGAGTACAAGATTATTTAGAGAAGAATCAAGGCGAAATTCTCCTATGAGAAATGCTGGAGAAAATATCCGAGAGGAAATGCAAAATCCAAATGAAGAGCAGCATTAGGGAGAAGAAGAGATGATTAATGATCGCTACATTCCACGCGGTGAAGTTTTTGATGATAGACGTAATAACACAAATCAGGAAGGTGGAAATAACCAAAATGGCGAAGAAAATCGAGAAGAAGGTAGAAGAATATTACATGAGCGAGAAATTCAAAGAAATCGAAGAATAATTGAGGATGAAATTGAGAGACATTATGCTGAACAAGCACGTCTAGCCTGCGAGAGAGAAAGGTTGAGGGCAGAAGTGGAAGAACAAGATTTTCAAGAGGCAATATGGCGGAATAATCATGATAATCGAGAAAGGAAACGCACACAAAATCTCCATAATGATAATATTCAGGAGAAATATGATAGAATACAAAGGAGAATAGAAAGACAACGAAGAGAAATGATGAGAAATGAAGAAAATCGCAGGGAAGAAAATAGACAGCATAATCAGCTGCGAATTCAAGAAAGAGGTGGAGAAGAAAATCGCAGAAGAAGGCAGAATGAGGATGCATAGGAAGACTCACAAAATCTCGCAAGGTAAGAAAGACATGAACACAGGAGAAGGGAAGCTGCACTGAAAATGCCAATGGAGCAAAATTCGGCTGCGAATGAGCAGATATTAAGGGAGTTGGCATAAATGAAGGGAATGATAAATAACAAAAGAGAATGAGGTAGAAGGCAACTTGATGAAGCCATTGAAGAATTTGCGATAACTCGATTCACTCAAGAAGTAAAATTAGGAGGAGTACCCCCAAAATGCAATTTACCAACGTTAACTAGCATCTTTGATGGGACCACTTGTGTTGTTCATCATGTCAAGGCTTGGGTGTATGCTACAATGAGAGAACCATGATACTGTACTGCGCAAATATTTTGCATCAAGCTTAACTGGCGAGGCACTAAAATGGTTCGAAGGTTTGCCTAAAAACACTATAACTTCTTTCGACCATTTGCAAGCTACATTTTTGGGAGCATATATATGCAACAATTCTTCGCAGCCCGGTATTGAAGATGTATTTGGGTTAAAATAGAGGATTGGAGAGAGTTTGAAACACCTAACCATAAGATGGAAGACCATGTACAGTGAGATGGCAGGAAGGGTGGATGAGAGATACCTTATTTTATCTTTCATTAATGCAATGTTCGCAATCAATCTACTGTATATACAAATTTTTAGAATCAAAAATACAATCACCATGACGGAACTGCGAGAATTACAAGAAGAATACATTGCATTGGAGGAGAGGAAAAATGATATGGAATCTTATCCCATCGTGAACACCGGCTCTGTCGCAGCAAATGAAAGTTTACTTCCAAGGTTAATAAATACAGTGGCGAGCACTTCGCAGGTGAAGCAAGAAAAGAATATGAATGATAACACACAGAAGTTAGTAGCTATGTGGAGAAGAGACCAAGAAGAGTTTGAAAGGAAAATAGATTTCTTCAGCAGAGGTGGAAATAATAAAATTCAGAGGCTTGATCAACCACAAGAAACCTATGGTGGACAGAGGAAAAATTATTATAAGGGGCAAGGAAATCAGAAGACAATATGGGAAGAAATCAAGATGCCACCTCTAAATACGAGCATAGAGAAAATTTGGGAGGCTGTAATTTTGATGGAAGACATACCCGTACCATGGAATATGGGAAAATAGCCACACCCAAATAATCAAAGTTCAGAATTTTGCAATTATCATCAGTTTCATGGTCACTCAATAAATGAATACAGGAATGTAAAAAGAATCATATTAAAGATGATAGATCAGGGAAAATTAAACCATTTCTTGAAAAGACAACCACAACCTCATCAATTACCACCAGCCCCAGATGTTCGCAGAGTGAATACAACTAAGGAAGGTGAAACCTTCGTGATAGAAGTGGGAGCGAAAGCAAAAAATCTTTTTTGTAACTCCATCATACATTCATACAAAACTATAGAGGATTTCCACGATAATATTCTAAGTAGAGTCTTCGCGAGAGATATAGATGGAAGAGAGATAATGAACATTGCGAGAGTCTCGCCACTAGAGGAATGGCAAAAGCAAACTATTTATTTCACTGCACAAGAAGTACCAGAACCTGGCGAAATGCACGATAATCCATTGGTTGTAAGATTAGAAATAAATCCAAGACAGGTGGAAGAAGAAGATGAAGAAAATGAGGATGATGTTGCTGAAGATTCTTGGGCTATCAACAGAGTTTTAATTGACACTTGAAGCTCAGTGGATATCTTATTTTATCATACTTACAAGACCATGGGAGGAAGAGACGAGGATCTGATACCATCAACTTATAAAATATATGGCTTCAATGGTACTGCCAACAAGCCCAAAGGGGAGATGACAATGCGAATTCCATTAAAGGGGGTATCTTCTAAGATTTTATTCTGCGTTGTTGATGTAGAATCCCCTTACAATGCTTTAATTGTTCGACCTTGGCTACATGGGATTCTAGGTGTAGCTTCAACTTTCCACCAATACATTAAGTTTCCTCATCCTAGTGGTATTGGAGTTATTAAGGGAGGTTGGGTTGAAGGGAAGAAATGCTATGAAATTGACATGGAATCTTGCGAGGAAAGGTCCGCGAAGAGCATAAACTGGAAGCATAACATCAAACAAAAGCAGAGAAGTGATAAGCTGATGGTTGATACAGTAGAACGACGAGAAGAAGGAATACTGTGAAGCCAACATGAGCCACAACCAATAGATGGCGAACATCTCGCAGATGGAGAAAATGTAGCAAAGCGCAAAAAAAAAGCAGATGCAGAAAATTAGTAAGTAGAAAAGGTAAAATACCTAAATTGAAAAAATGCAAAAAATGTATGAATGATGTGTTGAAGAAAAAATTCACAAAAAAGTATGTGTTATGATTCAATGAAGAAGACGAAATTGAAAAGTTGTACAAGAGATGAAATGCAAGCAATTTTTATCAGATTTGGGAGACTATTCGCGAGAATATGACAAATATTTAAGAACTGGCGATATTCGCAAGAGACATAAGAATGGGACGAACCTTTATGGCGTACAACCTAGTTCGGGAATAAAATTTCGCAAGAGGCAAATGTAAGACCTAAAGTGCGTCATATAAGGGGGTATCTCTTTACATGACTCAGGGATAAGGTTATACCACTGCTGGAACCTGAGTCATGGAGATTTGGAGCCCATGAAAGCCTATCCAGGAGAGATATCTTGGATTTCCAACTATATAAGGTTATACCCTGGTTGGACGACCAAGAGTCTGTCTTAAGGAGTGCAGAGTATGACCAAGGCGTCGGGGTACACGGTTGAGTCAAGAGTGCCCGGGGTGGATGAACCTACCTTGGACATTCTTGGCAAGTCTTGGCTACAATGCACTCGGACCGAAGAAAACCCCACTTAGGGTACAGTCTCGTAACTATAAGCCATATAGGCATAAAGAATAAGAGGCTGCGAAAACAACTGGTTGTTGCTAAGACCGGATGGGGGGAGCTAGTCTTGTATGGCCGATGTGCCCTCCTTAAAGGGGAAACCAGGGGGAGGATAAGGGCGGCACCCTCCATTAGGGAGATGTTAAGTGTCTTTAGAATACAATTATACAGAGGCAAAAATCCATGAGAAAAAGATAAGATGAGATCAATGGGTTTTTACATAAAATTGTAAAGACATCCTGCGATTTCATCTCCAGAATAGACAATATCATAGGGCTTTTTTGTCGTAAGAAACTTAGGCTTATCATATTATCGCAGAGCAAATTGACAAGATATGGATAAGACAAGATCAATGGGTTTTTACATGCAAGTGTGAGAACGTCTTGCGATTTTGTCGCCAAAACAATCGTGGATAAATAAGACCTTTAACTAGGAAGGAAAAATAATACCACAAGAAATGATGAAATATCCTGCGATATTCACGCAGTAACTGAGGCAAAAAATTACAAAAACATTTTATTCAACGCTAATCTGCTTAATTTTTCATATTACAGATGAATAATAGAGGCAAGTATGGGAATGCACATAATGATAAAATTATTATTCATCTTTATATGACAGATTTATGCAGATAGTTAAAAATTAATGAGCATAACCATATTGCAAAAAAAAGTTGTTTTCTAATATATGCAGGTAGAAGCAAAAGTAATTTATATATCAAAGAACTCAATAAGTTGGAGAAATCCACAGTAATATGTTACAGGGAGGAAGAGATAAAATGTACAAATATTACAAGGAGAACCCGAGAAAAGATAAAGCTATTCAAATCCTTAATTATCTTCGCCAGAGTTCTTTTCTTCATCTTTATCTTCATCTTCATCTTCTTCAGAATCTCAAGCTTCACTATCAGAGATGACAAGATTAGGAGTATTATTTGGTACTTCATCTACGAGATAAGGGTATGAAGAATGAGGAATGTTATGATCATTGCAGACCATTTTAATGGAATCATTGCGAACACCAACAAGAGTATTTCTGAAATTCTCCAGGGAAATTTTAAGCTGCTCTTTGAACTTAGAACATTTCTCATTGCGAGAAGACAGATCTCTTGCGAGTTGGCTTTTATCTTCTTCCAGTTCTCCAATTCTTTCGCGAAGATTCTTTTCAGATGCTGCGAACAAAAGATAACAAGTTAATACAAATAATGGCGATTCAGTCAGAAAATAAATTAGTGAAAAAACAAGAGTAATAACCTTCTCTTTTAGTGATCATATTGATCGGTTGTCAGCCGATACAAAAATAATTCACTTTCTTACTCGACAATATATGAATGAAGTATAAAGTAAGGAAGAGTTCGTATCCACAGAGAGGCGATTGTTGTTATCAAATTCTAGTTTCTTAGTAACCCAAAGGGGGGGTTTCTGATTTTTGTAAAATTAAAGTAAAATAAAAGCAAAGTAAATAGTTGGAAATAATCAATGGAGAAAGATATTGGTCAAGGAATTCATCTTCAATCTTAAACATGTGCTTGCATATATGATTAGAATTACAATTTAATCTCTTTTATTATCAAAAGCCAAGAAAATCAAGAGAGCGAGATAATCTATTTATTTCCCAAGTTAATCAACACACACATTAGAGCTGCGTAGGTGAATTCTACCTAAAGAATAACCTAACGCCTTGCGCTAATCATGTTCAATTCCCAGGAGCATTAAGTTTTGGAAATAGGCTAATCAAAGCAATTGTCATACATTGCGCATAACAATTCGGACAATGGTCAAACTCTACATATGATTATAAGAGTGTATCACTACAAACTATAATCATATCATGCTACTTGTATTTGGGGTTATCGCTCGATGAAAAACCCTAAAATAGCTATGGATAAGATGCAAGTTCAATTAATTGGCCACTTAACTAATCAAACATCTATATCCTACCACAATACATCATTCATGTGATTATAAAATCAGTAGAGATATGAACGAAAACAAAGAGAGAAAACTAATACATTAATCAAGCACAAGTTATAGATATAGGACTACATCCTTAACCAATAATAAGAGATTTAGCTACTCATAGCTATGGAGTTCATCATAATAAATAATCAAATAAAGGAGATGAATATTAAATACGAAAGCAAACCCTAGTTGTAGTTTCAGCGGCTATCTCCTCTGCTCCCAGAATAATACGTGATCTCTTTGTTGTAGAAACTCTCTTTTTATAGCCCTTTGCTTTCCAAAAATAGGTCAAAGTCTTCAAAATCTTCAAGTCCACGTCCATCTACCAGTCCACCAAGCCCATGCGTGAAAAATATATCTCTGGAATTTTCGGGTCCAAAACTGGTCGCCTGAATGCTGACGTCATCACCGGAATCCGGTCACTGTCGCCGGAAAATTGTCTCAGGTCATGATGACATTTCAGACACTGTCACCAATAATTATGTACTCCCAGCAACTCATCTCTCCTTCTATGCATTTCAAACATTCACAAAATAACACCTAAACCAATTTCTTGTTCTTGCGAAAACGTACCCAAAAGCGTGACGCGTAACTCATACTTCCAGCCATCAATTCTTGCATCCGACTCATACCCCCCTCGCGATTCACTGAAATATTACGATCGACACTTTAACCTCTGAAATCCGACTACCGGAACTATGCTCACCGGCGTGCCATTTTCACTCCGTTTTCGCACTATTTCTGCAGCATGTACTCATCTACAACACCACCTCAGTAGATCAACCACCTGCCCTGTAATTTCATACTGCAACACAGGTCCCTGCTATCTCCCCTAATCTGTGCAAGCCATTTCAGATCAGCCCCAATCCATTGTAGTTGTAACCCCTGCTATTATCCGAGCACAAGACCACCAGAACCAACACCACCACCGGAGCTTCACTCCAGCTCCATTATGCCGCATAGTAGCATCACCAACTCATTTCCAGTACAGCAACAAGGATCTTATTCTTAAACTGCAGTTTAACTGCAACATCACATCTGCAAGCCACTGTAATTACCACCCTGCAATATTCAGCTTCCTGGTATATCTCCCACTTCAGTATCACTTTCTTCTGCTGCTTCATGACCCTTAGTAACCCTGCCTACTTCACTGCATAACAAAATTACCACCAGTACCTGCTGCTCAGTTCACACTGCTGCTTTTCATTTCACTAATAGCTCATTTTCACCCACCAATTTCTTCTCTGCTTATGCAACAGCTGCCACTTATAAGAGCACCCACTATGGCAACACACCCTGAACTACTTCCAAACTCAGCAAACCTGCAGCTGCCACCACCAAAATCCATTTTCTTTGACTGCAATCCTGCCTGAAGCAATCATCATCTATCCCTGGGATAATTCCAGGCCATGGCTCCATTCAATCACAGGAACCCTGTAACTCCACCATCTCAGTGTATACTTGCATCTCAAATCCACCCTGAACCAACCAACCAACCATCATTTGTAACTCAGTTTGCACCATTGCAGCAATACCCACTGTAACCACTTCAAATTCTTGTTGCACCTGCAATTCCCATTTACTCCATGCCAATATATCATCTCCTTTCATCTCAGTCACCACCTATAACTACAACTGCTTTTCCTGTAAAAAAACAATTCATTCAAACAGCTAAACAAGCACCCTGTGTGCAGTGTGTATCCAACTGAGTCATCACCATAGTCTACACCAGGGTCAACACAACAACCTTAATCTCCAAACCCTATTTGTTCTTAGTTTGTAGCTCAATCACCACAGCAACATACAGATAAGAACCCATGATAATTATTTGCTTGTCTACAACTTCAACTCAGTTCAGTTTCATTAGAATCAATATCGACCACATCTTACTCCATATGATTCAACTGAGATTAACCCAGATTCAAGCCAAACCCAACTCTTCAATTCACTTTAGAACTCAGACCTCATGAATATCATCATTCACTGCCAATTTCATCAACCCACTTTGAAACCCTAAGTCTTCTTGTTGATCTCGAACTCATCTCAGATTCACCTATGAATTAGATCATAGAAACACCGATTTCACTCTCAGACAAATGCCGCCATGGGTTCAGAAATAAAGGTAATGATGAGAAGAATTGATTTCTCTCAATTTTAGGTTTGCAGTAGGAATTGAGAGGGGATACAACCACTTTTTTGAAGTAGATAAGGGGTGAACACCGAGAATGACTATAGACACCCTTGAATAGGATAAGAGCCAACCAACCGACATCCCATTACTTTTGAAATAAAACAGCGACCCCTTATCGTTGGCTTGACTCCACATAGCACACGCGGTTGAACGCTCGCCCTCCATGCTCCAAATGAATGCTCTTTTATTTCTGGAATTCTTCCACCACCAGCAGCCGCCTCTTATTCCTCAAACCCACTTCATTTCTTCAATTTCTATTCATCACTAAAGTTGTCATGCCTTTCAGACAGAAATCGCATCACCAAAGCTGACATACTTTTCAGACAGAGATGAAGAAATAAAAGCAAATAATGAGAAATAGTCCGCCTCCAACGCTTTTGCCATGTTTCCTCCTCTTTTAATCCAAATGACTCCAAAGTACCTAAATACTCAAAAACGAAACATAAGATACATAATTTACAAGAAAACTAGCAGAGAAAGCATAAACAATAGATAAATAATACGGTGTTTTAGACACCTATCACATATCTCTAATTAAGGCAGAATGATCAGCTTGAAGACTAGCATCTACACCTAAATTATTTCTGGCATTATCAAGAACCTTTGCATCCCAAGCAAATTCATCATCATTAATAATAAGATGGGAGAAACGAACTTGGTTTTCCCTTTCGACAAGAGTTCTATTCTCGCTAATAAATCTATCTCTTTCAACTTAAACTTCAAGGAGAGTTTTATGAAAATTCGCTAAAGCTTGAGCTCCTTGTCTAGAGATGCGATCTCTTTCATCTATAAGATCACATTTTTGGATTCGAAGAATCTTAACTTCTTCTTTAGAGTTAAGATAATGACGCTTGGAGGTATTAGCTGCTTTTAAAATAGATCTGTGTTCAATTGCTAAAATACGAAATTTGGATCTAAGTTCATCTAGACAAAGGGATTCAATCATGTCATTGGAATAAGTGTTTAAAGAATCATTAAGGTAGCGGAGAAGAGTATCATCATCTATTGAATTTGGGAAAGAATGAAGGAGTACAGATTCATCAGAGAGGCCATAAACATCTGCGAAGAGGACTAACTAAATAAGAAAATACAAAGGATTAATGGGATAAATAAAAAGGGAAAAATTAATTACCATAAAACTGATTGTTCGCAGCTTGGAGACTAGCAACCTTATCTTGCGAAGAAGAGAGTTCAGTTTTCAACCGCTTAATCTCGTCATAAAGTTCAGATTACCCAGACTCCAATTGTCCGCGAAGATTAGTATATTCAGATTCCAATTTTTTATTATTCTGGTGAAAACAATGTTCTTCTTTTCAAGGATTTTACGTCTTCTATTCTGGTGAAAACAATGTCCTTCTTTTAAAAGGAAGCTCTTCCAACCTGCGAAAGAAAACAAAAATTATCAAGATAAATACAAACCAAGATATTGCGAGAAAATAAGAATACATATACATGGCGAAGAAATAAAATCATACCAAAGAACCAAGTGGATGTAAGAAACTTGGAGAAACGGATCTGGAAACCCCGCGGAGAGATTCATTGTTCTCCAAGAGAGGGGAAGCACAGATAGCTGCCATGGATTTGCAGGTCTCAACAAGAGGAGTATCGCCAATCCCTTGCATCACATCATAAAACATACTAGAAAGCTGAGACATAGAAGACTCAGGATGAGAGGATTTCTTCACAGAGGTGAAATCAGCATCATCATTGCCATCATTATCATCACTAGAGTCCTCGCCGGATTGAAAAGTTGAAGGAGGAGAAGATTCAGCCTTTCTTTTCTTTAATGGAGGATCAGCAGATTTCTCCTTGCAAGAAATACCTTTACCTTTACCTTTCACTTTTGTTCTCGCAACTTTGATTGGTTCTCTTTCTTCAATCACCTACAAACACAGATAAAGATAAGAAATAGAGGCAACAATATATTGTTAAAAAATTATAAAGAAATATTTCTTACTTCATATGTGAATGATCGAAGAGCTAATAAGGTGTCGATTTTCCCTAGCTTCTGGTAGCTAGCTTTCAATCTTTTAATCTGATGAAATCGAAGGATCAACGAGGGTATATATAAATAACAATATAAATATAAAGTTGCAAGAATATTTATGGTTGAAAGGATATACCTCTCCCTCTCTTTCAGGCCATCTGAATACCCACGGTTGATATGTTGTTGTAGTTGCGGATTATCTCACAACTACACCCTCATAAGAATCCATTAAAATGATTCCTAAACCTAATTAATTTGATATGAAACTAAGAATTAAGGTACTAAAATTATAAAGAGACACAAAGATTTTTACGTGGTTCGATCAATGTGATCTACATCCACGATGCTTCACTATTGATTGTATGTGATTACATGATTTTACAATTGAGACTCCATTAATGAATATTTGGAGCTCTAGAATTTTTGGGGAAGAAGATGATAAAGAAAATAGATCTCTCCTAACATTTTTCTCTCTCCTCCTAAAATCATCCCCTCTCTCAAAATGCGTCTCTCCCTTTTCCTCTCATGCCTAAATGGCTATTTATATGATTTTACACATTGGATAACAACTAATCTTTCCCTTAATTTCGGATCAAAGAATCATCATACGAACCTTCGCAAATTTACTTCACGAACTTCCTTTACTCGTAAAACGTTCTTCGTGATTTCTTTATTTTCGCAAAATATTCTATACTCGCAAAATGTATTTTCTCTCCACAATTTCGTAAGTTATCATTTGCTGTGATATTCCGCTCCTACATCTTGCCTCTTTTTTCTTGAATATTGCTTGAAGAGCGATATTTAAGAAAAAATCCGTTGTTGTAGTAGTCTTTGATCTTTGTTGATGAAGGAACGAGCGAAAGAATATCAAACTCAAAAAGTATATACTTGCCTCTATTCTTTTGCGAAGTTCTGAAGCTTTAAAAAGTAATTAGAAGTATCATCTTGCGAAGTATTAAGTATGTGAAGTATCTTGAAGAAGTATGAAGTATAAGAAATATAAAATATCCTTGAAGAAGTATAAGAAGTACTCAATCCTCGAAATATATAATAAGTATGAAGTATCCTTAAGAAATATAAGAAGTACTTAATCCTCGAAATATATAAGAAGTATTCGTCCTTGAATGAGAGTGATAAATATTGCCTCTGTTCATGTGAAATTATTATTCCATTTTTGATAAGGATTCTTGCTGAGAAGATAAAGAATCATAAAATATTTCTTGGATATCCATAGTTGCCTCTGTTCTTTATCTATGAAGAAGAATCCTTAAGAAAATGTTGAATAACTAAATTGCGTCTCTATTCTTATCTTGCCTCTGCCTCAAGTGGTAACCCTGCTAACTTCTGAATTTTTCTGCAAATTTCTGAATTTTTCTGTGAATTTCTGGGGTTTTCTACGAATTTCTAAACTTCTGAATAATGCTGCGAATAGTGCTGCGAATATAGTGTTGCGAATATAGTGTTGCGAATATATTGTTGCGAACTATGAATAGTCCTGCGAATTATGAATGTTTCTGCGAAGTTTCGCGGTATTATCCTGTAAAATTTTGTAAAATACTTGTGCGAATATAATATATATGTAATGATTATGTTATGAAATGTGTATGCGATGTTTATGCCATGAAATGCTTATGCAATGCTTTTATGATGCGAATATGATGTTTGAATGATGCGAGTATGATGCTTATATGATGCGAATATGATGCTTGTATGATGCGAATACTTATCTATTATAATGTATATTTCAAGTTTACATTTTTAGCTCATTTTGTCCGTAGTAAAATTGATATATCTTTGAGTTTCCTCCATTCATATAATTATCTTCGCAAGTTTATTTGTGTATTTTCTTATATAAATTCGTCTTTGATCGCGAATGAAATCGCCTCTTTTGCTATGACTTCATGATATATATTCTTGTAAAAATTCTTCAATGATATTGATGGAATTGTGTTCTTTGATATATATTGTCTTCAAAATTCTTCAATGATCTTGATGGAATTATCTTCTTTGATATATATTCTCTTCAAAATTCTTCAATGATCTTGACGAAGCTGTCTTCTCTTCAAAACTTCATGATGTATATTCTTGTATAATTTCTTCAATGATTGTAATGAATTTCATTAATTGTTGTGGTCTTATCATGCCTTCCTAAGTAAAGGTCTTATTTTGCCACCTCTTTTGTAGTAAACTTTTGTATTTGCGATAATATGACAAGGCTGAACATTCTTGCGAACACACAACCTCGTGACATTATCGTCTTGCGATGAAAATCGCAGGACGTCTTTACACTTTCATGCAAAAACCCATTGATCTCATCTTATCTTCATTGTTATGTTCTGCTTTTTCTTTTTTTTCTTTTTTTTTTTTTTTTTTTTTTTTTTTTTAGAAGGCTCGCAGAAGTTCAATTGTTGCACAAATATGACAATCCTTTATGTTTTCGCAAACAAGAAGCCTCGTGACATTTGCGTCTTATTGCACGTATCAGCTCCCTAATGGAGGGTGCTGCCCTTTATCTTCCCCCTGGTTGCCCCTTCAAGGAAGCGTACATCGACCATACAAGGTTAGCTCTTCCCATCCGGTTCTTCCAACAACCAGCTTTTGATCGCAACCTCTCATCCTTTTTTCCTATAGGGCTTATAGTTACGAGGTTGCACCCTATGGGGTATCTTTGGGCCAAGTGCATCATTTTCCAAGACTTGTCAAAAATGGCAGATGTGGCTCAACCTCACCCGGCACTCTTGACTCAACCGTGTACCTCGGCGCCTTGATCATTTTCTGCACTTCTTGGGAAAGACAGTATGCCTTAGTCGCCCAACCTAAATTTTCTTACACCACATTTTATACTGCGTAATGTCGTTAGATTAGGTGAGAATCCAAGGTGTCTAACCCAGATAGGTACCCCATTATTGGGTTGTACCCCTAAATTTTTACCATGTACTAAGGGTCCTTGGTGGTGTTCCGGTTACCCTTATCCACGTTTATAGGTACCCCCTTAAATGACGTACTTTAGGACTTTGCCTCTTACGAAATATAGCTTCGCGAACTAGGGTGTACGCCACAAAGGTTTGCATGTATAAAATTTTCTGCGGATCTCTTTCTTTTTTGGAGGCTGATCACAGATTTCGGTCTTTTGTTCGCAAATAAATGAAAGTTTAATCGCAATTGATTTTTGGCGGTATTTTTTCGCCTTTTTTAAAAATTCATCGTAAATTTTTCATGTATATAAAATGTTGAATGCTTTCATGAAATGTTTAGTATAAGAAGTATGAGAAGTATCCATATCACATCTTTAAATCAAAATTATTCTATAGAAATATAGGAATTGAATTTTCTCTGTTTTTTGCAATTTTGAAGTCTTTGAAAACTTTTGAGATCTTTTAATTTTTGCGATGAAGTAATTTTAGAATCTTGCGATTGTGTCGCTTTTTATCAATCTAAAAAATCTTTGAAATGTTTTGAAATCTTAGAAATTGTAGAAATTTTGCGAGTATATCTTTTTTAGTAAATAAATTCAAAAATCTTTTGTCTTCCGTAGATAAAGTATTAAAGGAAATGGTACTTACCTTTTTACGGCTTGTTGTTGTCTCTTACGAAGTATATGACTTGATTGAAAATTGAGAAGAAATGAGAAACAAAGCCTTGCAAAACTAGCCCTTGATCTGTGAAATAATCTCCCTTTTTCTTCTTACGAAATAACCAAAGATGTTGCGAAGTAAAAGAACATCTGCGAAGTGTTCATGCTGCGAACATTCACAAAATTAATTTTCTCTTCCTTTATCGTCAACTCGTTGCCTCTTCTAGAAGTGATTATTGATGCTCTCTTTCCTGAGCTCTTTGTTTGTTGTTCCTCCACATCTCCTTTGATGTTTATTGTTTGCAAAGAAAATATTTGCTAAAAGAAGCATGTTTACGAACGAAGTATTTGCTAAGAGAAATATTTGCGAAGGAAGTATTTGCTAAGAAAAATATTTGCGAAGAAAAATATTTGTAAATGTGACTTCTCCTTAGTTGATGTTCATGGTGATCTTTGCTGTTAGCTCAAATTCTTCTTTTTTCGCTTGCTTTTATGCGTCTTTTGATTGTGCTATACGAACTGGCATCATCTTGGTAATCTGTAGCCTCCTATAACTCTGTTAAGTGAATGCAATTGCTTAAACTTGCTGCTCCTGCCATTCGCAAAACTTGTGTTGTTCGCAACTTGTGTTGATTATTCGCAGAATTTGTTTGTTGTTCGTGACTTGTGTTGATAATTCGCAGAACTTGTTTGCTACTCGTGACCATTGAGGTGAATCGCTTTGTTTAAACTTTCCTTGGATAATGTCTCCATCCCATTTCTTTGGTTCTGAAATATGCCTGGACCTGTTAATGAAACTTCTTTTCTTTACTACATTTGCTTCCCTTATCGCTACTGAGTTTAACTTTGCAATTTCTCAATTAACTGCCCACGAAGTAAGATAATTGCGAACTTCCCTTTGAGCTTAATCTTATTGATATTATTTTGGTTTAATGTATATCCCTGAGCTTTGTAAACTCGTTATTGATATTATTTCGGTTTAACTCTTCGTTGGAATTGATGACGGAGTAATGAATCTCGTAATCTTGTATTTTGAATATCCCTTAATACTATTGATATTATTGCTGGAGTAGAATCTCGTATCTTTCCTCCCTCTGACTCCTCTAACTTCGATTTAAATATTAATCTTCCTCAAATCATCATGACTTTGCCAATGTTGATGACGAAATGGTCTTCATTGCTGCCTCTTCTCTTGTTGCCAGTTGACAAAGCTACATTATCTCTTCTTCATAAGTCTATTTTCTTCTCTTCAACTCTATTTTCGTTCTTCCGTCTCTCTACCTTTCTTTGTTTCGCACAAACACTAATGAGGTTTTTGTATGCGGATAAAACTCTTTTGTTGTAACTTCCACTCTGTTAACTAGAAACACACAGTACTTGAACCAACAATACTTGAACCAGCAGTTCCAGTCTCATGAAATTTTCTTTAATCAATGAACATATAGCACCATCATCCTTTGAGCTACTGCATTTTGCCTTGCTGATGTACGTTTCCATGTTGATTTCATCTTTGGCTGTTTGATATTCTTCTTTCTTGGTAGTCCGTAGCTTAATAACTTCCTGACTTCTTATGCTTCGCAACGTTTCTTCCTAGGTCCTCTTCTTTCACGAAGTATCTATTCCCCTGACTATCTATTATTTCACGAAGTATATCATTCAAAGTTTAAACTTTACGTAAAACCTCCTCCCTTTGTTTCATTGGATCTGAGGTTAATTTTGCAAGTGATACTAAGAACCTCGCAGCTACTGATGGTTGTATGCAGCTATTAATTTTGATATTTTACTATTGTTTTCTTTCTTCATGTGAACCTTTCAGGACTTCTTCTTCCTTCCTCGTCATCTGAAGCTACTGACATTGCCTATTTCATTAATGTATGTTTCTTCTTCTTCATTTGTTGCTATATTCCGTCTGCGATTGAATTTTTTCCAAACCCAAGCCAAGGTTTCATGTTTGCATTACAGTAGATGATAGCTGCTCTATCAAACTGTCGGTTGGAGTTTTTTCTATCAATTGAGTTGATTATTGATAACTTACTGGAGTTTCTCAAAATTAACTAAGTCACCTTCACTAACGTTTGCCTTGCTTCTTTAACTTGGATAACTTCATGGAACTCTTCATATGAAGTATTTATTTTCGCTGCGAATGTTCGCAACTTACTCATCTGAAGTTGTATCTTCTTCTCTTGATAGGAATGCTTTTAATTGATTTTAAATATATAAAAAGCCTTTGAAGGTCAGATTACAAAAAGTTGGTGGGTAGCCTGGCAACAAGATGGGCACCAACACCCTAAAATTGATGGACGAAATCCTATTTTGTATGGCTTATCACTGGAGTTGCCGTGACTGTGTCAATAGGAAACATCAAAAGTATTGGTAACCTTCTCCCATCGTTTTCTTCTTCAAAATTTATTGTTGATAAATGAGGTGAAGGGGATAATGAATCTTTCTGCAACATTTTACTTTTTGTAACTAAACACTCGCAAAAAATGAGGTGAATGGGAATCGAACTTGCGATGTCAAAGTTACTATCTTCATTACTGAACCATCTTTACTTCCTTCCGTTTCTGAAGGTTTTGACCTAGATTTTTAATTTTGCTTATTCTTATTCTTTGTATATCAAAAATTCATCAAAAAGAAAACTTTGTTCACATGATCCGAACTTGCGACCTCTCTTTTGTTCATTCATTTCTCGAGCCATCTTTGCAAATCTCAGTTGGTGTCTAAAATTGCAGCGTTTTTTCATAAATTGTTATCTGCTCCTGTTGTTATCATATTTCTGCGATCCTCTATAGAAATTTCTTCAATCAACAATTTCTGCGATCATCTTCTTCTTCTGAGCACAGAATTCCTCAACTAAAAACTTCCATTTTCCCCTTGAATTTCACCATAACAACTAATCTTTTCTCTCATTCTCTTCATGTCTTTGAATTGTTGATGATGTTATCCCCTGAAAATGTGGTTTCTTCCATAGAATTTTCCATTTTGAACCTAAAATTTGTAGATCTAAATAGAAAGTATGGAAATTAACTAATCTTCATAGAAATTCTTGACTCAACAAGTTACAGGAAGGATAAATCCATTACTCTCTCCCTGTTTCTAGCGCCAATTATGTAGTTGCGGATTATCTCATAACTACACCCTCATAAGAATCCATTAAAATGATTCCTAAACCTAATTAATTTGATATGAAACTAAGAATTAAGGTACTAAAATTATAAAGATACACAAAGATTTTTACGTGGTTCGATCAATGTGATCTACATCCACGGTGCTTCACTAGTGATTGTATGTGATTACATGATTTTACAATTGAGACTCCATTAATGAATATTTGGAGCTCTAGAATTTTTGGGGAAGAAGATGATAAAGAAAATAGATCTCTCCTAACATTTTTCTCTCTCCTCCTAAAATCATCCCCTCTCTCAAAATGTGTCTCTCCTTTTCCTCTCATGCCTAAATGGCTATTTATATGATTTTACACATTGGATAACAACTAATCTTTCCCTTAATTTCGGATCAAAGAATCATCATACGAACCTTCGCAAATTTACTTCACGAACTTCCTTTACTCGTAAAACGTTCTTCGTGATTTCTTTATCTTCGCAAAATATTCTATACTCGCAAAATGTATTTTCTCTCCACAATTTCGTAAGTTATCATTTGTTGTGATATTCCGCTCCTACATCTTGCCTCTTTTTTCTTGAATATTGCTTGAAGAGCGATCTTTAAGAAAAAATCCGTTGTTGTAGTAGTCTTTGATCTTTGTTGATGAAGGAACGAGCGAAAGAATATCAAACTCAAAAAGTATATACTTGCCTCTATTTTTTGCGAAGTTCTGAAGCTTTAAAAAGTAATTAGAAGTATCATCTTGCGAAGTATGAAGTATGTGAAGTATCTTGAAGAAGTATGAAGTATAAGAAATATAAAATATCCTTGAAGAAGTATAAGAAGTACTCAATCCTCGAAATATATAAGAAGTATGAAGTATCCTTAAGAAATATAAGAAGTACTTAATCCTCGAAATATATAAGAAGTATGAAGTATCCTTAAGAGAGTGATAAATATTGCCTCTGTTCATGTGAAATTATTATTCCATTTTTGATAAGGATTCTTGCTGAGAAGATAAAGAATCATAAAATATTTCTTGGATATCCATAGTTGCCTCTGTTCTTTATCTATGAAGAAGAATCCTTAAGAAAATGTTGAATAACTAAATTGCGTCTCTATTCTTATCTTGCCTCTGCCTCAAGTGGTAACCCCTTTAACTTCTCAATTTTTCTGCAAATTTCTGAATTTTTCTCGTGAATTTCTGGGTTTTCTCACAATTTCTAAACTTCTGAATAATGCTGCGAATAGTACTGCGAATATAGTGTTGCGAATATAGTGTTGCGAATATAGTGTTGCGAATATATTGTTGCGAACTATGAATAGTCCTGCGAATTATGAATGTTTCTGCGAAGTTTCGCGGTATTATCCTGTAAAATTTTGTAAAATACTTGTGCGAATATAATATATATGTAATGATTATGTTATGAAATGTGTATGCGATGTTTATGCCATGAAATGCTTATGCAATGCTTTTATGATGCGAATATGATGTTTGAATGATGCGAGTATGATGCTTATATGATGCGAGTATGATGCTTGTATGATGCGAATACTTATCTATTGCAATGTATATTTCAAGTTTCTGTTACTTAGCTCATTTTGTCGTAGTAAAATTGATATATCTTTGAGTTGCCTCCATTCATATAATTATCTTTGCAAGTTTATTTGTGTATTTTCTTATATAAATTCGTCTTTGATCGCGAATGAAATCGCCTCTTTTGCTATGACTTCATGATATATATTCTTGTAAAAATTCTTCAATGATATTGATGGAATTGTGTTCTTTGATATATATTGTCTTCAAAATTCTTCAATGATCTTGATGGAATTATCTTCTTTGATATATATTCTCTTCAAAATTCTTCAATGATCTTGACGAAGTCATCTTCTTTCAAAACTTCATGATGTATATTCTTGTATAATTTCTTCAATGATTGTAATGAATTTCATTAATTGCTGTGGTCTTATCATGCCTTCCTAAGTAAAGGTCTTATTTTGCCACCTCTTTTGTAGTAAACTTTTGTATTTGCGATAATATGACAAGGCTGAACATTCTTGCGAACACACAACCTCGTGACATTATCGTCTTGCGATGAAAATCGCAGGATGTCTTTACACTTTCATGCAAAAACCCATTGATCTCATCTTATCATCATTGTTATGTTCTGCGAGTTCTTTTTTTTTTTTAGAAGGCTCGCAGAAGTTCAATTGTTGCACAAATATGACAAGCCTTTATGTTTTCGCAAACAAGAAGCCTCGTGACATTTGCGTCTTATAGCACGTATCAGCTCCCTAATGGAGGGTGTTGCCCTTTATCTTCCCCATGGTTGCCCCTTCAAGTAAGCGTACATCGACCATACAAGGTTAGCTCTTCCCATCCGGTTCTGCCAACAACCAGCTTTTGATCGCAACCTCTCATCCTTTTTGCCTATAGGGCTTATAGTTACGAGGTTGCACCCTATGGGGTATCTTTGGGCCAAGTGCATCATTTTCCAAGACTTGTCAAAAATGGCAGATGTGGTTCAACCTCACCCGGCACTCTTGACTCAACCGTGTACCTCGGCGCCTTGATCATTTTCTGCACTTCTTGGGAAAGACAGTATGCCTTAGTCGCCCAACCTAAATTTTCTTACACCGCATTTTATACTGCGTAATGTCGTTAGATTAGGTGAGAATCCAAGGTGTCTAACCCGGATAGGTACCCCATTATTGGGTTGTACCCCTAAATTTTTACCATGTACTAAGGGTCCTTGGTGGTGTTCCGGTTACCCTTAGCCACGTTTATAGGTACCCCCTTAAATGACGTACTTTAGGAATTTGCCTCTTACGAAATATAGCTTCGCGAACTAGGGTGTACGCCACAAAGGTTTGCATGTATAAAATTTTCTGCGGCTCTCTTTCTTTTTTGGAGGCTGATCACAGATTTCGGTCTTTTGTTCGCAAATAAATGAAAGTTTAATCGCAATTGATTTTTAAGGTATTTTTTCGCCTTTTTTAAAAATTCATCGTAAATTTTTCATGTATATAAAATGTTGAATGCTTTCATGAAATGTTTAGTATAAGAAGTATGAGAAGTATCCATATCACATCTTTAAATCAAAATTATTCTATAGAAATATAGGAATTGAATTTTCTCTGTTTTTTGCAATTTTGAAGTCTTTGAAAACTTTTGAGATCTTTTAATTTTTGCGATGAAGTAATTTTAGTATCTTGCGATTGTGTCGCTTTTTATCAATCTAAAAAATCTTTGAAATGTTTTGAAATCTTAGAAATTGTAGAAATTTTGCGAGTATATCTTTTTTAGTAAATAAATTCAAAAATCTTTTGTCTTCCGTAGATAAAGTATTAAAGGAAATGGTACTTACCTTTTTACGGCTTGTTGTCGTCTCTTACGAAGTATATGACTTGATTGAAAATTGAGAAGAAATGAGAAACAAAGCCTTGCAAAACTAGCCCTTGATCTGTGAAATAATCTCCATTTTTCTTCTTGCGAAATAACCAAAGATTTTGCGAAGTAAAAGAACATCTGCGAAGTGTTCATGCTGCGAACATTCACAAAATTAATTTTCTCTTCCTTTATCGTCAGCTCATTTCCTCTTCTAGAAGTGATTATTGATGCTCTCTTTCCTGAGCTCTTTGTTTGTTGTTCCTCCACATCTCCTTTGATGTTTATTGTCTGCAAAGAAAATATTTGCTAAAAGAAGCATGTTTACGAAGGAAGTATTTGCTAAGAGAAATATTTGCGAAGTAAAAATGTTTGCGAAGGAAGTATTTGCTAAGAAAAATATTTTTGAAGAAAAATATTTGTAAATGTGACTTCTCCTTAGTTGATGTTCATGGTGATCTCTGCTGTTAGCTCAAATTCTTCTTTTTTCGCTTGCTTTTATGCGTCTTTTGATTGTGCTATACGAACTGGCATCATCTTGGTAATCTGTAGCCTCCTATAACTCTGTTAAGTGAATGCAATTGCTTAAACTTGCTGCTCCTGCCATTCGCAAAACTTGTGTTGTTCGCAACTTGTGTTTATTATTCGCAGAATTTGTTTGTTGTTCGTGACTTGTGTTGATAATTCGCAGAACTTGTTTGCTACTCGTGACCATTGAGTTGAATCGCTTTGTTTAAACTTTCCTTGGATAATGTCTCCATCCCATTTCTTTGGTTCTGAAATATGCCTGGACCTGTTAATGAAACTTCTTTTCTTTACTACATTTGCTTCCCTTACTGCTACAGTTTAACTTTGCAATTTCTCAATTAACTGCCCACGAAGTAAGATAATTGCGAACTTCCCTTTGAGCTTAATCTTATTGATATTATTTTGGTTTAATGAATATCCCTGAGCTTCGTAAACTCGTTATTGATATTATTTCGGTTTAACTCTTCGTTGGAATTGATGACGGAGTAATGAATCTCGTAATCTTGTATTTTGAATATCCCTTAATACTATTGATATTATTACTGGAGTAGAATCTCGTATCTTTCCTCCCTCTGACTCCTCTAACTTCGATTTAAATATTAATCTTCCTCAAATCATCATGACTTTGCCAATGTTGATGACGAAATGGTCTTCATTGCTGCCTCTTCTCTTGTTGCCAGTTGACAAAGCTACATTATCTCTTCTTCATAAGTCTATTTTCTTCTCTTCAACTCTATTTTCGTTCTTCCGTCTCTCTACCTTTATTTTTTTCGCACAAACACTAATGAGGTTTTTGTATGCGGATAAACTCTTTTGTTGTAACTTCCACTTCGTTAACTAGAAACACACAGTACTTGAACCAACAATACTTGAACCAGCAGTTCCAGTCTCATGAAATTTTCTTTAATCAATGAACATATAGCACCATCATCCTTTGAGCTACTGCATTTTGCCTTGCTGATGTACGTTTCCCTGTTGATTTCATCTTTGGCTGTTTGATATTCTTCTTTCTTGGTAGTCCGTAGCTTAATAACTTCCTGACTTCTTATGCTTCGCAACGTTTCTTCCTAGGTCCTCTTCTTTCACGAAGTATCTATTCCCCTGACTATCTATTATTTCACGAAGTATATCATTCAAAGTTTAAACTTTATGTAAAACCTCCTCCCTTTGTTTCATTGGATCTGAGGTTAATTTTGCAAGTGATACTAAGAACCTCGCAGCTACTGATGGTTGTCTGCAGCTATTAATTTTGATATTTTACTATTGTTTTATTTCTTCATGTGAACCTTTCAGGACTTCTTCTTCCTTCCTCGTCATCTGAAGCTACTGACATTGCCTATTTCATTAATGTATGTTTCTTCTTCTTCATTTGTTGCTATATTCCGTCTGCGATTGAATTTTTGCCAAACTCAAGCCAAGGTTTCATGTTTGCATTACAGTAGATGATAGCTGCTCTATCAAACTGTCGGTTGGAGTTTTTTCTATCAATTGAGTTGATTATTGATAACTTACTGGAGTTTCTCAAAATTAACTAAGTCACCTTCACTAACGTTTGCCTTGCTTCTTTAACTTGGATAACTTCATGGAACTCTTCATATGAAGTATTTATTTTCGCTGCGAATGTTCGCAACTTACTCATCTGAAGCTGTATCTTCTTCTCTTGATAGGAATGCTTTTAATTGATTTTGCTTATATAAAAAGCCTTTGAAGGTCAGATTACAAAAAGTTGGTGGGTAGCCTGGCAATTCCATTTTGAACCTAAAATTTGTAGATCTAAATAGAAAGTATGGAAATTAACTAATCTTCATAGAAATTCTTGACTCAACAAGTTACAGGAAGGATAAATCCATTACTCTCTCCCTGTTTCTAGCGCTAATTATGTAGTTACGGATTATCTCACAACTACACCCTCATAAGAATCCATTAAAATGATTCCTAAACCTAATTAATTTGATATGAAACTAAGAATTAAGGTACTAAAATTATAAAGATACACAAAGATTTTTACGTGGTTCGATCAATGTGATCTACATCCACGGTGCTTCACTAGTGATTGTATGTGATTACATGATTTTACAATTGAGACTCCATTAATGAATATTTGGAGCTCTAAAAATTTTGGGGAAGAAGATGATAAAGAAAATAGATCTCTCCTAACATTTTTCTCTCTCCTCCTAAAATCATCCCCTCTCTCAAAATGTGTCTCTCCCTTTTCCTCTCATGCCTAAATGGCTATTTATATGATTTTACACATTGGATAACAACTAATCTTTCCCTTAATTTCGGATCAAAGAATCATCATACGAACCTTCGCAAATTTACTTCACGAACTTCCTTTACTCGTAAAATGTTCTTCGTGATTTCTTTATCTTCGCAAAATATTCTATACTCGCAAAATGTATTTTCTCTCCATAATTTCGTAAGTTATCATTTGTTGTGATATTACGCTCCTACAGTTGTGAGGTTCGCAGGTACATCATGAGAACCAAAGATATACGAACCCTCCAAAAACAAAGGAAAGACGCACCATATGTTATCATTATAATAGCGAGCAGATGTATTATTTCCCGGATGCCAATCAATATCCAACATAAGAACATTATCTTCAGCAACGTCATCTTTCTTCTCTAAGCGAACATCCCAACAAGTCCTATCCTTCCTCATGGGAATAACATCATAATTCGCGAAGAAATTCTGTATAGTATACTTCGCAGGAACAATAGGAATATATTTGAATTCGGGATTCTTTGCTTCAGGAGGGTAGAGAGACTCCTTACCAGCACCGCGAGTAGCATACTCAAGAAGCAGGCGAATGAAATCTCCACTCAATTGATATATGGCTCGCGAGAAATTTTCGTGAGAAAGAATTTGGTAAAATAAATGAAGTTGAGGGTTGTAGAGAGGAATAGGAAGGCCAGCTTCAAGTTGACCTAGCGAGACTATGACCTTCTCGCCACTGCATGGATGATCAGAAAAACATTTAATGGAGAGATTAGCTTTAGGGCTTTGATCAGGAATGGTAGATAAAGTAAAACCTCTATCTGCAAGTTTCTTTTGCATCTTCTTGAAGGAAATTACATTTTTATGACCAGGAGGGGCCATCTCTAGTATGAGAATGAAGAAAAGGTTGAAAGAAAAGGAAATAAGAAACTACGACAGTAGAAGATGCGAAAGTTGCGGAAGAACAGTAAAATTGCAGAGAGAAAGAAGAAGAAAATAAAAAGAAGAGAAAAGAGGAATGAAGAAGGTATATATAGAGGACGAGAATTCTCGAGAAAATAAATAGTATTAATTGCGAAGAGACGTGAACAGTTGGAGTGCAGCGATTAACAAAGACGTGTCAACATTTCTGTGGAAGAAAAGATACGTGTAATAAAGTTGGCGAAGAATACAGAAACGTGTCAGAACATAAGAACGCAGAAAGGTAGATAGCTGGGGAATTTTAAAAGGATTCAATTCTCATGATCTTCTCTTCTGCGCAGAAAAGACATGAGAAGAGGCAAGATGTAGGATCAGAATATCGCCACAGCAATATTCTTGCGAAAGTGTGTAAAACAACTGTAGTTGCAAGATTTCCCATAACACACCCCTTGTAATATCTTGATAATAATTTCTTGATCTAAACCCATTTGATATGAAAATAATGATTAAAATACTAAAATTGTAAATGAACACATGGATTTTTACATGGTTCGATCAATTTGATCTACATCCATGATTCTTCACTATGATTGTTTAAATTTACATTTGGTTTACATTGATAATCTCCATTAATGGAATTCTAGATCTAGTTTTGGGGAAGAAGATGATAAAGAAAAATACATTCTCTCTCTAAAAATATCTCTCTGCAAAATCTCTTTTTCTCTCTCTAAAATTGTCTCCCCCTTTTCTCTCTCCTGCTCTTCTCTTATATAGGTGTTTACATAATGGATGACAACTCACACTTCCTCTATTTTAAGATCTCTTGCTATGTTCTCTCAGGATCTCGCTTCATTATCTCAGGCTCTGCTATGTGCTCGCAGGCTCTGCTATGTGCTCGCGAGATTTCTTTATAACCACAAATTCTTCATTTCCTGCCTTGTTCTCGCGAGCTCCCGCCTTGTTCTCGCGATCATTCTCTCTAACTACAAAATCTTCATATCTTTCTCGTGTTTTATGCTGTCGTTGTCTATTAGGTCATTCTTTGAATTATCCTGCGACACTCGCAATGTGTTGTTGAAGAACTCACAAAAATGTTGTTAATAATTTCGTAAGAATGTTGTTGTGGCGATATTCTGATCCTACATCTTGCCTCTTTTTCCTTGAATATTGCTTGAAGAGCGATCTTTAAGGAAAAATCAATTGTTGTAGTAATCTTTGATCTTTGTTGATGAAGGAACGAGCGAAAGAATACTGGACTTGAAAAGTACGTACTTGCCTCTATTCTTTTGTGAAGTTCCAGATCTTTGTGAAGTAAATAAGAAATATCAATTCTTGAAGTATGCGAAGTATGAAGTATCCTTGAAGAAATATAACAAGTACTCAATCCTCAAAATATAAGAAGTACTTATGCCTCTATTCATGCGAAATTATTACTTCATTTTTGGTGAAAATTCTTTTCCATTTTGGAAATGATTCTTGCCGAGTAGATAAAGAATATAAAATGTTTTCTTGGTAATCCATAGTTTCCTCTGTTATTTATCTATGAAGGTAGAATCCTTGAGAAAATGTTAAATGAGCGAATTGTTTCTTTATTTTGATCCTTCCTCTGCCTCATGCGATAATCTCTTTAAGAAAATAATCACATTCTGCAAAATAATCACATCTCCTGCGAGTTTCTGAATAGTGCTCCTGAAATAGTACCTCGAATAGTGTTGCGAAATTATGAATAGTGCTTCGAATAGTCCAACGAGATTATGAATAGTGTTGCGAGATTATGAATAATGCTGCGAGATTGTAGATAATCCTTCTAAGAGACTCTGAATAATACTTCTGAGAGATTTTGAATAGTACTTCTGAGAGATTCTAAATAGTACTTGATATCTCTCTTGCGATGAAAAAATCTTTCCTGCATGCTTAAAAGAAAATAGTTAATGTTTGAGATTATTCTATTGGTCTTATTTTACCTTCCTAGTTAAAGGTCTTATTTTGCCAAATTTTCTCTTTGCGACAAAATTGCAGGACGTTCTTACATTTATATGCAAAAACCCATTGATCTTGCCTTATCCTTGTTTTGTCAATTTCTCTGCGACAATATGACAAGACTAAGCTCCCTTGCGAGAACAAAGCCTTATGACATTGTCGTCTTGTGATGAAATCGCAGGACGTATTTACACTTTCATGTAAAAACCCATTGATCTCATCTTAACTTTTTCTCTTGGCTTGTTGCCTCTGTATAATTTTTGTCACGCGACAATATGACAGGCCTAAATATTCTTGCGATCATAAATCCCCATGACATTGCCGTCTTTAGACACTTATCAGCTCCCTAATGGAGGGTGCCGCCCTTAATTTTCCCCTGTTTTCCCCTTCAAGGAGGGCACATCATCCATACAAGACTAGATCCTCCCATTCGGATTTACCAACAACCAGTTGTTTTCGCAGCCTCTTGTCCTTTATGTCTATATGGCTTATAGTTACAAGACTGCACCCTAAGTGGGGTTTTCTTCGGGCCGAGTGCATCATAGCCAAGACTTGCCAAGGATGGACAGGGTAGTTTCGCACGCCTCGGGCACCCTTGACTCAACCGTGTACCTCGGCGCCTTGGTCATACTCTGCACTCCTTAGAAGAGACCCTCGGTATTCCAACCAGTGTATAACCTTATATAGTTGGAAATCCAAGGTACCTCTCCTGGATAGGTTTTATTTAACCCAACATCTCCATGACTCATGTTCCAACAACGGTATAACCTTATCCCTGAGTCATGCAAAGAGATACCCCCTTATATGACGCACTTTAGGTCTTACATTTGCCTCTTGCGAAATTTTATTCGCGAACTAGGGTGTACGCCATAAAGGTTCGTCCCATTCTATTAATCTCTGTGAAATTTTATTCGCGTTTCTTTATTCTTCCATTTCTGTCAATTCTTTCATTTATTCCTTTCATTTCTGTCATTTCTTCCCTGTTATTTGTTTGCGAGATAATCATTCTTCTCTTCATTCTTTGCTAGATAATCGTCAACTCTTTTCTTTGCCTCTGCGGAATTATAACTTTGTTTTATTATATTAATCACTTGATGAAACTTTGTTTTCTCTGTGCAATTTTAACTCTCCTCTGCGAAATTATCAAACACCTTGTGAAGTAATTAAAGGCCAATTGTTCGAATACCTATTTTTGTTGGTTGTATTGCTCGCAACTTCTTTGTTGATGCAAATCTCAGGAAAATGTTTGCGAAATAATTACTTGCGAAGAAAATAATTGTGCTGAAAATGTCTGTGAGAATAATACTTACGAGAAATATTCCACTTTTCCCTTTGTACTTCATTCCATTCTTCGCTAGCCCATTTGAGGTTTAATTTTGCTGTAGACCTCGCGAACATGTGCACTTCTCATTTCGTTTTTAACTATTTTGGTCGTTGTTGGTTAACTCTATCTATTCCTTATACTTTTTTCTACTGCCGCAAGCTTCAAATTTGGTACCTTCCTGTACTTCCACTCTATTTCTTCGCATAAGCTTTTATTTCAAACTTATTTCCTCGCTGAAATCTTCTTCTCCATCTGTTCTTCACTGTTAATTCCTCATCAAAATGTAGAAACAAATTCCCAGTTTTTCTTTACGTGAGCGTCCCCTTTGCCCTTGCCTATCTTTGATGACCCATTGCGCTTCTTGCTATTACATTCTCCTGCTACAAATTAAATTTATATTACTGATGAATTTCTCCACTAAATTTTGTCAATGATACTTTGTGTTCTCTCCTCTTTGGGCGATGTTCTCGCAAGGTTATTGTAAAATTTCAGCTACGGTCCGTTGATTTTTTTATTTTTTGTTTTCACTTCTCACGTGCAAAGATCATCTAATCACTTGTAGTATGATGAAAATGGTTATTCTTTATTTCTCTCTGTGTTGCTGTCTTCACATATATATTTTTTTTGTCGAGATGTTGTTAATCCACCTCTTCGCGCTATCCTTTTTTTTTATAATTAATTGGTAACTCACCCCAACTTATTACTTCTTCGCAGCTTCATAATTTGCTCATATGAACCATCTGATTAATTTATAAGGGGAAGTGTGAGTGTTGATTAGTCATGGATATGAGGAAGAAGTTTGTATTTTTCTCCTTAGTCATCGAAATTTGTCCTTTTCTCCTAAATTTGTTCCCTTTGAAGTGTTGTTGGTCCGGCTAAGTAGTGCCTCCATTTCCCAAATTTGGTGTATCTCGTTGGATACTGCGAAGATATCTCTGCTTCTAAATTTTCTCTATTGCGATTATACTTCTCTTTTTCATTCTACCACATCTTCTTCATCTCTTTTTATTTCTTGTTGTTATTTGTTGAAGATACTCATCTTTAATACTAATGATCTTGATCGTTGTTTATCTTGTTGCTCGCTGGTTAGCTCGCAAGTTACTTCATACTTAACAGCTCGCAGGGGGAACGTTCTTGGCGGGATAGCTGCGAGATTTAATTTTTCTTCTGCTTCATATTGTTGTGGCTGGATTAGCTGCTAACACCAATAATGAGTTTTGCACTGATTCCTGCGAAATTTTGCACTAAAATGTAAATGATACAAACCCCACTGTCTCCCTGTGAACTATCAGTTAGTGATTAGTAAATACTCAAAATACATTTTTATAAACTTTTTTAAAAAAAAATAATCAAAAATCTTTTTCTGTAAAAGAAATATTCTAGACAAATTGAATTTTCTCGGTTTTTTGGAATTTTGAAATCTTGCGATGGTATCGCTTTTTTTGGAAATTAAATCAAGAATTGTTTATTTGTTGTAAGTAAAATGTTCTAGGAAAGGGTATTTAGCTCTTATGCGAATTGTCTGGATGTCTTGCAGCAAAAAGGAGAGTGAGAAATGATATTTGAACCCATGTCCTGCTTCTTGCATATTCTCACATCATACCAACTGTGCTAAACCTCTCATATGAAATAATCAAAGACTTGATAAATCTGCGAGTCCCACTATACTTGCTTTTCTGCTGCCGCTACTGCCCTCTTTTAATTTGAAGCAGGATTAATTTCCTTGTGACTACATATTCTGCGAGACTAATTTCTTCGCAAGAGTCCATTAATTTGCATATTATAGTAGTGTGAGACTTAATTAACATATTGTCTCCCATTCATCCATTTGTAGATTGGTTGTTGCAACCGTCCCACCGTTTACTTGCTTTGTCTTTTCTTTGTCCGTGAGTGCTCATACGTCTTAAGTGATTGCTTTTCTTTATGATTATATATATTTGATTTTTGCACTGGCTCATTTTTCTGGTGCCGTATTCTCTTCATTAGTCAAAAGGTCTGCGAAGAGAGTCTCCGGTGATTGTACTTAAAGGCAAATGAGAGTCTGCGATGATTGCTGTGATGATGTGCTTTTCTGCGTCATTTGTTGATGATGACAACCAGGTGAAGTAAGCTTTGAATAATTTCTTCTTCCTTCATTGATGGATTCTGTTGTTGCGGTAAATCTCGCAAAAATTATTCTCATGTTATCACAAGGTTCAAAAGCCTTTCCACTCTATTTCTTCACAATAGTGGCGATAATCGCTAGTGCCCTTAGCAGATGGTATTTATTCTCCAATAGCGGCATTTAAAATGTCCAATAGCTGTTTATATCCTTCTTATTGCCTGGAGTAGATTTTTGATTTTCGCAAATGAATTTCTGCGAGATTCATCCATTTAATTTAGTGAGTAGTCTATTAAGTTTGAAAGTTCATAAAATTGATTTTTAAAACAACATCCGTAAATCTTTATGTCGCAATTTTTTTTTTTTTTGAATATGAAATTAGAAAAGAGAAGAGATTTTGTCCTGTAGAATTATTTGTTGGTGTAACTTCATTTGATTTCTTCGCGATTGTTGATGAAATGCGTGGTGAATAAATCATTAGTCTTCTTCCTTTATCCATTGTGCTGTCTTTGTCCTTTGTGCTTTCTCCTCCGTTGGAATCTTAATTTTCTTGTATAAATGTTGTTGTTGGTTTAATCCATTTATTCGCTGATGTTGTGTATTGATAAGTTGGTGGATGCATCTTATCGCAAAGAGAAATTTCACTGGAGTTTTTGATTCCTTCATCTTTGACTTCTATCACAAAAATCATGTTCACATTAGTTGTCAAAATTATGATTAAATTCAAGGTTTAGGGATGTAAATTTATGATCAAAACTCTTTTTAATTCAAAATATCAACTAAACAACAATTTTTTTTTGAAAAACAAAGATTAATAGTTTAAAATTCAAAATCTTCGAGATCTATATTATGAACATATAATTAAAGAGATTAGAAATAATTTGTCATATTTGAACAGTTAATTGATGCTGATTCATTTCATTTCATTCCTATAAAGATTTCTTCGAATCTGCTCCTGCGTCGTAATATTTCTGCTTCTTTTTCTCTGTATACATTTCTCTTAAATTGTGTTGGTTGTTCTTCATCGTTTTTTTCCCAAAATTTCCATATTTTCCCATGTATCTCATAAATCCAATTGAATTCATCATTAACAATTGTAAATTACTCTTGATCTTCTTCAATCCAACAAGAAGGTAGTGTTTCTAGCGCCAAAATTTAGTTGCAGCATTTCCCACAACACACCCCTTGTAATATCTTGATAATAATTTCTTGATCTAAACCCATTTGATATGAAAATGATGATTAAAAAACTAAAATTGTAAATGAACACATGGATTTTTACATGGTTCGATCAATTTGATCTATATCCATGATTCTTCACTATAATTATTTAAATTTACACTTGGTTTACATTGATAATCTCCATTAATGGAATTCTAGATCTAGTTTTGGGGAAGAAGATGATAAATAAAAATACATTCTCTCTCTAAAAACATCTCTTTGCAAAATATCTTTTTCTCTCTCTAAAATTGTCTCCCCCTTTTCTCTCTCCTGCTCTTCTCTTACATAGGTGTTTACATAATGGATGACAGCTCACACTTCCTCTATTTTAAGATCTCTTGCTACGTTCTCTCAGGATCTCGCTTCGTTCTCGCAGGATCTGCTATGTTCTCGCGAGATTTCTATATAACCACAAAATCTTTATTTCCTGCCTTGTTCTCGTGAGCTCCCGCCTAGTTCTCGCGATCATTCTCTCTAACTACAAAATCTTCATATCTTTCTCGTGTTTTATGTTGTCGTTGTCTATTAGGTCATTCTTTGAATTATTCTGCGACGCTCGCAGTGTGTTGTTGAAGAACTCACAGAAATGTTGTTAATAATTTTGTAAGAATGTTTCTGTGGCGATATTTTGATCCTACAACAACATTTCTGCGAATCTCTCAACAACACTGTGCGAGCGTCGCAGAGTAACTCAAGGAATAATTCAAAGAATGACGTAATATATGACGATAGCAGAAAAATGAGAAGAGCATGACTATCATGTGAATCGCAAGCCAGATCCGAAATTAAAGGATAACTTAGCTTTCATCCACTATGTACTTACCCTATATAAAGAGAGCCAATAGAATTAGTGAAGAGAGATCAATTTTGGAGTGTTGATAAAGTCTTGAGGAGAGAGAAAGTTCTTGTGAGCGGTTGCATTCTTGATTTCTTCCATTTCTTGTAACATTTCTAGAATTAATTAATAAAAGTGTTGTTCTTAATCTTCAAATATGTGTTGATAATGGTGAAATCTTGTATGGGGTGTAGTGTGGGAATTCCTTCTACTACAACTAGCTTACCAAAGATACGGCTGACTAGGTGCTAGGATCGGTTCCCCACATATATTTGGTATCTAACTTGTATGCACTGCACATGTTCATAGGATCGATTCCCGTTTCTTCCATAAACCTTGTTGCACCTCATACAAGGATCTATTCCCCTTGTGATGCATTGCAACTCTTACTAGGATCGGTTCCCCTTCTCCCAGTAATAAGTTCAGACATAAACAACCCGATCATACCCCAGGTGATTACTTAAGATTGGTTTCACAAATAAAAGTCATACCAATACATAAGTTAGGCCTCATGTGAATAGTTTTACCAAGAACACAAACAAGTCATGAGCGATTGTACTAATCACACATATTGGTTGTTCATAAGATATGCAATGAAAAACATCCCAAATAACGCCTGGAGATTTCCTTTCGGTTCACAACACATATCATGAACTTACTTCCTTAGAAAAAATATAAACATTGTTCCCTAGGATGAAATCCTCACCTCATACCCATACATAATTACAATAGCATACATACGATTATGTCGATGTCTTATATACAAAGTTTAATGGTTAAGCAAGAAAATTCATATTGTATTCCTTAATACTATGTCTATCTAGAGTGTTCATGCTTCGCAGTTTTATGTTTTTAATATGCACGACTTCAAAGATACGTTAGGGAATGAAACAATTCAAGTCGAATATCACTAACCTCAAGTGGAAGGATGATGTTGTAGATCCTTACTTCTTCAAGTCTTTGCAATACTTGTAATGTCTCACCCTAATACTTTCAAGCTAACCTATACGAAGTTGACTCTAGTACATTTAAATCAAGCGACTTCTTAAATGAGTTTTGGCTCACTAAAATATGACAACCAAACTTGACATACCAATGCTTGGTGGGTTCAACCGAGCAATGCTCTAACAACATAAAATCCTGGGACCTAGTCTAGATTGAACACCACAGTGTATTAAGCCGCTACAGAAACTAGCCTACTACAAACTAACTTCGGTCTGGACTGTAGTTGAACCCTAATCAATATATATCACATCGATTCAAGGTACAGTTGCGATCCTTACATCTCTGATCCCAGCAGGATACTACGCACTTGATTCCATTAGATGATCTCACCCACAACCAAGAGTTTCTATGACCCAAAGTCGAAGACTTGAATAAAAAAATCTGCATCACACAAAAAAGCCTACGATAATAGATAAATCTATCTCCCACAGATAAACCAACGAGTTTTTTTTCCATATTTTGATAAAATCAAGGTGAACATGAACCAATCAATAACCCGGACCTATATTCCCGAAGAACATCCTAGAATTATTGATCACCTCACAATAATCTAAATCGTATGGTATCGAAACTAGATATTGTGGAATCCTAATCGATGAGACGAAGATGTTTGTGATTTATTTTTATCTTGCCCTATCGAAGATATAATATCAAGCCAATTATTCAATTGAACTCGTACGATAGAAAATGGCAAGATCAGATCGCTCAACTACAAGAGAAGTAGTTTCGCCTGGATTCACAATCCCAATGAAGTCTTCAAGTAGTTAATCGACAGGGTCTCGAGAAGAAACCTACGGTTAAAGGAGAATCGACTCTAGCAAAACCAACTAGTATCACACAGGAGGTGCGGGGATTAGTTATTTGCAGTTGCTAGATGTCTCCCTTATATAGTTTTCAAATCAGGGTTTGCAATCCAAGTTACCTTGGTAACAAAGCATTCAATATTCACCGTTAGATGAAAAACCTGATTTATCTAAGCTAATATCTTTTAACCGTTAAATCGAAGCTTAGCTTGTCACACACACACACAAATGAAATGTATTTCATTTAGATTTGGGTAACCATACCTAAACTTGTACATTTGGTTGGTTTGCAAATGGTTGACCAATGGTTAGCCATATGAGCACTTTCATATTAACCGTATTCATCTTTCTCATGAATAGTTCAAATGACTCATAATAACTAGTTCAAGAGTTTTTCGATTGCAAGGAAGTCTTATGTAACTACACAAGACACTATTGAAGCAAAATCGGTTTGATTCACTTGAATCAATTCATGAACAATATAGCCACGATTTTAAAAGATTACATTCCTTATTGTTTTATTGTTTAAATTCATGAACAACCAATTTGAGAAATATAACCATCTTGGGTACGCGTACGGGTCTGCATACCTTAGATATCGGAATTGGGTTTGAAAACCCAGCTGAAATTCTCGGATGAAAACTTCTGTGGGTACGCGTATGGGTACGCATACCTAAGGTGACTGGTTTGTAAGTTCGTAAACTCCAAACTTAGCAGAAATTCACGGACGTGAACTTCCTCCAGTACGCATACCCAACCAGTCTCCTTCACCAATACCGCATGCACACATATGCACACACTTGGTTTCCGGTACATGGACTTATACACTAATGTGCGAACACATTATATATGCTTATATCCATTGGTGGTTGCATAATCTCAACTCTACATTTCAATCATTGAAACATTCTTCTATAATGTTAATAGTAGTTAGACATAAAGAATCGACTACCGTCATCAAAGATATTTTCAAGATTGAAACGTCATCATGACTTTCGTCACGGATAAAGATGAAAGGTGGTTAAAGCGAAAGCTTACCAACACATATTTCGAGAAAAAGATAGGCGAGTAAACTCGGCTCGAAATAGCAAATGTGTATGTATGAAAACTATCGTACTTATACGACTGTTGTCTCAAGAGTAGGAGATAAATAGACTTTTTTGTACTAGATAAGTTCAAGTCTCCACATACCTTTTTGGTCGGATGAAGTTCCACCGGTTCCTTTAGTAGTTCTTCGTCTTCGTAAGATAATCTCCATGAAGTCTGGAGCTCATCTATACTTAACTATCCTAGACCGAGACTTAGTCATAAGTAAACTAGAATTCAAGATGCATAGTTTTGATCACTAATATTGACAAACATGCTTGAGATAGCAACGCATGCGAGTTCGACCGAGCAATGCTCTAACAATCTCCCCCTTTGTCAATTTTAGTGACAAAACTATCAATACATATGGATTACACAATAGATAAAACTTTGTAGCTTCTCGTCCACATGCTTGATCTCATTGGTGCTTCAAAATCACTCAAAAACTTCGAATTTTCCAAGTACTCCCATGATTCCATAGATGTTCAGTTCAGCATCATAGTTGTTGAAGTCCCGTAGCCATAACAATGAGAAAACAAAAGCTCTCGATCATTGTTATACAATGTCATAGTATTACTACACAATATCAAAGTTCTTATATCACAACTTCGACAACAGTACTATGGTGATATGTATCACTCTCCATTAGTCAATACTTTCGTCTCAACACGAAAACCACTCCCCCTTACATAATGATCCAAAAACCATATGTATCTGTAGTGTGAACTACATATTATTCTCCCCCCTTTTGTCAATAAAATTGGCAAAGGTACGAAATCGGGATCTTAATGAAATTTTCACGGAGACACTTCAAGACCAAAGAAAAGGACATATCAACTTTGTTTAGATGCAATCATAAAGCCGAAGTTAAATGCATTCATCAAGGAGTTTATAAAGATACAATATAACCCCTAAAAATTCCACATCCGCATTCCCCACAAAGATATGGAAATTAAACGCAAGTTCAAAAGAAATCTCCCACATTTGATGTCATTCCCGAGATAACAACAAGAGCGACCTAACTTTTATGAGAAAAGAAGGATTTTATTGGACACCAAAAACCATAAGAAATGATTTTATATATCCAAAAATATCAATTAAACTAACTACAAGAGAACCCATGATTAAGTTAATCAGAATATACAATCAAATTAAACACAAAAGTGATCAATTTAATTAAACATGCTTGACATAAGAGAACTTATGGAGCTACAACTATGTTAACCATAAAGGAATGATTAACTCAATCGTTTTATGCTCAACACAAAAAAACTTATGGATCATTGCAATACACATAAAATATGAATCATGGAAAGATCAATATTGCGGCATAGAAAAGGATTCATTCTATTTTTCATCAATATTTGCATAATGACATACAATAGACATAATCCTTGTAAATAAAAGATCTTAACCTATCTTCCATCAATGAGTTGACATAATAGGCTTAACTTTTGTTTGTAAAAAGTTCATCGATCTTGTATCAATACTTGCATATCGACATATAAAAGATATAACTTTTGACATCGTATGGGACAATAATAGTTCACAAACGCAAACACACATATCCCATAACATATTGCAATATATAAACCCATAAAGATTAATACTACAAAAATCATCTTTCAAACAATTTTAGAGTTTAAATAAATAAATCTAAAAACAAAAGATGAAAACGTTGGACATAGCTATGTGTAATCACAATAAGGGTTATTCCAAACTCTAGTTATTCTTCCTAAAACACAAGAATAAAATTCTAATAAGAAGACTTTCTAGACAAAATCTTCAGTTTTCTTTGATTATTTCATACCTTTGAAAAGGTCCATCAAAATAGGAGTCACTAATATCCTTGATTTTCTTGACCTTAGAGACACCATGTTCATGAGTTAGAACATTCGTTTTTCGGTCAACTATGCGAGCAAGATGCATGGCTTTGACGCAATCAAGGATGACTTTCTTCTGATTCCTAATCACGATGTTTTAATTATCAAGGATTCTTTCTTGTCCATCAACGAGTTGATTTATCTATAATTGAAGATTATCAAGCTCGTTCTTAACCTCATTCTGAACGAAAATTAAATCCTTGACATATTTTCCTATCCAAGAGTTATACTCTTTTCTTTCAAGCATCTTTTTCAGAATCAACTCTTGAGTTGAATCACATTCTTTGAAGTCTTCTTCCATCTCAATGTTTACTTCTTTTTGAGGTTCAACAGAGGTTCCCATAGACATATTTTTCTGGGAATAGGATAAACACATACGAGGCATATATATGTTGTCAATCAATGGAGACACCCTAAAAACCCTAGATTTCCTTAGATAAGACTTAGACGAGCGTGGACCTGAAGAATATATCAGAAACAAGAAGTACTCAAAAGGAAATACAAACTGTTTCTCAAAATGTTTCTTTTAAACAAGGCTCAATATCTGACAAGATAGAGCAAAAGAGTTACATTAGATACTGAGAGAAGAACTAAAAAACTCGATCTGTAAAACAGACATCAAACTAACATAATGGATGGTGATCGACCTTAGCATCTCATAAACATACATCCTTGTAACTCTCAAGTTAGATACAAGGATGAGAATACCTACAATTAGGTAGCATGATGAGATCTGATCTCACCATGAGTGTTTAGAGATGATTTGGGAATACCACCCGATAGTCTGATTTTTTTATTTCTTTTCTCTATTTGACTGTTTCCGATTCCATAGAAATTTCTTGCAGCCCTTTGAGAGAATCCATTAAATGGAACCTTTTGATGACTAAGTCTAAGACCTCTAGATATTGGTTCTAGAGGATTAACTAAGATAGGTTTCCACCTTCTAGACTTACATCTACTAGTATTATTCTCATAGACACTGGGAAACTATGTTTTTAGATGTAGTTTGCTCCATAAGTAAAAGCACTATCCCTGGAAAGATTTTGAAATGAGTGATCATTAAAAATATTTTTACGAGAATTCTGGTTTTCTGTGGGAGTGAAATCCATTATTGATGCCGCCATATGATTAACTTTATTGACGGTAAATAGAAGAAGATTTTGAAGATCGGAGATCTGTTTCTTCCTCGCAAAACAATATATAGCACTATGATTCCTTTTCCCACAAAAGGAACAAGTTCGTGGAAGAGAATTGTCGAACGATATTTGTTTCAAACCCATGTCCCATTTGGAAGTTTGCGGTTTATATTTTGCATGGACTTCCTTAGGTGAGTTTTTCTTCATGTCAGATAACTCATGTTGAGACTCAGCACGTGACACAAAAGAATTTCTCATTACAGTGTTTTACTTTGTCAAAGAGATAGACTGTTTTTGGGCTAGGTGAAGAGATGCAGCAATATTATCTGTTTCAACATGAAGGTTGTTCAAATCAGATGAGCGTGTCTCGATCAAGCGTTTTTCTCTAATCATGTTCCCTCTTTAACAATATTCTCAAGGATACTAATTTTTTCTTGTTGTAGCATATTCTCCTGAGTGAGTTTTTTAATATTGTTTGAGAAGGACTCAATAATTTTATAGAGTTCACGTTCTCGAGACTTCTCCAATTCTTCCAAGAGTTGAGGGTGATTATGGAAATCAATCTTCTCAGTTGGATTTTCTTTAGATCTGGTGACATCCCTTTCTACTTATGACATCCTATCAATTGTCTCGTTTCTTTCTTTGGATTCGGAAGAATCAGCTAAGGATTTATCCTTTGAGGAAAAACCAATACACTTGACATAGTACAAATTATGGGAAGACATAGACTATGCGTAGATATGAGATACTACTTTATCCACAGAATCATATTGCTATAAATACAGACTTGTAATGTCTTTAAACGTGTTTGCCTTCTCTGATACCAATTGAAAAAGCGGGGGTCTAACAACCTCACCCAATATTTCGATTAGAAATCTGTATGGACTAACTTTAATATATTTTTAAGAGAATCAACTAGACAGTCAGACTCAATCTTAATAAAAAGTATATCAATGAGTTAATATCTCTATCTCTCGATTTGATTTATACTTAAGCAAATGGAAATATGAGAGTCTTTATCAAATACAAGATATATAAACTTGGATGGTATCAAAAACCAATATCCAAGGATCAATCAATTTCCAATCAACAACCAAAGGTTGGATTTCACAACTGATCGATATAATGCACAACATGTGATATTTCTATTATATAGCAAAATATAATGCAAAATAAAAATAACACAGACACCAGAAATTTTGTTAACGAGGAAACTGAAAATGTAGAATAACCCTGGGACCTAGTCCAGATTGAACACCACACTGTATTAAGCCTCTATAGACACTAGCCTATTATAAACTAACTTCGTCCTGGACGGTAGTTGAACCCTAATCAATATCACACCGATTCAAGGTACAGTTGCGCTCCTTATGTCTTTGATCCTAGCAGGATACTACGCACTTGATTCCCTTAGCTGATCTCACCCATAACCAAGAGTTGCTATGACCCAAAGTCGAAAACTTGAATAAACAAATCTGTATCACACAGAAAAGTCTACGATAATAGATAAATCTGTCTCCCACAGATAAACCTACGAGTTTTGTTTCATATTTTGATAAAATCAAGGTGAACATGAACCAATCAATAACCCGGACTTATATTCTTGAAGAACATCCTAGAATTATTGATCACCTCACAATAATCTAAATCTTATGGTAGCGAAACTAGATATTGTTGAATCACAAACGATTAGATGAATATGTTTGTGATTTGTTTTTATCTTTCCCTATCAGAGATATAATCTCAAGCCAATTATTCAATTGAACTCGTACGATTGAAAATGGAAAGATTAGATCGCTCAACTAAAAGAGAAGTAGTTTTTCCTGGCTTCACAATCCCAATGAAGTCTTCAAGTCGTTAATCGATAGGGTCTCGAGAAGAAACCTACGATTAAAGGAGAATCGACTCTAGCAAAACCAACTAGTATCACACATGAGGTGTGGGGATTAGTTTTTTCCAGTTGCTAGACGTCTCCCTTATATAGTTTTCAAATCAGGGTTTGCAATCCAAGTTACCTTGGTAATAAAGCATTTAATATTCACCGTTAGATGAAAAACTTGATTTATCCAAGCTAATATATTTCAACCGTTAGATCGAAACTTACTTGTCAAACACACAAATGAAATGTATTTCATTTAGGTTTGAGTAACCGTACCTAAATGTGTACATTTGGTTGGTTCACAAATGGTTGACCAATGGTTTGCCATATTAGCACTTTCATATTAACAATATTCATCTTTCTTATGATTAGTTCAAATGACTCATAAAAACTAGTTGAAGAGTTGTTCAATTGCAAGGAAATCTTATGTAACTACACCAGAAACAATTAAAGAAAAATAGGTTTGATTCACTTGAAACAATTCATGAACAATATAGCCACTATTTGCAAAGATTGCATTCCTTATTGTTTTATTGTTTAAGTTCTTGAACAACCGATTTGAGAAATATGACCATCTTGGGTACGCGTACCTTAGCTACTGGAATTGGGTTTGAAAACCCAACAGAAATTCTCGGATGAAAACTTCAGTGGGTACACGCACCTAAGGTGAGTGGTTTGTAAGTTCGTAAACTCTAAACTCATCAGAAATTTACGGACGTTAACTTTCGCCAGTACGCGTACGGGTGCGCGTACCCAACCTGTCTCATTCACCAATACCGCATGCACACATATGCACGCACTTGGTTTTTGGTACATGGACTTATACACTAATATGCGAACACACTATATATGCTTATATCCATAGGTGGTTACATAATATCAACTTTATATTTTAATTATTGAAACATTCTTCTATAATGTTAATAGTCGTTAGACATAAAGAATCGACTACCGTCATCAAAGCTATTGTAAAGATTGAAACGTCATCTTGACTGTCATCACAGGTAAAGATGAAAGGTGGTTAAATCGAAAGCTTACCAACACATATTTCGAGAAAAGGATAGGCGAGTAAACTCGGCTCGAAATAACAAATATGTATGTATAAAAATTATCATACTTATACGACTGTTGTCTCAAGAGTATGAGATAGATAGAATTTTGAGTGCAAGATAAGTTCAAGTCTCCACATACCTTTTTGGTCGGATGAAGTTCCACTGGTTCCTTGACTAGTTCTTCGTCTTCATAAGATAATGGCCATGGAGTCTGAAGCTCAAATATACTTAACTATCCTAGACCGAGACTTAGTCATAAGTAAACTAGAAATCAAGACGTATAGTTTTGATCACTAATATTGACAAACATGCTTGGGATAGCAACACATGCGAGTTCGACCGATCAATGCTCTAACAATTGTAATGAAAATTCTGAGATCTTTGCCAGCTCGATACGAGTCTAACAAATGTGTCATCACAGAAGGAAACAATCTTTCAACTTTTTATAAAAGTAGCCTGCTATTACTTTGGAAAGTTAAAGATCTTTGATCACGAATTATGTGACATAAATAATAGTCATAACTATGGTAATGCTGCTATTACTTTTGCTGACAAGTTTATTGCTTTTTTGTCAAAAATCAATTGATAAAGAAAATGAGAATATCTTAAATTCTACTATGTCATTGTTTGCACACCAAATTAAGAAAAATCTTAGACAGAGAAAAATAAAATCTTTTAAAAAATCCTCCTTTTCAAATAATCGAAAGGACAATAAGGTTTAGATCAACAAGGATACTACTCTCAGTTCCAAGTGTCTTGGATTTGGACATCATATCTTTGTATGTACTAACAAGGAGTATTGTAAGAAATCAAAGCCATTATTGCCACTTTATACTACTATCCATAAGATGACTTTGGATAAGTATCTTACTAACATTATTAATTATCATGTTCACGATTCTGATAGCACTGACAGTGAAAAAGCGGGATCTAACAGCCACACCCAATATTTAGAAATAGCAATCTATATGGACAAACTCCAATATACTTTCTAGAGAATTAACTAGACAATCAGACTCAATCTAGATAAAAGTATATCAAAGATTTTTAATATCTCTTATCTCTCGATTTAAATCTTACTCAAGCAAACCGCGAATCTCAATTTAAATACAAGATATATAAACTTGGATGGTACCAAAGACCAATATCCAAGTGTTAATCAATTTAAATCAACAACCAAAAGGTCAAATATTCTAATTGATTGAACAACGCACAACCTGTATTATTTCAATTATATAAAAACATAATGTGGAAAAGAAATAACACATACACCAGAATTTTGTTAACGAGGAAACCGCATATGCATAAAAACCCCAAGACCTAGTCCAGATTAAACATACACTATTTTAAGCCACTACAGACACTAGCCTACTCCAAACTGACTTCGATCTGGACTGTAGTTGAACCCCAATCAATCTGACACCGATCCAAGGTACAATTATGCTCTCTACGCCTCTGATACCAGCAGGATACTACGTACTTGATTCACATAGCTGATCTCACCCACAACTAAGAGTTTCTACGACCCAAAGTCGAAGACTTTGATAAAATCTATATCTTACAGAAAAGTCTACGGTAATAGATAAATCCGTCTCCCACGAATATACCTAAGACTTTTTGTTCCGTCTTTTGATAAATCAAGGTGAACAGGAACCAATTGATAAACCAGACTTATATTCCCGAAGAACAGATAAGTATTATCAATCACCTTACAATAGTTTTAATCGACGCAGGGAAAATAGATATTGTGGAATCACAAACGATGAGACGAAGATGTTTGTGATTACTTTTTATATTGCCTATCGGAGATAGAAATTGTTAGAGCATTGCTCGGTCGAACTCGCATGCGTTGCTATATTAAGAATGTTTGTCAATGTTAGTGATCAAAACTATAAAGTCTTGATTTCTAGTCTACTATAGATAAGGTCTCGAACTAGGATAGAAAGTGTAGTTGAGCTCAAGAACTCCATGGAAATCATCATACAAGATGAAGGACTACTTAAGGAACCAATGGATCTTCATCGACTAAAAGGTATGTGGAGACTTGAACTTATCTATCACTCAAAAGTCTATCTAATCTATCTCCTATCTTGAGACAAAATTTGTTTTACTATATAGACTAATAATATACACATGTGACATTTCGAGCTGAGTATATTTCGATTATCTATTTCTCGAAATGTGTGTTGGTAAAGATTTTGCTTTATCCAATTTCATCTTTTCCTAGTGACGAAAGTCATGTTATGTTTCAATCACTTTGGAAATTTTTCTGACGAAAACTAGTTTGTGAATGACAACTATATGACGTCCTCTGAGAATATTTCAATGATTTAAATGAAAGTTTAGACAATATAACCATTGGGGATATAAACATTGTTGTGGTAACACATATATGTATAAGTCCTTATGCACTTGAACCGAAGATTGCGAACTTTGTTGATCAAGTGATAACCGAAACTTGAGCAGTCAACCTAGTCCACGAACTCAGTCCGCGAACGTGCGTAGTTCTCGAACCGGAGAATTTCTGCTGGAGTTGTAACTTGGTTTCAGTTCGCGAACTCAGTCCGCGAACTGACGGAAGTTCTCGAACCCGAGAATTTCTGCTGGAGTTTGTGAACTCCAACTGGTTACTTGAGTCCGCGAACCCAGTCTGGGAACTTGAGTGGTTATGTCTAAAAACGATGTTCGTGAACTTATCTAAGTTATCTAAGGAATGCTTTTGGAAACGTGGCTTTTTAGTTCATGAATCGATTCGAGTGAATCACATCGTTTTTGCTTTAATTGTGTCTTGTGTAGTACATAAGATCTCATAGCAATTGAACAACTCTCTAACTAGTTCATTCGAGTCATTTGGACTAGTTATGGTGAAGACGAATATGGTTGATATGAAAGTTATCATTTGGCTAACCATTTGGTTGACTAATATTGAACCAACTATTGTACACGTTTGGATACGGTTATACAAACCCAAAATCGTCAAGTACATATGTGTATGGCAAGCTAAGTTTTTGATCTAACGGTTGAGAGATATTAGCTTGTATCTAATCATGTTTTCATCTAACGGTGAATATTGAATGTTTTGTTACTAAGCTAACATTGATTGCAAACCCTGATTTGAAAGACTATATAAGGGAGAACTCTAACAACTGGGAAACCTAATACCCACACATTCTGTGTGATACTAGTTTATAAGCTAGAGTCGATTCTCCTTTAACCTTTGGTTTTCTTCTTCTAAAAACAGGTTAACGACTTAAAGACTTCATTGGGATTGTGAATCCAGACCGATACTACTTTTCTTGTAGTTGTGTGATTTGATCTTGTTGTTTCTATCGTATGAGTACAATTGTAATAATTGGCTTGAGATTTCTATCTCCGATTGGCAAGATATAAAAGTAATCACAAACATCTTCGTCTCATCTTTTGTGATTCCACAATATATTTTTTCGCTGCGTTGATTAAGACTATTGTAAGGTGATTGATAAAACTGAGCTGTTCTTCGGGAATATAAGTCTGGTTTTATTGATTGGTTCCTGTTCACCTTGATTTATCAAAAGACGGAACAAAACTCATAGGTTTATTCGTGGGAGACAAATTTATCTATCTTGTAGACTTTTCTGTGTGAGACAGATTTGTTTGCTAAAGTCTTCGACTCTGGGTCGTAACAAATCTTGGTTGTGGGTGAGATCATCTAAGGGAAGCAAGTGCACAGTATCCTGTTGGGATCAGAGGCGTAGGAGCATAACTGTACCTTGGATCAGTGTGAGATTGATTAGGGTTCAACTACAGCCCAGACTGAAGTTAATTTGGAGCAAGCTAGTGTCTGTAGCGGCTTAATACAATGTATGTTTAATCTGGACTAGGTCCCGGGGTTTTTCTGCATTTTTCGTTTCCTCGTCAACAAAATTCTGGTATTTGTGTTATTTCTTTTCCGCGTTATATTTTTATATAATTAAAATAATACAGGTTGTGCGTTGATCAATCAATTAGAATATCCGACCTTATTGGTTGTTTATTTAAATTGATTGACACTTGGATATTGGTCTTTGGTACCATCCAAGTTATCTCTCTTTGATTGGACTCGCAAATCACATTTTCTTGAGTAAATCAAATTGAGAGATTGAGATAATAACTCCTTGAGTATTTTCTATTGATTGAGTCTAGTTGATTCTCTAGAAAACAATTCAGAGTTCTCCATACAGATTGCTAATCGAAATATTGGATGAGGTTGTTAGACCCCCGCTTTTTAAATTGGTATCAGAGCAGGCAAACACGTTCAAGACCTCATAAGTTTGTGTTTGTGTAAGACCAGAATATCTCTACAACGATATTCTCGCGAGATTTATAACATTCCTGCGAGCATCCCCGCGAGCTCTTCAACAACACTTTGCAAGTGTCACAAAAGCAGTCAAAAGAATAACGTAATAGCTGACGATTGAAGAAAACATGAGAAAATCATGTTTGTTCCGCGATGGTTACAAAGCTTGCGAGAATGAACATTATAATTACCGCGATGAGATCGCAGAGTAAATCCGAAATAAGAGGAAAACTTAGCTGTCACCCACTAGGTAATTCCCTATATAAAGGATTCCAATAGATTCAGAGAGGGATGATGTATTTTTTGAGAGTTGAGAAAGTCTTGAGGAGAGAGAAACTTCAAGAGAAAAGTTGTATTCTTGAGTTCTTACATTTCCTGTAAACATATCTGAAAATCAAATAATAAAGTGTCGTTTTTAATCTTCAAATTTGAGTTGGTTATTACAAATTCTTAACAAGGGTGTAGTGTAGGATTTCCTGCAACTACATTTTGGCGCCCGAAACAGGGATGAATTAGTAATTGTTTGAAGAAAAAGATAAAAAATGACATTGTAATTGGAAGGAATTTGAAAAAATAGTGAAAGAATTTACACAAGATCTAACAGTTTAATAAGAATTAATGGCTGGAAGAAGAAGAAATAAATCAGAACCACCAACAACCGTAAGGAGAAGTAAAATACTTGCAAGAGGAATAACCAATGAAATGGGAGAATCTTCAAGAGTAAGAACAAGAAGAAATATAATAAGAAATGAAGGAGAAAATCAAATCCAACAGCCGAATCAACAAACACCAATACAAGATAGAGTTATGGATTATGATAGAGTGAGTGTGCATACTTGGAGATCGGATTCGATGGAAGGAGCAGAAGATCGACAATTAAGAAATGAAGGAGGAGAAGGAAAAAATCAAGAAACAGTTGAGGGATTAATTCATGGAGAAGGTGAAAATGAAATAACAGATGATTTAAGACAAAGAGTACAGGAAGAAAGGAGATTAGAAGCGGAAGAACGTGCAAACTTAACAAGACAAAATCATGAGTTAAGAATGGAAAATTTAAGATTACAAAGAAGGACATCAACAAGTACTGTTATATCAAGTTCAAGGTCATTAAGAGAAGAACCAAGGAGAAATTCCCCAATAAGAAATGTTAGAGAAAATATTCGAGAAAGAATGCAAAATCCAAATGAAGAACAACATCATAGAGAAGAGGAGATAATTGATGATCGCTATAATCCACGTGGCGAATCTTTGGATAATATACATAACAATAGAAATCAAGAGGGAAAAAATAACCAAAATGGTGAAGAAAATCCAGAAGAAGGTAGGAGGATATTACATGGGCGAGAGATTCAGAGAAATCGAAGAATAATTGAAGAAGAAATTAAGAGACATTATGCTGAAAAAGCACGCCTAGCTTGCGAGAGAGAAAGATTAAGGGAAGAAGTAGAAGAACAAGAGTTTCAAGAGGCAATACGACAGAATAACCATGAAAATCGAGAAAGGAGACGTACAAAAAATCGCTACAATGATAATATTCAGGAGGAGTATGATAGAATACATAGGAGAATAGAAAGACAACGATGATAAGAAATGAAGAAATTCGTAGAGAAGAAAATAGACAGCATAATCAGCTGCGATTTCAAGAAGAAGGTGAAAGAGAAAATCGCAGAGAAAGACGGGATGAAGATGAAGAAGAAGATGCACAAAATCTCGCAAGACAAGAAAGACAAGAACACATAAGAAGGGAAACTGCATTAAAGAAACCAATGGAGCAAAATTCAGATGAGAATGAGCAAATATTGAGAGAATTAGTAGAAATGTGAGGAATGATAAACAATCGAAGAGAAGGAGGCAGAAGGCAACTTGATGAATCAATTGAAGAAGCTGTGAGAACCCCTTTCACTCAGGAAGTACAGCTAGGAGGAATACCTCCTAAATGCAATTTACCAACATTAACCAGTATCTTTGATGGAACTACTTGTGTTGTTCAGCATGTCAAGGCTTATGTTAGGTGTGTGCTACAGTGGGAGAACCATGATGTTGTATTGTGCAAATATTTTGCGTCCAGCCTAACTGGCGAGGCGCTAAAATGGTTCGAGGGATTGCCAAAAAATACTATAACTTCTTTTGATCATTTGCAAGCTACATTTATGGGAGCATATATAAGCAACAATTCATCGCGACCAGGTATTGAAGATGTATTTGGATTAAAACAGAGGATTGGCGAGAGCTTGAAACACTTAACCATAAGGTGGAATTCAATGTGCAACAAGATGGCTGGGAGAGTGGATGAAAGATACCTTATTTTATCTTTCATTAATGCAATGTTTGCAACCAATCTACTATACATACAAGTTTTTAGAGTCAAAAATACAATCACCATGACAGAGTTGCGAGATCTACAAGAAGAATACATTATTTTGGAGGAGAAACAAAATGAGATGGAGTCATACCCGATCACAAATACCAACTCGTTAGCGACAAATGGAAGTTTACTCCCTAAAATGATCAATAATGTGGCGAGCACCTCGCAAGCACAACAAGAGAAAGTGGTGATTGATAACCAGCAGAAGTTAGTAGCTATGGGAGTTAGTAGCTATGGGAAGTCTAGATCTCTCTAAAAAACTTCGAAGAGTATTTTTGAAAGGGAGAAGAATTATTACAATACTAGTAATATCAATATGGTGATACTACATATTAATATGTAAATAACAAAATCCAAATACTTGATCACCCACAAGATAACATATGGTGGTACATATCAATATTAATATGTAGACAAAACAATTTTAGTAACATATGGTCAAGGAAATTGTAACTACTAGTAAGATAATATGGGAAGAAATTAAAATGGCACCTCTAAATGCTAGTATAGAAAAAATTTGGGAAGCTATCATTTTGATGGAAAATATACCATCACTATGGAATATGGGAAAAGAGCCACATCCAAATAATCTACATATCAAACATATACTACATATCAATATGTAGTCAATCAATATGAATTTTGTCCTTACCATCACTTTCATGGTCATACTAGTTACTACTTGAATAAATGATTGAAGGAATGTAAAGAGAATAATTTTAAGGATGATTGAAGAAGTTTTGGCTGGACAAGGAAAGTTAAATCACTTTTCACCCACAAGAAACATAGTTTTAGGACATCCACAAATGCTCATAGAAAAAATTTGGGAAGCGATTTCCTCACTATGGAATATGGGAAAAGAGCCACATCCAAATAATCGAAATTTTATCCTTACCATCACTTTCATGGTCACACAGGATTGAATACTATAAAAGGAGAAGAAACATTGGTGATTGAAGTTAGAGCTAAGGCGAACAATTTGTTTTGTAACTCTATTGTACATTCATACAGAACTATTGAAAACTTCCATGACAACATTCTAAGCAGAGTCTTCGCGAGGGACACAGATGGCGGAGAAATAATGAATATAGCGAGAGCCTCGCCACTAGAAGAATGGAAAAAGCAAACTATATCTTTCACTGCACAAGAAGTACCAGAGCCTGGCGAGCAGCATGATAACCTATTGGTGGTAAGATTAGAGATAAATCCAAAGCAAGTAGAAGATGAAGAAAATGATGATGAAACTGAAGACTCTTGGGCCATCAACAGGGTTTTAATAGATACAAGGAGTTCAGTTGACATCTTATTCTATCATACCTACAAGACCATGGGTGGAAGAGACGAAGATCTAATACCATCAACGTATAAAATCCATGGTTTTAATGGTACCGCTAACAATCCCAAAGGGGATATTACAATGCGAATTCCATTAAAGGGAATATCTTCTACAATCCTATTCTGTGTTGTTGACATTGAATCACCTTACAATGCTCTGATTGGCAGACCTTTTTGCATGGGATATTGGGTGTGGCATCAACTTATCATCAATGCATTAAGTTTCCACATCCAAAGGGTGTTGGAGTCATTAAAGGAGATTTAGGGAGAAAGCAAGAAATGCTATGAAATTGACATGGAAACCTGCGAAGAAAGATCCGCGAGAAATAGAAATTGGAAACATAATGTAAAACGAAAGCAAAGAAGTGACAAATTAATGGTTGATGCAATAGAACATCAAGAAGATGAAATGCTGCGAGAACAAAGAAGTGACAAATTAATGGTTGGTGGCGAGCGTCTCGCAAATGAAGAGAAAATAGCAAAGCGCATCAAGAAAGCAGCAATAGAAAGTAGTAAGTAGAGAGGTAAAATGATGAAATTTAGAGAAATTTATGAATGATTTGTTTGAAGAAAATGTAATTGAAAAGAGAACTCTGTTTTGAAAAGATTGCAAAATTATACAAGAGGAAAGAAGATCAGAAATTTTATCAGAGTTACAATACTCGCGAGAAGCGTGAATAAAATTTCGCAGAGATTAATAGAATGGGACGAACCTTTATGACGTGCACCTTAGTTCGTGAATAAAATTTCGCAAGAGGCAAATGTAAGACCTAATAGCGCGTTATATAAGGGGGAATCTCTTGACATGACTCAGGGATAAGGTTATACCGCTGCTGGAACCTGAGTTATGCAGATGTTGGGGTTAAAGAAAACCTATCCAGGAGAAAGATCTTGGATTTCCAACTATATAAGGTTATACCCTGGTTGGACGACTGAGAATATTTTCTAAGGAGTGCAGAGTATGACCAAGGATCCGAGGTACACGGTTGAGTCAAGGGTTCCCGGGGCGTGCGAAACTACCCTGGCCATCCTTGGAAAGTCTTGGCTATGATGCACTCGGCCTGAAGAAAACCCAACTTAGGGTGCAGTCTTGTAACTATAAGCCATATATGCATAAAGGACAAGAGGATGCGAAGACAACTGGTTGTTGGTAAATATGGATGGGAGGAGCTAGTCTTGTATGGCCGATGTTCCCTCCTTGAAGGGGTAACCAGGTGGAAGATAAGGGCGGCACCCTCCATTAGGGAGATGATAAGTGTCTAAAGACGGCAATGTCATGGGGCTTTATGACCGCAAGAACATTTAGGCCTGTCATATTGTCGCGTGACGAAAATTATATAGAGGCAACAAGCCAAAAGAAAAAAGTTAAGATGAGATCAATGGAAGATAAGTTAAGAGATGATAAGTATTCAAAAACTTCAAGGAAGATAAAAAGAAGAAACATAACTAATTAGATCCATCACCATCTTCTTCATCAGACTTCTATTCCTCGCCGGATTTTCCTTCATTATCATTATTATCTTCATCTTCACCATATTCCTCAGCTTCGCTATCAGATATAATAAGAGTTGGATTTTTGCTGGAATTTCCTTTGCAAGATCAGGGTATGTAGAATGAGGAATATTATGATCATCGCAAACCAATTTAACGGATTTATTGTGAACTTCAACAAGGGTAGTACTATAATTCGCAGGATTAATCTTAATTTTTTCCTTCAATCGTGAATAATTCTCATTGCGAGCAGCAAGACTACTCGCGAGTTGATTCTTGTCATTTTCAAGTTTCCTAATTCTTTTAAGACACCTATCTTCAATTCCTGCAAGTATATAACAAGAAGTTAGAAATTTTGCAAGGAAGAATAATAAAAACAGGAAATTAACAGAGTAGAACAGTTGACAACCTTCTCTTTCAGAAATCATGTCTCTAATTAAAGCCGTTTGTTCAACATGAATACTAACATCTATACCTAAGTTATTTCTGGCATTGTCAAGAAACTTCGCAGCCCAAGAAAACTCATCATCGCTATTAATAAGAAGGCGAGAGCGAACTTGAGTTTCTCTCGCAATAAAATCTTTATTCTCGCAGATAAGTATATCTCTTTCCATTTGAGTATTAAGAAGAGTTTTATGGAAATTTTCTAGGGCCTTGGTACCATTTCTAACTGCACGATCTTTCTCATCGATAAGATCACTATTATTTTTTCTTAATCTATTGACTTCTTCCTTTGAATTAAGATAAAGGTGCTTAATCTTGTTGGATAAACTTAAATTGAATCTGTGTTTGATCTTTAAGAGATCAAATTTGGATTTAAGTTCATCTAAAGAGAGAGATCTAAACTGATCGTCTGAGAAATTACTTAAAGAACTATTAAGGAGGGCAAGAAGGGTATTCTCATCTACGGGTTCAGGAAAATATTGGAGGAATGTAGCCTCATCTGTAAGACCATAAACATCTGCAAAAATGGTTGCTTGAATAAGCTGCGATAGGGTGAGAAGAATTAAAAGAGAAAATAAATAAATCATACCGTAGAGTTGTTGATTAGCTTTATCAAGATCAGAGATTTTTTGTTTATCAATTGAAGCTTCAGTCTCCAACTACTTTTTTTCTTGCGAAGCTCAACAACTTCAACTTCTAGTTTTTCTTTATCCTGGTGAAGATTAACAGCTTTCTTTTCATAAATATCACGTCTATTATCCAAATCAGAAGCAACAGCAAAAGAAGCTCTTCCAACCTGCGATAGAACTATATAAGTCAAGATCTGGCAAAAAATATCAATAAATACATAAAAAGGATGAACAAGTGGAAACATACCAGGATATCAAGTGAATTTAAGAGACTTGGAGTCAGCGATCTTGAAACCCCGCGAAGGGAATCATTATCAGCTAATATGGGAGCATCGCAGACTTTGGCGAGAGATTGGGATATTCCATTAATAGCTTCATCTCCATACTCATTTGGGATACCAAGTATAGCATCGCCAATTTTTTTGGATAGTTGAGCCATTGCAGACTCAGAAGAAGAAGAATCCTTTATGGAAGGAACGTCATTATCATCATCAAAATTATCATCATTATTGTCCTTATCAAAATCAACACTTAAATTTTCTGGAATAGGTTGAGAAGTTGAAGAAGAGAGTTGGGTTTTTCTTATCTTTAAGGGAGGATCGTCAGATTCTTCACTGCGAGGAGCAGTATACTTCCCTTTAGGAGGAGCATTAGATTTCCCCTTGCGATCAATTGAAGATTTCACCTTGGTTCTTGGTTCTATTGGTTCTAATTCTTCGATTACCTGCGAGCACAGATAAAGATAAGAAATAGGGGAAACAATATATTGTTAAGATTTATAAAGAAATATTTCTTACTTCATCTGTGAGTAATTGGAGAGCTGAACGAGTAGCAGGTTTCCTAAACTTCTCATAGTTGGTCTTCAATCTATCAATCTAATAAAAAGGCATAATCAGCGAGAGCTTAAAAATACAAAGGAGCTTAAAAATATGAAAATCAAGGAAAAATAATAAAAATAACTTGTTATGCAAAGAACTAAGGAGAACATACTTCTTTATCTTCCTCAGGCCAATAGAATACCCATGGTTGGTATTTCATGAGATTTTCAGGCAAAGGATGAATGCAAGAAATATACGGACCCTCTAAAATTAGAGGAAAAATAAACCACTTGTCATCGTTGGAATGGAGAGGACCTTGATTGTTATTTGTATGCCAATCAATATCTAACATAAGAGCTTTGTCATCAGCAATCTTATCTTTCTTTTGCAAACAAACACCCCAGCAAGTGCGATCACTCTTCATGGGGATTATGTCATAGTTTATGAATAAATTATCCACAATATACATCGCGGGAATGATTGGAACATCCTTGAATTGAGGATTCTTCGCAGTATCAGGGTAGAGAGATCCTTTATTGGCACCATGAGAAGCATATTCAAGTAGTAATCAAATAAAATCTCCACCCAATTGATATACTGCTCGCGAGAACTTCTCGTGAGAAATTATTTCATAGAATAAGGGAAGTTCCGGGTCATATAGAGGAACAGGAAGACCAGCTTCAAGTTGACCTAGCGATACTATAACTTTCTCGCGAGAACATTGATGATCAGAAAATAATTTGATGGAAAGTTCGGATTTAGGGTTTTGATCTGGAATTGTAGACAAAGTAAAACATTTACTTTTGAGTTTTTCTCGCATCTCACCAAAAGCAACCAAATTTTTAGCACCGGCAACAACCATTTTTGAGTATGGGAATGAAGGAAAAGGTTAAAAAATAAGAAATAAATCACTGCGATAGCAGATGCGTAATTTGCGGGAGAACAATAAACTTGCAAAGAAGTTATGTAGAGAAAGAAGAAGAAAGTAAAAAAGAGGAAAAAGGAAGAATGAAAGGAGTATTTATAGAAGAAGAAATTTTTCGAGAAGATAAATACAATTTATGCAACGAGAGGACGTGAACGGTTAGATCGCAACGGTTTAAAAGGACATGTCAAAGATTGAATGGAATAAAAAATACTAGAAGACAGCTGGCGAAGGATACATAAACGTGTCAAAGCAGAAGAATGCAAAAAGATAAACAGTTGCGGCATTATAAAAGATACAGTTCTCATATCTTCTCTTCTTCGCAGAAAAGACATGAGAAGAGGCAAGATATAAGACCAGAATATCGCTACAACGATATTCTCACGAGATTTATAACATTCCTGCGAGCATCCCCGCGATCTCTTCAACAACACTTTGAGAGTGTCACAAAAGCAGTCAAATTAATAACGTAATAGCTGACGATTGAAGAAAACATGAGAAAAGCATGTTTGTTCCGCGATGGTTACAAAGCTTGCGAGAATGAACATTATAATTACCACGATGAGATCGCAGAGTAAATCCGAAATAAGAGGAAAACTTAGCTGTCACCCACTAGGTAATTCCCTATATAAAGGATTCCAATAGATTCAGAGAGGGATGATGTATTTTTTGAGAGTTGAGAAAGTCTTGAGGAGAGAGAAACTTCAAGAGAAAAGTTGTATTCTTGAGTTCTTACATTTCCTGTAAACATATCTGAAAATCAAATAATAATAAAGTGTCATTTTTAATCTTCAAATTTGAGTTGGTTATTACAAATTATTAACAAGGGTGTAGTGTAGGATTTCCTACAACTACAGTTTGTAAGCGATCTGACTCTATGGACGACAAAGTCTTTTATAACGCTTCACCAGGATTAAAAAACAATGGTAGAAGAAATTTTGATAAACTAGTTATCCTTCAAAGGTTGGATGAACAAATCCAGATCAAGTCTGATCTTATTGCAGAAATTACAATCCTAAAGGATTTGAAACCCAATTTAAGTCCCTTAATGGATATGGGTAAATATAATAGTTCCTCTCTAAGGAACCGTCATATATCAGATGATAAACAACGTATAAAGGTTGTGAAAACTGATGTGACTCAGAACTTTTCTACCAAGCTTAAAGGTGTTAGTCTATGTTTGTTTTTTTGATTCCTATAATCACTTTCAACATAAGTGTGTGTCTTTTCAAAAGAGTTTAAAAGTTGCAAGTGATCTTTATAAGAAAACTAAACAACTTCTTGTATCTCTAAAAATACATACAGAACTATTAGAAAACACCAAAAAAGGACAACACTAATAGTATGGGAGCATTTGCTTTAAAATCAACGTCACCTTTTCAATGGTTCCTTCATAGTGGATGTAGCAGACATATGACATGTGATCTTACTTGGTTTGTTTCCGCAGAAGACTATGAAGGAGGACCAATAACATTTGGAGATGGAGGATGTTGCTACATAAGTAAAAAAGGAACAATCAAATTACCTGGCGTACCTGAAATTCATGACGTAGTCTACGTAAAAGGTATGACTGCAAATCTTATTTCTATTAGTCAAATTTGTAAAAAAGGCCATCGAGTTGTCTTCAATGCAAATGGATATGACATTGTAGACAAAACTGGGAAAGTAATTTTTCAAGGAACTCGTGGTAAAAACAACTGTTATCTTCTCGATACTGAGTTTAGAAATTGTTGCAATTTGACTAAGGTGGAATCTACACATCGTTGGCATGAACGTTTTGGTCACATCAATTATCGCCTTCTAACTAAGATCATTAACAAAGAACTTGTAGTTGCAGGAATTCCTACACTACACCCTTGATAAGAATCTATAGAAATTGAATTAGATTTGAAGATGAACAACGACACTTTTATTATTCTAACTTCAGAAACTTTTACAAAAGATGTAAGAACTCAGAAGTACAACTTTCTTTCTAGAGTTTCTCTCTCCTCAAGACTTTTTCAACTCTAAAAAATACATCATCCTTTTCTGGATCTATCGAGCCCTTTATATAGGGATTTACGTAATGGATGACAACTAAGTTTTCCTCCTATTTCGGATCTATTATGCGATCTCATCGCGATCGCTACAATATTCTCTATCGCAAGAATGATGATCATCACAGGATCAACATATTCTTCTTTTATTTCTTCCATCGTCAGCTTCTTTTGGGTTCTTCCGTGACGCTCGCGAAATGTCGTTAAAGAATCTTCTGTGACGCTCGCAAAAGTGTTGTTAATATTGCGGAAATAGTGTTGTAGCGATATTCTGGTCCTACATCTTGCCTCTTCTCATGTCTTTTTTGCGAAGAAGAGAAGATTATGAGAACTAATACTCGCAACTTCTTTCCCTCTTATATTTTCTTCTCGACAAGGTTCCGTTAATCTAGCCTTACCGCCTAAACATGTTGTTTTAGCCCTCTCTTTATTTACACGTGTTTGCTTAATAGGTCAACTCCTTTTTGCCTATAAAAGGTAGAGTTAAATTTCAGAACTAATTTTCCTCTTCTATTTCTTTATCTTCTTCATCCGTTTACTTCGTCTTCCGTCTGCAACTTTTTTTTCTTCATATTCTCCTGCTACTTTACTTCGTCTCACGGATGTTGCCTCCCAAGAGATCTCGCCACTTTAAGACTCTTGGAGATAATCTTTTTATTCCCCCAATAACATCCGCGAGGGTTACTTCCACATTGTCGCAGCCAAATCCTTCTTCTTTTGTCTGCGAGGATATCACTGCTCATACTTCTACCTCTTCTGACCCTATGACGAATCAAGCTTCTAAAATTGATGTGACGGAGACTCCTCATAGTCCTCTATTGCCTTCAACTGTTTTTTTTCCAAATACCCCTCCTCATGACAACTCAACCATCGCAAACGATTCAAATTGCCAACTTGATCTCGTTACTACTTCATCTTCTACACCCCTTCCTTCATTAAATGAAACCTTTGCAGGTGTTGATATTGCTTTTAAAATCTTGTCCAATATTTTAGACAATTCTAGAAAGTCCTCTAATGATCCCCTTCAACATGAAGCTTACGAGACTCTACTCAAATATTTTGGCTCTGATTGTAATGCTTCCCGAGCGTCTATGGAAAATGAGGTTGAAGCTCTGAGAAGAAGCCTTCAATCCAAGACTGCCGAATGAGATACTTTGAATCATATGCTCCGCAATTCTTCTCTAGACTGCGAGAATCTTCACAGAAAAAATGACGAGCTGAAAGGTACATTTTTCTTGCGTCTGCTCTTTTGTTTTTCTATTTTTCTTTTATATTCTATGTACTCAAGCTTCCTTCTTAAATTCTTGGTTCATGCATTAGTTTCAAATCGGACTCGTTTCATAGAAAGACTCAAATTTGAATCTATCGCTGAAGAAGCTCGCGTTAAAAGAGACTCTTGGATGGACCAACATACTAGACTAGACAATATTTATACTTATTCAATTGATCACATAAATAATCTTACTAATGAGAATAATCAATTATTGCAAAGGAAGAATTTATTAAGTGGCGAGATCGACCGCCTCTCATACTTGTTTTTTAAAGCTAATTTGGCGATGAAATCTTTATTAGATGAGAATAAAACTTTGTCCCAAGAAAAACATAGATTTTCAAGATTGATGGCGATTTCCTCGCAACAATTAAGTAATCTTCAAAGCACATGTAATAATCAAGATCAATCTCTTCGTTCTCTTAAGGATGAGCTCAAGGAATTAATCAATCATCTCATCCGAGAAGGATAAACTTATCAAGGGTAGATTAACTCTTAGTTTAAAGGCCAGCAAGCTTCGAGATCAATGTTCTCAATTAAAGAAATCTCATTCTTTATTAGCAGAGGAAAATTCATATCTTCGCACCAAAGAAGAAAGCATGAAATCTCGTCTGAAGGGTATGGTTGGTGATAAATTCGATGACGCCATGAATCAATGGGAGAACTGTTTATTTACATTAATCCAAAACTTAACTTCTTGCAAAATCTTTGACTAAATAATCTTTTATCACTTTTGTCACTCGCAGAATCTGAAAGAAGTCTTCATTCTACCATTGCTGATCTTACCAATAAATTAGATAAAGTTCACAAAGAGAACAAGTCTCTTCTTTCCAATTATCTTGAAGCCCGCGACAAAGCAGAAAAAAGACTTGATTATCTCGAGTACTTTAAAAATATAGAGATTAGGAACCGTGATAGAGGTTTCCTTCGCAAGGTCCATCTCAGTGCTGAAGTTCTTGTGAATGAGATTCTTCTCTCCAATTCTCTCTCTCCTGTATCTGTTCCTCCTCTAAAAGTTGATGATGATGAAATTCATCTTCCCATGGATGAATATTTAGAGTTTACTAATGATGAAGAAAATACCACCCAAGAAGATGGTGAAGAAGAAGAAAAAAGTCGTCCTAAAGAAGTAACTGCAAGTGGCGAAGTAATCGCTGATGAAGAATCCAAAGAAGAAGAGACTCGTGGTGGAAAGGATGCTGATGAAGTTGATAACTCTGTCAAGAATAATAAATCTGATGAGCAAGAATAATGAATTTGGCGAGGCTTGAACTTTATTTTTGCTTACTTTTCCTTCTTCTTTCTTGCGAGCGATGTAACTTTTGAAACTTTTTTAGAATTTAAATTTCAACTTAGTTTACTTTGAATATTTTCAAGGAAGATAATGAAATTTTACTTCTCCATTCCCCTATTTGCCCTTTATTATCTTTCTTGAAATGGTGAATTATTTTTTGTATCTGCGATGCAATGAATATCGCTGCGATATTATGAAAAATTCTGATCGAATCTACGATGTTAAGAATTTTCCTTCTTATATACTACTCTGCGATGAATGAATATTTCATGCAATCTTAAAATAGAATAGTTAATTGGTAAGATTATTCTTTTGGTTTTATTTTGCCTTCCTAATTAAAGGTCTTATTTTGCCAAACTTTTTCTTTCTGCGACAAAATCGCAGGATTTCTTAACATTTGCATGTAAAGATCCTTTGATCTTTTTTTATCCATGTTCTTTCAAAATCTCTGCGACAATATGATAAGTATAAACTCTCTTGCAAGAATGTATCCTTATGACATTGCCGTCTTGCGATGAAATCGCATGACGTCTTTACACTTTCATGTAAAAACCCATTGATCTCATTTTAACATTTCTCTTGTGGCTTGTTGCCTCTGTATCATTTACGTCACGCGACAATATGACAGGCCTAAATGTTCTTCCGATCATAAATCCCCATGACATTGCCGTCTTAAGACACTTATCAGCTCCCTAATGGAGGGTGCCGCCCTTATCTCCCCCCTGGTTGCCCCTTCAAGGAGGGAACATCGGCCATACAAGACTAGCTCCTCCCATCCAGATTTACCAACAACTAGCTATTTTCGCAGCCTCTTATCCTTTATGCCTATATGGCTTATAGTTACAAAACTGCACCCTAAGTGGGGTTTTCTTCAGGCCAAGTGCATCATAGCCAAGACTTAACAAGAATGGCAAGGGAGTTTCGTACACCCCGACCACTCTTGGATCAACCATGTACCTCGTCGCCTTGGTCATACTTTGCACTTCTTGGAAGAGATTCTCATTCTTCCAACCAGGGTATAACCTTATATAGTTGGAAATCCAAGATCTCTCTCCCGGATAAGTTTTCTTTAACCCCAACATCTGCATGACTCAGGATCCAGCAGTGGTATAACCTTACCCCTGAATCATGTCAAGAGATACCCCCTCCTATGACGTGCTATTAGGTCTTACATTTGCTTCTTGCGAAATTTTATTCGCGAACTAGGGTGCACGCCATAAAGGTTCGTCCCATTCTATTAATCTCTGCGAAATTTGTATTCACTTTTCTTGAAATGATGCTCACTGCTCTTGTTGTGCTTTGTTATCAGAAGAATTTTTCAGTTGTAAATAGAGATAGAAAAATTTATTACATGTTTCATCATATAACATACCAGTATTTCTTATCTCGCAGAAGATATCATTGATAATACCTCTTCAGAAATAATCTATTCCATGATCTATCGAGTCTTTGACCAACATCTCTTCCTTCAGGATCCATTAGTTTGTATGCCCCAGTTCCAACTATCTATTTAATGATGTATGGTCCATCCCATTTTCTCTCCAACTTTCCACCATTCTCTCGTTGATAACTTGGTGTTTCTCGCAGCACTAAATCGCCAGGTTGAAATTCACGTTTCTTAACACGTTTGTTGTACTCACGATCTAATCTTCGATGGTAATTTTCCATATGTTGCAAAGTTTTTTCTGTTTTTTCTTCTAATTCATCCAATTTATCTAAAATCATTCCAGCACTTAGATTTCTTTCCCAAGCCTCTCTTTTTGTTGTAGGAATAGCTACTTCTGTTGGTAACACAGCTTCAACTCCATATGTTAAACAAAAAGGTGACATTTCAGTTGCTTCTCGTCTAGTTGTATTGTAGGCCCATATTGCATTATGCACCTGTTCACACCATGCTCTGTGGTATCCTTCTAGCTTATTTTTTAAGATGTCTGCGATTGTCTTATTGGTTGCTTCAGCTTGACCATTTGCTTGTGGATATAGAGGAGTAGATTTTCCACACTTTATCTTAAATGCATTGAGTAGCAATTCTATATTCTGCCCTTCAAATTTCTTTCCATTATTAGATACCAACTGTGCTGGAATCCCGAATCTGCAGATTATATTCTCAAATATGAATGTAAAAATATCTTTATCGCGAATATGTTGTACTGCCTTTACTTCTCCCCATTTTGTGAAATAATCTGTTACGATGATAAAATATCTTTTTGTC